>JAANYP010008850.1:0-113782 GCA_020465985.1 Centrapalus pauciflorus | reverse complement strand
TTTTAAGTTAACGGGGGGTACATAGGATCCGTAGTGGGGGAGAAAATTACCCGTTTGATTGAATATGCTACTAAAGAATTTCTACCTCTTATTATAGTGTGTGCTTCCGGAGGGGCACGAATACAAGAAGGAAGTTTGAGCTTGATGCAAATGGGTAAAATATCTTCTGCTTTATATGATTATCAATTAATTAAAAAGTTATTCTATGTACCAATCCTTACATCTCCTACTGCTGCTGGGGTGACAGCTAGTTTTGGTATGTTGGGCGATATCATTATTGCCGAACACAATTTCAGAAGGGCTTATTGGATCTAATCGTACCACGTAATCCTTTAAAAAGCGTTCTGAGTGAGTTATTTCAACTCCACACTTTCTTTCCTTTAAATCAAAATTAAAACATTAAGTTGAATTTTTTTGACCAAACAAGTAATTAGTTTATCGGAATCCAAGTCAAAATTAGACGAATGGGGTTTCTTTGTTGACCTAAGATCTAATTGTATAAAGAATCAAAAGTCACAGAAAATCCGACCCTTTTTCTATATTCCTAATTATTGATCAAGAAGCCTCTATCAACAAGATAAAACATGAAATTCTTATTTTTCGTGAAATTAGACAAATAAAAAAATCTCCTCTTCTCGTCATATATAATTCAAATCTAGAAAATATAGAATTTTTTATCTTTCTATATCTTACGATAATCCTATTTTGACTAAGAATCCCTGCTGGATGGGATTCTAACAAACCCTTCAATATAATTAGAATCTCATTAATTTTTAAGAAACTTTTTGCTTAGTATTAACTTTTTGCTTAGTATTAGTAAAAGAAATTCGAAGACAAGAGCAAAAAACGAAGCAAATAATATCTCATCCATATCCTTTCCAATCTTTCATGTAGAAAGATGAAAAACTACATTATTTACTAGATCTATAACTTAGATAGATACTTAGATCTATAACTTAATAGATATTAAGTAATAATAATTCCAATTTAGAATTATCAAATTATAATAAATTATCTTTGTATATAATAAGATATCTTTATATTATAAATAATAAATATAAAATCTAGGTACAAATAGTAAATCGAGGTACCCATTCTATGACAACTTTTAACTTTCCCTCTGTTTTCGTGCCTTTAGTAGGCCTAGTATTTCCGGCAATCGCAATAGCTTCTTTATTTCTTCATGTTCAAAAGAACAAGATTGTTTAGAGCCGATGGGACAAAATCTCATTTACTTTTTTTTTTTTTGAAAACTGACGCTTGTATCATAACACAGATATCTATTTAGCAAAATATGGTATAAGCGGCTTCCACCGAAAAACTCTTATGTCTCCATAAAATGCTATAGGGTTAAATGGATTCTAGCTATTTTCAGATAGACCCGAATCGACGGATGGCTGAACTGTAAAGTTGGTCTATCTATATGTATGTGGCTATCCTTAGTGAGATCATACGAAGGTTTAGTTTAGCTCTAACCAATTTAATGAATTACTCCTAAAGGTTCACATCAAACTAGTGCTAGTTGATGCGAGTTACTTCGGAAACAAAAGGACTAAAATCAAATTCATTTGGGGTATTCTCTCAATTCCAAAAAAAAGCAACTGGATAAAGTATGACTTGTCGATCAGAACATATATGGATAGCACCTATAACGGGGGCTCGAAAAACAAGTAATTTCTGCTGTGCTGTTATCCTTTTTTTAGGTTCATTAGGATTCTTGTTGGTTGGAACCTTGAGTTATCTTGGTAGAAATTTGATATCTTTATTTCCGTCTCAGGAAATAGTTTTTTTTTCCACAAGGAATTGTGATGTCTTTCTATGGTATGGCGTGTCTTTTTATTAGCTCCTATTTGTGGTGCACAATTTCGTGGAATGTAGGTAGTGGTTATGATCGATTTGATAGAAAAGACGGAATAGTGTGTATCTTTCGTTGGGGATTTCCTGGAAAAATTCGTCCGGTCTTCCTCCGATTTCTTATAAAAGATATTCAGTCCGTTAGAATAGATGTTAAAGAGGGTATTTATGCTCGTCGTGTCCTTTTTATGGATATCAGAGGGCAGGGAGCCATTCCATTGACTCGTACTGATGAGAATTTAACTCCACGGGAAATGGAACAAAAAGCTGCGGGATTGGCCTATTTCTTGTGTGTACCAATTGAAGTATTTTAAGAAATGAGCCGAGAAATGAAGGCTTTCTCAGCAGGAGGGCATAAACGCAGGAATCCTCTTTTTCTATAACATAACTTAATTTATAACCTAACTTAATTGAGGTTTCTTCAGAACATTTCTTCGAGTCAAAGCAGACATATATGGAACAAGTATAAAAAAACTCTTTTGGGGATCTTTTATATGTATCGAAGTATACACAACTCAATTCGATAAAAAAATAAGAAACAAATCGAAATATATCATAATCAACCATTTCGAAATAAGGGATTCCCCCCTTTTTAGCTTGTTCGAATTGAGACTTCAGATTCAGATAGATCATATCTTGTAATTTTTTCGAAGCTTCTTTTTATACTTTTTGTGCTCCTTAATGACCAAAAAATTGAATCTCTTATCTTATAATGATAACTAGCCAATTTCTGTCGTTTTTTGCCACTCATTTTTCACAATCTTCTTCAGAAATTTCCCTCAATTCTTCTATCCCTGACTATGAGTAGTCAGTTAAATTTTTTCGAAATATTAGAGATTTTGATATAATGATAGATAAAGGAGTTCTTTCGTGTCAAAATCTGAATAATATTATATTAATATTCATTATTTAAATTTAAATTTTTCGGGGCATTCATCGAAAGGAGATATGTGCTTCGCGAATTTGACCAATTGAGATATAGGGAAACAATATTTTTTGATTATTTATTCATTCGAATTTTTCGTCTATTTCTGTATTTTTTTCTAGATTCAAGGCCTAACCACAAAATCACAAATAAAAAAGAATGAATAGATTCATAGGTTCGATAACTTGTAATAGAACTGATGCGTGAGAGAAATATTAGATTACATAGAGTCGACGAACGAGATGGGTTCATTAACAATTCACAGATGAAAAAATGGCAAAAAAGAAAGCATTCACTCCTCTTTTATATCTTACATTTATAGTATTTTTGCCCTGGTGGATTTCTCTCTCATTTCAAAAAAGTTTGGAATCCTGGGTTACTAATTGGTGGAATACTAGGGAATCCGAAAGTTTTTTGAATGATATTGAAGAAAAGAGTATTCTAGAAAAATTCATAGAATTAGAGGAACTCCTCTTCTTAGACGAAATGATCAAGGAATACTCGGAGACACATCTACAAAACCTTCGTATAGGAATTCACAAAGAAACAATCCAATTAATCAAGATACACAACGAGGGTCGTATTCATACGATTTTGCACCTCTCGACAAATATAATCTGTTTCATTATTCTAAGTGGTTATTCTATTTTAGGTAATAAAGAACTTGTGATTCTTAACTCTTGGGCTCAGGAATTCCTATATAACTTAAGTGACACAATAAAAGCTTTTTCTCTTCTTTTATTAACTGATTTATGTATCGGATTTCATTCGCCCCATGGTTGGGAACTGATGATTGACTTTGTCTACAACGATTTTGGATTTGTTCATAACGATCAAATTATATCTGGCCTTGTTTCCACTTTTCCAGTCATTTCTAGATACAATTTTCAAATATTGGATTTTCCGTTATTTAAATCGCGTATCCCCGTCACTTGTAGTGATTTATCATTCAATGAATGACTGAAAAATTATCTACCTAATCCAATTATAATGTTTCTTACTTTGCAGTTGTACATAAGCAAAGCATTGAAAATCGTACTTACTTTTTATCTTTTTACCCATCCCGGAGATTCAGCCTATATATTAATATTAATCCAGTCAAATTATTCCAGTACATACCAGAATCGTGGATAGGAAACTCCATTGGTGACCTACCCCAATTTATTGTAGAAATTTTAGGGATCAATGGTTGGACCATGCAAACTAGAAATACTTTTTCTTGGATAAAGGAACAGATTACTCGATCTATTTCCGTATCGCTCATGATATATATCATAACTCGTGCATCCATTTCAAATGCATATCCCATTTTTGCACAGAAGGGTTATGAAAATCCACGAGAAGCGACTGGACGTATTGTATGCGCCAATTGCCATTTAGCTAATAAACCAGTGGATATTGAGGTTCCGCAAGCGGTACTTGCGGATACTGTATTTGAAGCAGTTGTTCGAATTCCTTATGATATGCAACTGAAACAAGTTCTTGCTAATGGTAAAAAAGGGGCTTTGAATGTGGGGGTTGTTCTTATTTTACCAGAAGGTTTGGAATTAGCCCGTCCCGATCGTATTTCCCCCGAGATAAAAGAAAAGATGGGCAATCTGTCTTTTGATAGCCATCGCTGCAATCAAAAAAATGTTCTTGTCATAGGCCCTATTCCTGGTCAGAAATAGAGTGAAATCACCTTTCCTATTGTTTCCCCCGACCCCGCTACCAAGAAAGACATTCACTTCTTAAAATATCCTATATATGTAGGTGGAAACAGGGGAAGGGGCCAGATTTATCCTGACTGGAGCAAGAGTAACAATATTGTTTATAATGCTACGCATCAGGTATAGTAAGCAAAATCCTACGAAAAGAAAATGGGGGATACGAAATAACCATAGCGGATGCATCGGATGGACGTCAAGTGGTTGATATTATCCCTCCGGGGCCAGAACTTCTTGTTTCAGAAGGCGAATCTATCAAATTTGATCAACCGTTGACAAGTAATCCTAATGTCGGCGGATTTGGTCAGGGAGATGCAGAAATAGTACTTCAAGATCCATTACGTGTACAAGGCCTTTTGTTCTTCTTCGCATCTGTTATTTTGGCACAAATATTTTTGGTTCTTAAAAAGAAACAGTTTGAGAAGGTTCAATTGTCCGAAATGAATTTCTAGACTCGCGGATTTATCGACATCAAGTTTGTAAAAAGAACCAAATTCTTTTTAGTAATTATGATTCTCTATGATAAAAAATGAAATTCTAAAAATCCTTTTGTTTGTTTATACTCTTTTTCTACGAGATCGAGGGAATTTCTTGTACCACATTCCTAGCCATAGTATCTAGATTGTGAACAAGACTATTTGACTTGACCCCTTCTTTCTTTGTTTGTTTTTTTTTATCAAAATTGGGGTGATGTTATTATGTTGCTATTGGGAGATTGAAATGTCATAAAATGAATTTGATTCTAATAAAATTCACTTCGGCTAGATCTTACTGAAAAGGAAACGCGAAATAGAACGGATAAATGAAGGGAACAAATATTACTGGTAGGGGTTATTCGTCTTCCTAGTCTTCGACACAAGAAAGGGGTGTGAAAAATCCTTTTCTTGTGTCGAAATAATAATGATTCTAGATACTGTTCGTCAAACATTCCTAGTGTTAGTTTCGACTTTTTACAGACGTATCAGAACGTTTTTTTAGAGTTATTACGTATTTTATTTATTATATTAATTTTATTATATTAATTTATTATTATATTAATATTAGAATATAATTATAATAATTACGTATACTATAAAAATAAATATAAAAAGTGGTGGACAAACAGGGGAAAATTTGTTGAGTAACTAGAACTTCTTCAATGAACTTCTCAAAAAAAAATCTTATAATTATTAAGAACTCAACGGGACCTTCTACCTCAAATCAGACAAACAAAGAAGGGAATCCGTCGAGTTCTTACGCTTTCATGTCTACAACTCAATTCATCCAGTTACTACAGGGATGAACCCAATCCGGAATATGAACCATAAAAGAAAACACCTACTAAACCGATCACAAGAATACCAGCTACAGTACCTATTATCCAAAGAGGAATTCTTCCAGTAGTATCGGCCATTTACCCCGCTTCCCTCCACATTTCATCAAGTGGTCATGCTAGAGACATAAACAATCATGGATAATTATGATATGAGATCCTTCCGAATGGGCTAAGAGAGATAATACCTAGAATGATTAGTCTATTATTTTAGTTCTCTCTCGTTTTATTAATTTAATTGAAGAAATAATTGGAAAATAAAACAGCAAGTACAAAAATGAGTAATAACCCCCAGTAGAGGCTGGTACGATTCAATTCAACATTTTGTTCGTTTGGGTTTGATTGTGTCGTAGCTCTATAATTCGGATTAGGTTTATCGTTGTATGAACTGCATTGCTGATATTGACCCCAAAAAAGAAACGGTAGGTACAGCTAGGCCGTGAACAGCCAACCATCGCACTGTAAAAATTGGATAGGTTCGATCTATGGTCATTGAGGCCTCCTAAAAAGATCTACTAAATTCATCGAGTTGTTCCAAAGAATCAAAACGGCCGGTGATTAATGGAATTCCTTGTCGGTTCTCTGTGAAATACTCGTTTGGCCGAGGGCTTCCAAACACATCGTAAGCTAAACCAGTGCTGACGAATAACCAACCCGCAATGAATAGGGAAGGTATAGTAATGCTATGAATGACCCAGTAGCGAATACTGGTAATAATATCAGCAAAAGAACGTTCTCCTGTGCTTCCAGACATGCTGAGCTCCACATATTCTTGTACAGTCAATAAGGGGATCGATTCCGTAAAAGATTGGATCAGTAAATGGAAATTCACTGAAAAAAAATCTTTGTGAGATCGTCAATATTGTACCGAGGGCGTCTTTAGAGTATACCGAATCAGTATAGCTATCCTTCTTCTGACACAGCAACGCACTTTTAATCAGTATTGGAAGGAGGTGCTAAATAATTTATTTCTTCCTTTACTTGTTGTTTGTGGATGTAAAATAACGTCCCATTCAATAGAAAATTGTTTAATTTTAATTTCAAATAATCTATTTATCGCCATTATGAGTTTAGGGCTAGAAACTGAGGATCAGGTAAAATGTGAATCTGATAAGGTAGTTTCGAATAATTCATGAAATTGATTAGAATATTCCCACAATTGTAAGTAGATGTGAGATCTATAAATCTTTGTTATTCATAGTTGTAGAAGCGGTTTTTGTTGGAATCTTTTTTTTTCTTTTAAGGAATTGGTTAGTCGTCCAGTAACAAGTAAGAATAGTCAATTTTATTCGATAAACGAAAAAGAACAAAGAATGAAATAATTGGAATCACTAATAGTGATGCATGCATTGTTGTATTAGATCGAAATCTGACGGTTCTTTCTTGATCTAACTACAAAGATGCGTATTTTTAATATGGAAAGATACAAAAAAGAACTTCTAAAGCAAAAGAGAATAGAAATGACTAATATAGTTGAACCAAAACACCTATTTTTTTTTCAAGTGATCATGTCATAACTTTTTGTTCTCATTCATTCAAGATATTCTATGAGTAAACCTATTACGGAATCTAATTAGTTAAAATGAAAGTAAAAGTTTTATAAGATTACTGTTCGCTCTAAAATAGAAAATAGATTTGATACGATAAAAAAAAAAAAAAGAAATGATAAAAATAGGAATAATTTTAGAATTTGATTCCATAATGATTCCAAAAGAGTTTCATTTTAAAATGAAATTACACCACCCAGTTCTTATTATTCGTTTATAAGTTGAGTTGAAAAATGATCCAAGAATGAATTCGCTGATTGCAAACGCGGTATGAGTAGATGTTACAGATGATGAATCAATTTCTTTTTATACAGTTGTGACTTTATCCTTGTTAGTGCTGTCTATAATGATAGATGAATCAAAAACTTTCAATTGGACTTATTCTTTCAATTGGTATTTTTGTTTATCTTTTGCAAAAAAGGAAACTCAGGTAAGTGCTTTTTTATAAACATATGTATACAAAGAACATATTTCATTTAGCTCCTTCATGCCTACCATAACTAGTTATTTCGGTTTTCTACTAACAGCTTTAACTATAACCTCAGCTCTATTTATTGGTCTGAGCAAGATACGACTGATTTGAAATTAATTGCACAATTCATAAAAGGAAATCTTTCCGCGAACTTCTGTGTATTTATAGTTACTTAGTATTTATTTATAGTTACTTACCGTGTCAATTGCCAATTTTTGGTCATTGAGATTCATGGTAATTCGGATTAATATTTAGGTATAGATATTACCTCTTTTTTCTCCTTTCAAACAAATTGAAATGATTGAAGTTTTTCTATTTGGAATCGTGTTAGGTCTAATTCCTATTACTTTGGCTGGATTATTTGTAACTGCATATTTACAATACAGACGTGGCGATCAGTTGGACCTTTGATTAATTAACATCTCTTTTTTTGATTGACCTCCTCCTTTCTTTAATATCCAGGAGGTCAAATTCAGATTGCTGTTCTAGTTAGTGTTTCAGCCGAATTCGATCGAAGAAGATCCGAATCACGCTCTGTAGGATTTGAACCTACGACGTCGGGTTTTGGAGACCCACGTTCTACCGAACTGAACTAAGAGCGCTTTCTTATCATAAAGGATAAGACTATAAAGAAAAGGATTGACCCCAATACATCTTGTATGCATACACTATATAGTATCATAAGAATGAAAGATTCTATATTATATGTCCAATGTGAATTGATCTCAAATAATCCCTCGTTACTGCTCCTTTGAGCAGTAATAGGTAGGGATGACAGGACCTGAACCCGTGACATTTTGTACCCAAAACAAACGCGCTACCAAGCTGCGCCACATGCCTTCCACTGGTCTACAGTGTCATTGTAGAGAATTCCTGTCTTGTTTTCCACATCGTTATCTCCTCTATTAAAATCTATAATTTTATGTCCATTTCGTCTTTTTGGTCTCATTTAACACATAATAATAGTAAAATACTTCTATCTATATGAAATATGGAACGGAACCCCTAGGAAAAGTAAATGAGTCTTGAGTGTTTTGGGGGAATACTGGGAAGAAAAGGACGTTTTTTTTCTGTATTTAACAAAAAGTAAATCTTATTTACTGGAGGATTGTACATTTCAATATGTATTATCTTCTGTATTACAATAAAATGAAGGAGGTTTTTCAATGCGAGATCTAAAAACATATCTTTCCGTGGCACCGGTACTAAGTACTCTATGGTTCGGTTCTTTGGCAGGTTTATTGATAGAGATTAATCGTTTTTTTCCCGGATGCGTTGACGTTCCCCTTTTTTTCATTCTAGTTATTGACGTGGGAAGGAATAAAGAAGATTAGAGATACAATTAAATACCAGCCCCCTCTTTTCTCTTTTTTTTTTTCCCTTTTTTAGTTTTTAGAATAAGGGAGGAAAGAGAAAGAATAAAAGTGGATTCAACAGCTGGGAGACTCGGGTTCAGGTTGGAATTCAATTAAATTAATATGAAATTTTTATGGAAGTCGAATACAAACTGTGGTTCTAGGGAAAGAGTATTATACAAGATACTTATATGAAATACTGTATTGTGATTTGAAATATATTTTAGAAATCTTTCTATCTTATTGCCTATATTGATTGTAGTGAAATCTTGCATAAGAGGATAGCAAGTTACAAATTCTATTTTGTTTTTTCCTTCCTTTCTTTTTTTTTTCGTTTTGGATTGAAAGAGGAAGAGTTGAGTAAATGAAAAATCCAAAGGAGGTTCGTGGCCAAGGGTAAAGATGTGCGAATACCGGTTGTTTTGGAATGTACCGCTTGTGTTCGAAACAGTGTTAATGTTAATAAGGCATCAACGGGCATTTCCAGATATATTACTCAAAAGAACCGTCACAATACGCCTAATCGATTGGAGTTGCTAAAATTTTGTCCATATTGTTACAAACATACGATTCACGGGGAGATAAAGAAATAGATCGAACCGAGCGCCTGCGCCCTTATCTTACAAGGAAAGGGAAAAAATGACATTATATATATAACATATTTAACATAGTTAAAGATAATTATAAACAAACCAAATCCTAATATATTTATTCTAATTAGAGATACGGCTGAGATAAGATTTTAGGGATAAGAAGTAAACTAACCAAACCATGGATAAATCCAAGCGAACTTTTCTTAAATCCAAGCGATCTTTTCATAGACGTTTACCCCCGATCCAATCGGGGGATCGAATTGATTATAAAAACATGAGTTTAATTAGTCGATTTATTAGCGAACATTGAAAAATATTATCTAGACGAGTGAATAGATTGACCTTGAAACAACAACGATTAATTACTATTGCCATAAAAGAAGCTCGTATTTTATCTTTGTTACCTTTTCTTATTAATGAGAAACAATTTGAAAGAACCGAGTCGACCACTAGAACTCCTAGTCTTAGAGCCAGAAAAAGATAGGTTTACTCTTTCTTAACTTGAATTCAAATTCCCATCTGAACTCAAATGGGGATTCATATTTTGTTGGAAAAATCCAAGAATCCGGATTGAATTCTCGTGTTGTAAGAAAAAAAGAATAATCTGGGAAGAAGAAATTTTGTTATTGAACGTGTTGATTTAGTTTGACTACTTTCTCATATTTTATCATATTCTATTCATTTTTATTCGACCTTCCCGGAGTTCATTCTCTGGGCAACTCCGTTTAACCGGTGGATTCCTTCCAACCTACTTCTTTTATGATCTCATTGGAAATCATATAAAGACAATTCCTATTTGATATAGCTATTTGTGCGAGTATTTTACGATTAAGAAGCAACTGTCTCTTGTACAGATCATTTATTAATCTACTATAACTATAGCATATCCCCCTTTCACGAATTGCTGCATTTATTCGAGTGATCCACAAACGACGAAAATTTATTTTTTTCCTATCACTATCCCGATGAGCCGAAACCAAAGCTCTTATTTTTTGTTGAGTAATAGTTCGAGTAAGTCTTGAATGAGCCCCCCGAAAGCTTGATGCAAATAAACGAATTTTTGTTCTACGTCTCCGAGCGATATATCCCCGTCTACTTCTGGTCATTGAATAAATGAAACTTTAACGAATAACTAATAGATTTCCTTTCTTTAAGTTATTCTTTTGCCCCTTTCCTAGTATATTAATAACAAAACGGATGTTTCCAATGTATAAACTAAAAATTCCAATGGCTTTGGCTACTATAACCTTCCCAACCACGATTTTTTATATTTTTCTAGGCATTTCACTTCGAAATACGAAATTGTACTATACTTGGTATTTAAACAAATAGCAATGATAATAGTGGATTCCATCGTTTCTATGGTTACTTCTGAAACGGTGAGGTCTTCTTTATACACCGGAGCCTTTAATTCATTTAATCAATGTTATTGCTAACTTGTATAGTTCACATTCTTCGGCTCTACCCATGAATTATCCGCACTGACAGACTTGATACTTGCTGCTCAAACCGAAGCTATTCGGGATGAGAATTTGAAATCTGCACGCATGGTTACTTATGTTACCAAACTGACTCTTGACAACCGTGGACTTAGACGGTTTATGCATAGGATTTGGGTTCCAAGAACAGGAGGTGTTCGTGACCAAATTCTGTCGGAGGCTCAAATGTCAAAATTTTCTATACATCCTGGTTCTACTAAGATGTAGCAAGACCTGAAATCTGAATATTTGTGGCCTGGGATGAAAAAGGATGTCGGGCAATTTGTCAAAAACTATATGACTTGCTTGCATGTCAAATCTGAACACCAGAAGCCTTATGGGGAACTACAACCATTGCCAATCCAAGAATGGAAGTGGGACCACATAACCAAGGACTTCGTGACGAATCCGCCTAGGACTAAACGAAATCATGACTCTATATGGGTAATAGTGGATCGACTCACCAAGTCGGCGCACTTCCTCCCCATTCGTGAAGACGAACACCTTGACAAACTGGCTGCACTGTATGTGAAAAGGATTGTGACTAGACATGGTGTTCCTTTGTCTATCGTATCTGACCATGACAGAAGGTTTACCTCTCACTTTTTGAGGGCCTTTCAGAATGAACTGGGTACTGAACTTAAGATGAGCACCGCTTATCACCTAGAGACAGACGGACAAAATGAGAGAACTATCTTCTCTTTAGAAGATATGCTACGTGCCTGTGTGATTGCTCTTGGTGGAAACTCGGATAATCAGCTTCTGTTCGTGGAGTTTGCATATAATAATAGTTACCACTCTACTATTGGCATGCCTCCATATCAGTCTTTGTACGGACGTCGATGCCAGACTCCAACTTGTTGGAGGGAAACCGGTGAACGTCCAATAGCCGGACCAGCCATTCTGCAAGAGGCTCATGACCATTTACAGTTGATTCGACAGCTGATACAGACTTCTCAAGACATACAAAAGAAATATCACGACCGAAGGCGCAAGGCAATTGCGTTTAAGGTTGTTGATAAGGTAATGTTGAAAGTCTCGCCAAGGAAAGGTGTAGTAAGGTTCGGAAAATGGGGGAAGTTAAGCCCTCGGTTTGTTGATCCTTTTGATGTACTTGATCGTGTAGGATTGCAAGCCTACAGATTAAGACTGCCTGCCGAAATGTCGAGGATTCCTGACGTGTTTCACGTTAGTAATCTTCGAAAGTGCTTGATTGACACTGAAGCCGTGATACCTTGGTAAGAAGTACAAATTCACGAACAGCTGCGATATGAAGTAGAGCCTGAACGCATAGTGGATCGAAAGACTACGAAGCTGCGCAACTAGGAAATTCCAATGGTGCTAATCCAGTGGAAATACCACAAGGGATCTGCACAAACTTGGGAACGAGAGGACGAGATTAGGCAATAGTATCCAAAGTTGTTCATGTCTTAGACGATTCCGAGGACGGAATCAGTCCAACGGGGGAAGTTTGTAACGACCTGTAATTTATAAAATATAAATTATGGCAACAAAGTTTGGATATTTACGTACTTTTGCCTAATTGTGTTTAATAATGTGAAATATATGCCTTGTATGTAGTTAATTATAATAAGTTATAATTAATTAAGGAAACTTGCTTAAATTAGTTAAGATAAATTTAAACAATTAAATTAGTCTAAAAAGACAAGTACTAGCAAAAAAGAAATACCTCCTTGCTATTTCTTGCATTTAAAATATAGCATTCCATTAAGGGTAAATCAATTCTTTAATAATTAAGGGCTGAAATTCGGTTTTTGTGAAGGGGGCAAATGTTGAATTTATTCTTCATACTTCCAAAAATTAGATTCAAAGGATTGAGAGCTACTCTCTCTAAAAACCCTCTTCAAACCCAAACTTCTCTCTAAGATTTATTCCAATCTACTTGGCCAAATCTTGAGTCCTTTATATCATTTGAAAGCTCTTAAGGAGTACTATAAGATTCTGCAATTACATGTTGAGTCTGGTTCGGATCTGAGGTATTTAAAATGCAAGAGAAGTCCAAACAAGGGTAAATATAGCATTCCATTAAGGGAAATCAGTACTTTAATAATTGAGGGCTGAAATTCGGTTTTTGTGAAGGGGGAAAATGTTGAATTCATTCATTATCCTCCCAAAATTTACATTCAAAGGATTGAGAGCTTCTCTCTCTAAAAACCCTCTTGAAACCCAAACTTCTCTCTATGATTTTGTTAGAAATTTTATTTCTTGTAATTCAAGCTTGTGTAATTGCGTTTAATTGTAAATATTTCATTATACACTAAAATCGAAGCTTGAAACGAGATCTACGACCTCACCAAAATTCGGACCCATCCGAATTCGGACATCCTAATTCGGATCATCCGAATTTCGGGTCCGGTTCTATCTAAACTTTTGACATTCAGAGCTTCCAGAGGCCATAACTTTTGACTGGAACATCGTTAGACGGCCTACCATACGCCGAAACAAAGCTAGAAACGAGATCTACAATTTCTTGATTAGAAAAGCTGAAGTTTCGACATCAAGAACATGATTCTGATCCAAGTTTCTCCAAGTTACCAACCTCGGATACATCCGAACTTGTGAAGTTTCTGAGTTTTTCCAGTTTCCAATCTAGAAGATCCACCTTTTGCACTCCACAATCATGGCTCAAGGAATTTCCACACATGAAAAGACTGTCGAGGAGGAGAAAGTTGATATATCTCCAGTTTGCCTCATGAACCACTCCAAACAGGTACAAAGTTCTTCATCTTCATCTGATTTATTTGATATAGAATCCTTATCTGATTTTAAATCTAGTGACGAATTTGATGAACTGCATGCACAACTACATGAATTAAAGAATGAATTGATTGCTGAAAAAGAACAATCCACTGTGTATAAAAAGAATTGGCTAAACAACCATGAGGTGATAAAGAAGATGTTGATTGAAAAGGTAGATGTTGAGGATAGGAATAAATACCTTGAATCTTGTATGGATAAACTCACTGATGAAAAGAACTCTTTAAAATCAGAAATATCTGTTCTTTCAAAACGCTTAGAGTCTGTAAGCATGGAAAACATAGACAGTTTGGAAAACTACAAAATGATAGAAGAAGAAAGAATAGGTTTGTACTCTCGCATAAAGACCCTAGATGATGAATTTCTAAAACGGGGTCAAACTGAACAAACTATTCATTTAAACCAACCCAAAGAGACTAGGTTTTATCATTCCAAACAAGGAATTGGTTTTAAAAATCCTAAGTACTTGGAAAAGGTTCAACAAGTTTTACCTATTTTTTATGACATGAATTACATGGGTGCTGTGCTTAAATCTTTCTTTTTTGAGTCATCAAAAGAAGTTTTAACCCAAGAGGATGAGAAACGTAATGAAAACAAAGAAAAGGAAATATTTTTGAAATATGATGAACTGAATGAAAGCTATTCTTCTAGAGTACCTACTCCAGAGGAAGACTGCTTACCTACTTATTCATCAGAAGAATTGAATATTGATCCTGTAAAACCAATCCCTCACCTTTACATTCCTACAAAAGTTCTTCAACAGAAAATAAATGTTTTAGAAAAGGAATTAAAGATAGCTCGAAAGAAAGCTCTTGGTTATCAAGAAGCTCTTCTCAAGAGCGAGGAAAAATTGGTCAGACAAAGTTTTGAACAAAATGTAGAATTAACCATCTACAATGAAAAGCTTGACACAGTTCCAGAAAGGTTAAATTCTCATTTAAAAGATTCAAAGGTTTCTCATCCTACAAAAGTCCATCTCACATCATCTGAAAAAGGTAAAGCCAAGGTTGAAGTTTCTTCTGTCAGTTGTAAAGGTGAGTGCTCCAAATCTTCTAAAGCTGAGGTTTCAAAGAAGACTCGAAGTCAATCTAAGTCTTCCAAGAAACCCACTCACCAAGGAAAAGAAAATTTTTAAAAGTCTAAGTCTTCCAAACGTACGAACTCTCATTGTTTTGCACCTACAGATCATGCAAAGAGGATTCCTTAAATAACACCTCTTGATTTTCAAAGTTTCTTTGTGAAAAAGGCAGTCATGCCTGAATCTTTTGTGAAAATCGATAGTAGTGTCAGTGTGCCTGGAAAGGATGTTGCTAGTAATCCTTTGAAATACTCTTTTTGCAATCTGTTTCAATTTTGTCCAAAAAGTTTTCGGCGTGCCGTTCCGGAAATGACTAAGTTTGTACCTTATCCTGAAAAACGGAAACGCCGCCAATCTAAGAAAACAAAAGTACATGCCTCATCACCGCCTAAAAAATTGGAAAAACCATCGCCAAAGGCCAAGCCTAAGGAATTTCCAAAGTCACCCAAGCCAAAGGTTGTTACATTTCCTAAGGTTGTTTCAAAATCAGCTAGACCCATATACAAATGGGTGCCAAAAGGTTCTGCATCTAAACCTGTGTCGAATGATAAATGGATTCCTACTGTTGTGTTGTTACATGACGATGGATATCCTAAATCTAACAAGAAAGGACCCATCTTTCGATGGGTACCAAAAGTGGTTTAATTTTATGCAGATGGTTTTCAGATCACTTCAGACTGGAACCCGGACTTCAATGAGATGGTTTTCAGATCACTTCAGACTGGAACCCGGACTTCAATGAGATGGTTTTCAGATCACTTCAGACTGGAACCCAGACTTCAATATAAAGGCTTCTGATCACTCAGTTCAGGACCTGATCTTCAAAGCAATGGCTTCTACTTAATTCCAAGTGGAACTCGTAGTTCAAAGCAATGGCTTCTGCATCATGACAGATCAGAACCCGATCTTTTATGTTTAGATGGTTACTAAACACCAGTTTAGAACCCATGTTTACGCGACTTCTCTGGAATTTTCTCTACTTTTTATGCTTATCAGGTTGAGTTTGAGTTTCATTCTTGAAATTCACTCATAACATTTTATGTTTCACTGATACTGTTCTTATTTGCAGGGGGAGTTTCAGATGCACTTTGAAGATGACATCTTAACGAAAAGTGTGTAAGCATTCTGAATACTCTAATGCACACTTTAAAAGGTTTTGTTAGAGTAAATCTGATTCTCTGATTGAATAAATTTCCACCAAGATTAATTGATCTAATCTTCGTGATGATCTTGATCTCATTCTTCATGAGATTCTCTCAAATATTCCGATTTCTCCCACATATTCTGATTCTCTCATACATCAAGTTTCTCCCATACAAGCTAATTCTTTCATGATAGTCTCATTTATTTTCAAATCTAATATCAGACTTTCTATTGAAGTTCTCTCATACAATCTCTCAAACTTCCCAAGATATATCATTCAACTCTCATCCATCTTCTGGAATATCCCATGGGCTTAACTGCTATATCCTTCAAGATATCATACTGACTCCGATGATGCCCAATATGTGTGATTAGGCATATATATATATATATATATCGTTCCTATGGTCTAAACTAGAGCCGGAAGACCTACCCAAGGAGCAAACCACTTTAGTTTGTGCGAGTAAGGGTTCTTAGGTCAATTAGTTGAGGAGTGTTAATTACCACGGGGTACTAGCAGGGTCGAGCATAGATAAAATGCAAATGAGAGGGTTTATCGAAAGGAGATGAGGTGCATCATGAGCTAAAAGTGAGCTGGAGGGAGTACAGTTGAAAAATGACGAGAGCTGAGGGGTGAGAAAGGATTAAAAGAAAAGATAAATCCTACCAACACCGTGTCAGTCTGCTGGGTTTCCTACATCTGCTACCAAATTCCATGTGTTGGAATTAGGTATTGAACAAGACGTCATGGACCCAGTGACGCATGCACCTAACCTCCGTAGCTACTCAGATGTCTCTTAAAAGAATTCTGTTTCAATTCACACGGAGTTATATCACATACTCTATCGACATATCATTTGGATATTGTTGATATTGAAACAAGGAAGACATCCTCTCCGGTCTCCGATTTCAGTTGATGCACTTTGAGTCTAGAGCTTAATGTTATACACTTTTAGGACACATGGAGTCTACAGTCTGCGTGACTATAAATAGCTTGTCTACCGAGACAAAGCCGGAACAAATATGAGTGATTCTTTCATGATAAAGGATTTCACGATGATTATTTGGAAATCATACCAGTGTTAATGTCACGCCAGCGCTGAACGTAGGTCACATAGACTTAGTCTATTGTGCAAACAGAACTCCTGTGTGGAACTGGAATGTTACTTACAAATGATTTCATTTCTCTTTTATTTGTTCAGGTCGCAAAGCCATGAATGGATTTTATGATGTAACTGTTTACACTCTGTTATTGAGGGGGAGAGTTACTGATTGAGAATGTAACATGAGAGAGATAAGTACTTATGTGTCTGTAATTTTCCTAAATGTAATATTTTTTTCTGAGTCTGTAATCATCTGCTTCGACAAAGAAAGAAGATTTGAAGACACATTGAGGTTGTTGATTTGAAGGGGAGAGCTGAAGTGATTACATGATGATCATAATTCTCATGATCATCATGAGGGGAAGAATGTTCTGAAAAGATTTGAAATATTTTGAAAGACCTACTAAACGCAAGGGGAGAGCCACCGATCTGAAACATTTAAGGGGAGAGTCATCTGAAGAAGATAAATGATATACTTCAAAAGTTCAGAGATCAGAGTTACTTCAAAGATCAGAGATCAGAGTTTAGAGCCCAAGACTTCAGAAGAATACAAGACTTAATTACAAGAAGGGGGAGATTGGTAGAAATTTTATTTCTTGTAATTCAAGCTTGTGTAATTGCGCTTAATTGTAAATATATAATTATACACTACAGGGGAGATTGTTAGCCCTAAAATAGTGTATAATTAAATATAATAAAAGTCTAGGTTCAATTTATAATTAGAAATAGTTTAATTTTAGGGGAATCTTAATTTCCAAGACTTTAAGGGGAGTGTTTGGACAAACCCCCAATGTAAGCTTAGGTATATATAGTATTGTTCTCCTAGGGTTTTAAAAAGAGTGAAAGAGGAGCCTCCACCAAGTGTGTGTGTTCTTGACTGTGAAAGTTCCTAGAGATTGAGTGTCAAAATTCTCTCTTGTAATCTTCATATTCTTAATACAAATCGTTTGATTATTGTGTTTGAGTGCAAAATATACTGGGAATCAAAGTTGTCAGATTTCTTCCAATCTACTTTGCCAAATCTTGAGTTTCTTATGTCATTTGAAAACTCTTAAGCAGTACTATAAGATTCTGCAATTGCATGTTGAGTTAGGTTCGGATCTGAGGTAAGAACACCCCAAAAACTCTTCATTTTTTTCAGAAATTATGCAAAAATCGGAATTTCCAATTCTGAAATGTATGAGGCTGTTTTTGCACGAGTTTAGGACTCGTTTTGCTTGGAAATCATCTGCAAGTGTTCTAATACCTGGACCAAGGTTAGTTTCATGTTGTTCCCCTTCTTCTTCTCGAATTAAGTATCACATCCTTGCTTTAAACACGCTTGCTTAATCCCAGGAATAAATAACAACAGCCATAATATATCACATTAAGGCTAAAGCTTGCATAAATCTAAATAAAGTATTACAAGGTTCACTGCTGAGTTGCTAAAACATCACAATATAAAAGCTGGGCTCAGGGACTGCAGTCAGCCGCTTCCCCTGTAGTCGTCAGCTCGTTTTTGACAGATCCGATCGGGTGTTCCAGCTACCCAGATCCCAAAGCAGCTCAATAAGCAGAATAGTGAGCTAAGATCCTCTGGTTTGATCAGAAAATAGACCTAAGCAGATAGGTCCAGCTTGCTCTCTTTACCTTTGCCTGTAAAAATTGTGAGTAGCAACTGTAATTTAATTGCTTAGTGAGTTAACAGATATTCATGATGCATGTAAGATACGTGGCGAAAGTGCCTATAAAGGCTGTAATGCTTGCTTGCTTGTAAATGCTTAATACCCAGAATGAATGCTTGCACAATTGAGAGATTGCACGCTGAAAGGAGATGCCACCACTAGGGGTTACCGCTGACAGATGATCAATCTGTGATGCGGGGCTAGCTACCCGCATAATGCTTGGGATAGTGGTGAGCATCAGAATTGCTTGCTCAAATGTAAAATGCTTATGAGATGCACAAAGAAACTCTCAAACAAGGCTTGCTGTATAATATGCAGAATTATAAACAGATTAACAATAAATTATGCACATTAATAGATCAGATGTAAGATCCGGCTAAGCTGGGCACCGCCTATACCACAGTGTTCGCCTTCACTCCCAAAAGTCTATTGAAGTCCAAAGAAGGCATATAGAAGCAAATTATGTCTCAATTACATAAAATACATCTAAACAAGAATAACTGTAACTCACAGTACTGTCTTATGCTTTGTAATATTCTGAAATGCTTGCTCGGGCTTATCTAGACTTTAACATTGCTTTTTGGCTCAATATGGCTTTGCTTTACTGACTGAGGCTTTAAATATATTTTGTTTCGCTCTGGCTCTAGCTTTGGCTCATAACTAAACTAGTCGCTTAAATCTTATAGCATGTGTGCAATAAAAATGTCTGTAATTAATATTACAGATACATAACGAATTAATAAACTTGCTTAAAAATTAAAGTATCTTAAATTGTAATTTCTTGCTAAACATTTTGTAGATTATGTGTTAGGCGAAACGAATGTTGCACATTCTAATTTAATCTGATTGTTCGATTTTAGGGGGCCTTCTAACATAATGAAGTTCGAATATAAGGCCTTCGAACATGTATGGTTCGAACATAGGCATAAATTTCGAACTTAAGTGGCTCGAACATGGCAGATTTCGAAGTTAGTGATATGCCTCGAATCTAGTTCAATTCGAACTTGTTCTTGGCCATTTCGAACTTGGTCGTGTTTTTCAGCTTTCAAACATGCATTTTCCAGGCAAAAATCATAAATATGTTAAGTAACAAGTCTAGGTTCGATTCTAATACACTTATTCTAGCGGAATCGAGTTATAACTCAAGCAGAATAGCTTTAAATGAATCAAAAATTGTGAATTTTGGACCTTTTTCTCAAAACCGAAAATAAAGAAGAGAAAATGACGATTCTTACCTCAAATCCGAATCAGATCCCACATGCAATTGCAGATCCGTGTAGTACTCTTCGAGATCTTTCCGATGACGTATAGAACTCGAGATTTGGTAGGTCGGTTTGGGAGAAAAGCTAGAGACTCAAATATGAAAAATGATTTTGCAAGAATGAGGGACATAAACTTTCAGCTCCTATATATATAAAAATTCAAAATTACATCATTTAACGCAAATCGCACAAAACACATAAAATAAAAAAGCAAGGTGTTATATTAAGCCACCGAAAATGTAGCTTTTTGGCTGCTGTTGCTGTAGAACAGAAAACAGGAAAAAGCATTTTATTGAACTGAAAACGCATTAGAAATAGACCTAATCCGATCTTAGACATGTCCCTTATTGTTCTTGTGAGTTTTGACCTGGAAACGATGGCTTAAAGGCTGAAATATTGGACAAAAACTCGAAGACAGCAGTAGCCCTCGGCTAAGCTGCTGTCCGAGAATTAAATGGGTAAAAAACCCGATTTTTTTTGTTGCTATGTGGCTTAGAATTGACCCAAATTTGCTTGGCTATGTATTGTGTGTGAAATGGATTTGTTTTGGGACCAAATTAATGCAATTATCAAGTTTTAAAAGTTAGAAAAGGTCCTTGATGCACTCGGTTTTGGACAGCCTTTTTAAGGCTTTTAAATCCGAATTTTGCTCTTTAAATGTGGTTAATTGGGTTGGTAAATGCTTGGATAGGTTAAAAAGACTTGGACAGAAAGAATAGAAACTCGGCCGTATAAGTTTGTGAGGCATGAATCATGAACAGGTTCGTGAGGCTTCATAAGTTCGTGAGGCATCATAAGTTCATGAGGCATCATAAGTTCATGAGGCATCATAAGTTCATGAGGCATCATAACTTCGTGGGCCATAAATAAGTTCGTGAGGCATGAATAAGTTCATGAGGTATGATTGGACCTTACAAATGACCAAAACGTGAATTTAATGTATTTTGACTTGATAAACTCGAATATATGTAATTGACCTGCTGTTCTAACTGTTCGGCCTCATTGGGCCTAATGGGCCCGATTAATGCTCTTTAATGGCCTAAACATGCACCACTTGATCCATTGACTTTGGGACTTAACTCAAAATAGGAAAAACACTTGTTTTATTGTTGTGGACTCTTAGAAACTGAAAATGACCTGCATGGCCTTGCTGTAATTGAAAATGACCTTGAACGGCTAAATGGGCTTGAGTAGCCTATAAAAGGACAACCATGACTTAACGACCTAGTTATGACTTGGAACTTGACATGTGCACTAAGGACACTAAATGGACCATGTTTGTCCCTATGTATTCTACCTTAGTTTAGAGTTGGCCGAGAATGGCCTATTTGGCTTAGGTAATTGGCCAAGGTTTAGGCCAACGCCCTAAAATCTTAACCTACTTAACCTGGGACTTTGGCTACTGCCTTGCGGGACTAAAATACGTCTTTGACCTGTATTTGACCTGCTATGTCTTGCTAGAATCTGAAATGGCCTTAATTGCTCTAGTTAAGGCCTAGAACTGAGGCTGTGACTAGGCTAAGTAGCCCAAACACTTAGGAACCGGTGGCCATCACTTGGGAACACACTTTTATCCTAAAATGACCTATTTGACCAGCTGATGACCTATTGTGCTTATGTGTGATGTGTTTTTGCCTTGCTTTCCCTATGTTTGGCCTTGAAACAAGGCCATACCTAGGTAAAACCTAGGAAACCATAGGAATCTGCTAGGAACTCAAGTCATACCTTGGTACTGACCTAAATGAGTTCTTATGGACTTATTGGACAGATGATAAGGATAGGCTCACTCTGGGATATTAGGAACTACCATAGATTCGACAACAAAACATGATAATTAATGTAATTAAACAATTAGGATTATATAAATCATGTGTATGAAATTGTTATTGATATGCTAGAATTGGAACTGATCTATAGGAATTGACCAGCCTGACAGAGTAATACGGACAACTTAACTTGCTTAAGCACTATATTGACTAATTGCATTGCTCAGGACCACTGTGAGTGACAGATTGCAGTACTTATTTGCATATGTTTCGATACTTATTGGTGATTGTTACTGCCTTTTATGGAAACAACAGCTGCTGCATGTTTCTTGATTACTTAATTGTATGTTAGGAACGTATGTTAGACACTGCTGAAACTGTACAACTGCTGTTTCATGTTCCTTGATTACTTTATTGTATGCTAGGAACTTACGTTAGACACTACTGAAACTTGACAACTGATATGCCTTGAACTGCATGCTCACTTTTACATTCTATGTAATTACTTAGCATGCTTGCTGCTTACTTGTTTATTGGTACATTTGCATCTGCATACATCGTAAACTGCTATGCCCGAATGCGAGATCTCCATTCACAGGAGGGAATTCTGCAGATTCCTTTCCTATTTTCCTCGTTTCCATACACTTCCGGTAAGGCTTCGGCCTTGCACATGGAAATACAGATTGGGCTAATCCCCCAAATCTTTTGCCGTCTCTGACATGTTACCTTGCCGACATGAGCTGATAGTATGTTATATATGTGTGGTAACTAATGGAACTCTGTTAACTCACTAACCAGTGGTAGCTTACTTTGTCATGACAACTCTCTTTTCAGGAAAAGCTGATAAGGGCAAGAACAAAGCAGGTAGTTCATCCTAGGCTAAGTGAACCTGGATCCTTGATGATAGCAGACTTTTTGGACCTAGATGTTGATGATGCCTATTTTTGACAAGGATATTTGCGGTCTCGGGTAGCTTGTTCAAGCTTCCGCACTCTGATTGAAGTTTCTAGAAGCTAGAATAGACCACCATTATATCTTTACATATTTTGTACTTAAAGTATCGTAAAGTAACTTGAATCAGGCATTTGGAGCTGTGGTATCAAACACTTGTAATATTTAATATTATTTAATGCATTGCCAACTTGTAACTTAATGACCTGTACTGTTTGTGGTAACTTAGTATCCAAACCGAATCACCTGGTTCGAATATAACCTGCTTACGCCATGTTAACAAGTTTGGCATATTGTTCGATTCTCTTTTCAATGTTGCAACGAACTTGCTCAGGCAACTTTCACAAGTTCAGTCTTTCTTACACCATCCAGATTTAACTATTCTTTGACAGGCAAAGAAGATAAATATGAAGGTGTTGAAGGATTAAAGCCATAAACAACCTCGAATGGAGAAAAGTTAGTGGAAGTGTGCAAAGTACGATTATAAGAAAATTCAACAATAGGCATACACTCCTCCCAACTTTTTAAAATCTTTTGAATGACAGCACTTAACAAAACCCCTAATGTCCTATTCGCCACTTCGGTTTGCCCATCAGTTGTGGGTGACTTGATGTTGTTGAGAATAGTAACTTTGTGCCTAGTTTTCCCAAAAGAGTTTTTCCAAAAGTAACACAAAAACTTTACATCCCAATGGTTTTTGGAATACCATGCAAACGAACTATTTCCTTGAACAACAAATCGGCCACATGCTTTGCATCCCTTTCTACAAGCAATGAAATGTGCCATTTTTGAAAATCTATCAATGACAACAAAAATTGAGTCCATTCCCTTTTGACTCCTTGGCAAACCAAGTATGAAATCCACGGAAATATCGGGCCAAGGAGAATGAGGAATGGGAAGTGGAGTGTACAATCCGTGAGGAAGTGACTTTGACTTGGCCTTTTTACAATCAAGACAATGACCACAAATACGTTCAACATCACTTTTCATTTTAGGCCAATAAAAATGTTTTTCAAAACATCCAAGGTTTTCAAAATGCCAAAGTGGCCCATTAAGCTTCCACTATGAGCTTCGCGAGTTAAAAATTCACCTAGAGAACAAGAAGGGATGCACAACTTATTTTCTTTAAACAAAAACCCTTCATGCCTGAAAAACTTATTGAAAGTTGATTTTCACACGCCATGAACACATTTTCAAAATCACTATCAGATGCATACAACTCCTTAATAAAATCAAAACCCATGATTTTAGAATCTAAAGTGGTAACCTTCGCAATAATGCATCGGCCACAATATTCTCTTTACCTTTCTTATAACGCACAACATATGGAAATGTTTCAATGAATGCAATCTATTTTGCATGCCTTTTGTGAAGACTTCTTTGTCCCTTCAAGTACATAAGGGATTCATGATCAGCGTTAATCACAAACTCCTTAGGCATGAGATAATGTTGCCATGTCTCTAAAGCCCTCACAACAGCATACAGTTCCTTGTCATAAGTCTGATAATTTAGCGTTGCACGATTAAGCTTTCCACTAAAGTACGCAATGAGACGACCTCCTTGAAGCAAAACAACACCTATCCCAACTCCTGAAGCATCACATTCAATCTCAAAAGTGTTAGAAAAATCAGGTAATGCTAAAATAGGAGAATTGGTTAGATCATGTTTCAATTGCTCGAAAGCCTTTTGTTGCTTCTCTCCCTAGCCAAACTTAACGTTCTTTTTCTCCAAATCATTTACAGGAGAAGCTTTTGATGAAAAATCTTTGACAAACTTTCGATAGAAACTAGCAAGTCCATGAAAAGATCTTACCTCTGAAACATTGTTTGGAATAGGCCAATCTAGAATAACCTTCAACTTTGACTCTTCAACACGCAAACCATTTTCACCAACAACATATCAAAGAAAAACAACTTCTTTGACACAAAATGTACACTTTTTTGCAAAAAACTTTTGCGCACGTAAGGTAGCAAGAACAAGTTTAAGATGCTCGACATGAACATGCATGCTTCGACTATAAATCAAAATGCCATCGAAATACACGACAACAAAGTTTCCAATGAAGTCTCTCAAAACATGATTCATAAGCCTCATAAAAGTGCTTGGTGCATTAGTTAAACCGAAAGGCATAACTAACCATTCATGAAGACCAAACTTTGTTTTGAAAGCAATTTTCCTTCCTTGATTCTTATTTGGTGATATCCTAATTTAAGATCAAGTTTTGAAAAACTCTTAGCACCATGTAATTCATCAAGCATGTCATCTAATCTTGGAATGGGGTGACGATACTTGATAGTTATTTTGTTCACAGCCCTACAATCAATGCAAAGTGCCATCTTTTTTTGGAACTAAGATGACTGGCACGACACAAGGGCTAAGGGATTCACGAATGATACTTGATGAGAACCCATCCAATGATCAAGATGATGAAGATCCATTAAGGTGGATGATCGGGCCTATCACATGGTCTAAATCCAAGATGTTGCGAGATGCTACCAATGGACTGATTAAATCTTGCTGGAATAATGCTCCCGTGTCTTCGCAAAATAACCAAGCAAGCTTCCTAATTTTGCTACAAGCCCAAGATTAGCCTTGTTTTCATAGTCCAATTATGTTTATTTACCCAAACATAACCCATGAATAAAGAATTTCGGCTAGCCCCACAGTTAGCCCATGTTTTGTCCATAACTCACTCATTTCAAGCCGGATTTGAGTCAAATAAAAGCCCAATGAAAGCTAAGCCTTTCTCCTATCTATTCAAGAAGAATAAAGCCCAATAAAGGCTTACAAGGCAATTTGAAAGCCTTATCTTCAATTCAAGGCAATTTGAAGGTCATGGCCATTTACTTGGAGGATACTAAGGGTTTTGCAAGATACAATGAACCAAGACACATTCTAGAAGATTGAAGTAATGAAATGTCTAGAAGGCCCTTTTGATAAGTAGTTTTGCTTATTTGATCGCTTATCGTGATAGTTTTCGTTACCTATCTAGATGGTTGGTTTTCCTTATATTTTTGTCTATAAATAGTGACCAAAGTTCTCATTTCTAATCATCCTTCATTTGAGTAATATTGTGAGTTTTTTACTCTTCTTGTTCCTTACGAACTTTTAGAACTTATCAAGTTTTCTAGCTTGTGGCGTTCAAAACTTATCAATCAACTTGGTGGGGTTGGTTGTGGTGTTTTCTTATACCAAGATTCTTTCCTCTTTCTAGGCAACGGGTCGCGGTTTCACTATCTATACCAAAGTTCTTGCCTCGTTTATAGGCAACAGGTCGCGGTTCTATCCATATATCATAATAACATCCAATAGAACGATCGGGCAACTCGTGATCAATCTCATATTCATCGGGTGAGATCACATCAATACCTTTTCCCAGTAACTCACCAACAAGAATCACTAGTTATTTCAAGTTTATGAACTACGGATTTTCGGCAGAAAAGTTGCATCGACTTTGAAAAATCATAACTAATTCATAACTTAACGAAATGAGTTTATTTTTGTCTCAAAAGTTAGATCTATGTCTTAACTAAAAATATGGAAGTTTTCATAATTTATTTTGGAGTTTAAGACCCCCAGAAATTATTTGGGAAACCGAAAGTTTGACAGCTCAAAAATGGGCAACATAGGGTTTTCAACAAGCTTTTTCCCCAACCTAAACACCTCAAAAAATGGCCGTTCTTGACTTTAAAATTCTTTGTATATAGTAGTTTAATGTCCAAGAAAACCAAAGCCTAAAACGTTTTGGAGCTTGGTTAAAAACAGCCTCAAAGTAGGCCGAAAAACCTTCAAAAAAGCTGGAAAATTATATATATATATATATATATATATATATATATATATATATATATATATATATATATATATATATATATATATAAACTTTACGTTTTAAGTGGGTTTTATATATACACTTGTAATGTTGGGTGATTTAAGACATAAAAATCTATAAATATACATATTATCATATATGAGAGTTATTAAGTCCATATTATCATTTAGGACTCGATTAAACACATCCGGTGCATCACCCATCAATCTACGCTAATTTGCATTTTTACGCCAATATTTGCCATCACAAGCTTGGTGAGTCCTCATAGCCCCTATTTTCACACTGTTATGTTTTGGGGTTGAAATACATGCTACGTTTTTATATGGACACGGAAACAATTTTATTTCTATTATGTATTACACATGTGGTTCCATCAGCCCTCAAATCATGAACCGTTAATTGCATTTATTTGCAAGCGCAAATATATTGTGGATAGATCTATTGGGAGTCATGCCCCCCATTCGGGTTAGTTCAGTTCGGCTAACAGCGGGTGCCTATAAATTTAACACACGGTATTACGTATGGGAATAATGAACAGGGCAAACTCATTTAATTAAGCTTCGGTTGCATGATGGTTTATATGTAATACATAACATTGAATTTATGATTTTATAAATTCAAACTCAACTGTTGTTGTCCATACAAGTCAGATTTACGTGTAAACCTATGTGCTCACCAACAATTTTGTTGACGTATTTTTAGCGTGTATTTTCAGGAAATTTAGGCAAGTTCATCGCATTGGAAGTATTTTCAAGCTTCTGCACTTAATGAGTCGCATGCATTTTCAAACCACGGAGATTTAGTTGCATTATTTTGATTACTTTAATTATGTATTTAAATCTCTGTACCGTGCGAACTACTCTTCATCATATTAGGCTATGTAAAACACTTCTATATTTTAAAGTTTTATCGATGTATTTTTTTGAAAACGTCCATATAGTGGTCGTTCGTCATGATTATGGTTATGCTTCCGCGACGTCACGCTTCGTTGCCAACCGGGGTAACGGGGTGTGACAGATAGGTATCAGAGCGATAGGTATAGTGAACTAGGTTGCACTAGTATCCTAGACTATAACTACATTTTAGATTTTTACTGATTTTCAAAGACATTTTTATAATTAACTTAATATGGGACTTGATGACAGCATCATGTCAAGCCGTGCTGTGATCGTACTTTCAGATTTGGAGGAAGAGCATACCCCCACCAGCCGGTATAATCTGGGGGTGTTTGTCGAGGAAGACCCATCTAAAGAAGAGGACCCCTCTGAAGATGAAGGATCGGAGGAAGAAAACCTCTCCGAAGCTAAGGGACCAGAGGAAGAAGCAGAGCCGATGGAGGTTGACGAATCCTCCAGCGGGTGGGGAGAGCCATCCGAAGAGGACCCACCATCACCGGTGGTTCCCTCTTACATCCCCTACCACCCATCTGCACCATCACACCGCACCTACCGCCCTCACCCCAACGGGCCACCGATGAAGTTTACGTAAACGGGTATTTATGCCGAGACAGGAGACTATCTTGGTACCGGCACCACGGCCAAACCCGCCGCAACAGCGACGGACGGAGGCACGACGTTGGGGCAGGATGCCCGAGACCCTCCAAGAATGGAGGCGGGAGGAGGGAATCCCCTCCCACTTTGAGATCAGAGGACCATCCTCCGCACCTACCCATCACTCACCCAAGAACCCGCCGAACCAACCGTACAACTCTTGGTAGCACGGTCTTCAAGGCACGATCTCCAACTTCGGTTGCTTAACCAAGATATCGGAGAAATGACCGCTCGTTTAGAGCGGGAGGAGTTACAGAACTCCAACTTGTACTGGGCTAACCAGCACGCCCTCGCCATCCAGCCGGACGGCCTAGATGAGCTTCGGCAACGATTAGCCGAGAGCGAGGCTCGTAATGAGGAGCTGACTCAGTGCCTCAATGCTTTGGAAAAGGGAGAGACCCTCGATCACTCCCACACCTAGTACCCCTTCTCTATCTTTGTAATGTTAGGAAATTATTATGTAATAGTGTAGGACTAAAAAGTTTCGGGTAATAACCCGCCCCAATTTAAGAAAGTTATGAATGATTAATGAAAATTGCAAGTTATTTATGAATCTGTGTTTGATGATTATAGCATTGTGCCTTAAGAAAAATTTAAATCTTTAAGACTCAACTTCTTACACTATGGTTTTTTTTCTTTAAACTTTAAGATAATGCCGCCAAGGAAAGCTATGAACACCGCTGATATCGAACAACTGGTCGCACAACGAGTGGCAGCAGCTATAGCCACCTATGAGACCAATAGAAACAGCACCGCAAACGGAGACGGAGGTGCTAGTCGCACCACAGGAGGATCTGATTCAACCAAGAAAGTGTGTGAAATCAAAGGATTCTTGAGTTGCAAGCCCCGATACTTTAACGGGACTGAGGGAGCCGTCGGATTGGTACGATGGTTTGAGAAATTGGAGTCTGTTTTCTGTGTTTGCGGATGTATTGAAGTACACAAGGTGAAGTTCGCCACCCACACTCTACAGGATAGCACACTGACATGGTGGAATTCCTACGTCTAGTCTTTAGGAATCGATGAAGCCTATCAACTCGCCTGGTCCGTGTTGAAGCAAATGATGACGGACGAGTACTGTCCGAGAAACAAACTCCAGAAAATGGAATCGGAGTTCTGGAATCTAGCAATGAAGGGGACGGACATTACAGGGTATACTAACCGATTCCACGAGCTGAGCATCCTGTGCCCACAGATGGTGACCCCCGAGTACAAGAAGATTGAGCGCTACATCTGGGGACTCGTCCCTCAAATCCAAGGCAATGTCACTGCCTCCAACCCAACCACCATTCAGGACGCCATCAGAATGGCCAACAACCTTATGGACCAAATGTCCCGGAGAAACGAGGCCAAAGCAGGGGAGAAGAGAAAATGGGAGGACAAGTCTGGGAAGAATTCGGGCCCACAATCCAAGAAGCCCGAAACCATTAAGGCTTACGTAGCTGGAGTCGAAACAAGAAAAGGCTACATAGGTACAAAGCCTTTCTGCACCTAATGCACCTACCATCACAACATAGGTCCCTGCCCAACCCCTTGTGGAAAGTGCAAGCGTCTTGGTCATTTGACCAAAGACGGTAGATTTGGTACCCCGGGTAACAACGGCGGCACCCAGAGGAGTTGCTATGCATGTCGAGCTGTCGGGCACTTCAAGAGTGAGTGCCCAAGGTTAAATAATGGTGGGGGAACTCAGGGGAGAGCTTTTGTATTGGGAGCAGGTGACGCTCGTCAGGATCTTCATGTGGTATAAGGTACGTTTCTTTTAAATAACATTTACGCTTACATACTCTTTGATATTGGGGCTGATAGAAGCTTTATATCTGCTAAGTTTAGTAAGCAATTGAGTGCCACTCCTTTTCCCTTAGACAACTCTTATACTATAGAGCTAGCCGACGGCAAAATAATAAAGGCAAATAATGTTGGGAAATATTCTAAGTATGTCAAGCAGCTAGTTAGATTTCTCTGACTATTAGTAGATTTTTCTGTGTAATTACAAAGTTCAAGCTGTTAGTTGAGAAAGTTCGAGCTGCTAGTTCAAAAGTTCAAGCTGCCAGTGTTCAAGTTCAAGCTACTCAACAGATAGTCTTCAAGCTGCTCAACAGCTCAATAAACAGAAAGTGTTGAAATTCAGGAAAAGATATATATTTGAAGATTCAAGCATATCTACTACCAGAGAAATCAGAGTTTCTCAAGGAAACAAATCAGAAGGCATTATATATACATAGAATAGATTTTTCTATTGAAAGTCTGCACGCACAAGTTTATTTCTGTTGTAATTGCTTTTCTGATTAAGTTTTTCACAAGCCTCTAAGGTTGTAAAACCCTAAGAACAATCTGTGTTCTTCGTCTAATCAAACAGATTAGAGGTGATTGTAATCATTGAGTTTGGGAATACAAAAGATTTTGATTGTTGGTTATATTTATGTGTTATTTGATTTGAAAGCTTTTCTTAAAACAGTTAAGTGTTATTCCGCAAACTTCTTAATTGGACTTTGAATCAATACAAGGTTATTGGTTTTATACTCTGATTAATTCAAACCAGTTAATCTTAGGTAGTGATTTTGATCTTGACAAGTGGTATCAGAGCCACAGGTTTATTCTTTGTTTTCAAAGTCAGAAGCTTTCTTTTAAATTTTTTTTTAAAATTTTCTGCAATGGAATTTCATAATAGCAGTAGTGGATCTGGGCAAGGACTCAAAGTGCCTATGCTCAAATCCATGGAGTTCGAGATGTGGAAACTCAGGATTCAACAACACATTCAATTTATTGATTATGCCATATGGGAAGCTGTTGAATTTCCTCTTGTAGTTGATCCTGAACTTGATGCTGAGGGCAATCCCATAAAAACTCCTCCAAAAACTGAACGTGAAAGAAAGGCTAGAACGAATGAAGTGAAAGCTCTTACACTTTTACAGATATCCATTCCTAATGCTTATCAACATCAGTTTAAAAAGTTTTACACTGCTCATTCTCTTTGGATTGCTTTAGAGAAAAGATTTGCTGGCAATGCTAGCACCAAAAGAAATCAAAAAGATCTTCTGAAACAGCAGTATGAAAACTTTTCTGGTGGCAAGAATGAAAACCTTACTCAAATCTTTGACAGGTTTAATAAACTGATAGGTGAATTGGAGAGTGCCAAAGTCAGCTTGGATCAAGATGAAGTAAACAGAAAATTCCTTAGATCTCTTGGTGAAGAGTGGACAGTCTATGCTGCCCAATGGAGAACCAAAGACACTCTTGATGAAATAGAGTAGGATGACCTTTACAACAATCTGAGAGTGTTTGAAAATGAGATTGAAACTAAAAAGAAATCCTTTTCTTATAATCATAACACTGCTCTGCTGTCATCAACATTAACTGAAAAATCTAACTGTTGTGATTGCTTTTCAGGTGCTGATGGTAACTCTACTAAAGCTCATTATGAAGCTTTTGTTGCCAATGATGGACTGTTTGCTCTACATGCTGAAGATTTAGAACAAATCCATCCAGATGATCTAGAAGAGATGGACTTGAAATGGCAGCATGCAATGTTGACTATGAGGGCTAAAAGGTTTCTGAAAAGAACGGGCAGATCCAACTTCCAAGCCAGACCAGAAGGCAAACCAGCATTTGATAAATCAAAAGTTGAATGCTTTAAATGCCACAAGCTTGGTCACTTTGCCAGAGAATGCATATCCCAAGGTCAACAGCCACCAAGACCACAGCAAACTAATCAAGCTTCATCATCACCAGCACTTGTTTCTCAAGAAGACAATGTGTTTGACTGGAGTGATCAGACAGAGGATGACCTTTACAACAATCTGAGAGTGTTTGAAAATGAGATTGAAACTAAAAAGAAATCCTTTTCTTACAATCATAACACTGCTCTGCTGTCATCAACATTAACTGAAAAAACTAACTGTTGTGATTGCTTTTCAGGTGCTGATGGTAACTCTACTGAAGCTCATTATGAAGCTTTTGTTGCCAATGATGGACTGTTTGCTCTAAATGCTGAAGATTTAGAACAAATCCATCCAGATGATCTAGAAGAGATGGACTTGAAATGGCAGCATGCAATGTTGACTATGAGGGCTAAAAGGTTTTTGAAAAGAACGGGCAGATCCAACTTCCAAGCCAGACCAGAAGGCAAACCAGCATTTGATAAATCAAAAGGTTGAATGCTTTAAATGCCACAAGGTTGGTCTCTTTGCCAGAGAATGCATATCCCAAGGTCAATAGCCACCAAGACCACAACAAACTAATCAAGCTTCATCATCACAAGCACTTGTTTCTCAAGAAGACAATGCGTTTGACTGGAGTGATCAGACAGAGGAAGAGTTTAAAAATCAAGCTCTCATGGCAGAAACATCTAATGTCACTTCCACTGAACTACCATCTGAGGTAAATGCTAAACTCTGCTCTCAAACATGCAAAAATATGGTTAAAAAGTACAGAGATCATAATGACAGCATGTGCAAACACAAGAACAAGCAAGGGCTTACCTTATAAGCTCTTTTTCGGTTTCCTTTTCACTAAAAAGAAAGGGCCTTCTAGCGATAGAGACTAACAAGGGAACTTCTCTAGCTAAGATGGAAGAAAGGAGATATGAGTACATGCAGGCTATAGAAGATCTTGAAAAACAGATCAATGACTATAAAGATAATGAGATTCAAATGGGACATGATAGAACATATCATGAGTGGGAGAAAAAGGAGCTGAATAAGAAAATAGAGTCTTTAAATAAGAAATTAGATGAGGCTGAACAGAAGGTGTTAGAAGCTAACAAGAAAATAGAATCTGTCAATATAGATTTAGGAAACTTCAAATTGGCAAATCAAAAGCTGGAACACCTAATGGAAGTTCAATTTAAAGACAGGGTAAAATCTCAACTCAATCCCAAAGAAGGTATAGGATACAGAGCCACTCCACCCCCATACAACAAAAAATACATTCATCCGATGAGAGAAGTTGCTGATAGGCTTGTTAATGAACCATTAGATGAGTCCATGACAACTGTAGATCCTATCCTTGAAAACAGTCCTGAATCAAAAGGAGAACTGATTCTAAATGAAGACTGTGAGTACAAAGAAGTTGAGAGAGAACACAAAACAATGAGTGCCCCTATAAAAACCTCTACCCCCAGTAAGAAAGAAAAAGAGAAGATGAGTGTATGCCATGCTGCTCCACATGATTCTGTACCTTCTAACTGTAACACTGCATCTTCCTCAAAAGGTAATAAAAGGGGTAAGACTGTTCCAATCTGCACATGCCAAAAGCATGGTGTCCAAAAGTTTCCCACACAATAGCAGGTAAGGGGAAATCCAAGGAACAAGAACCAGTTATGCTCCAATAAAACTGGTTCTCCAATCAAAACAGTCAAAAGATGTTTCCATTGTGGCAGGAAAAACCATTTGGCCAGGCATTGCTTGTACAAACTCTCTGTTGCAAAACAGACTGTGGTTCAGAAACAGGCATTTGTTCAAAATACAAAAACTTTAAAGGCCAAACCACCTGTTGCACCAGTTCCAAAGAAGACAGTTGATCACAGGTTCTTAAAAGTCAATAAAAAACAGTCCACACACCAAAAACAAGTTTTGGCAAAACTCAAATCAAATTTTAAACAGATATGGTGTGTTAAAGGCAAAATCTCAAATCAAACTGTTGATACAAAAGTTGAAACTGGTAGTGCAAACTCTGAAGCTGTTAGCACTAAAAACCCAGTTCAAACTTCTAAGCTTAAAACTGGAACTGGTAATGGATCATCTGAGCCTGTTGATGCAAAGGTTGGAAAGAACACCTAGATACCTCATGTCATAACTAAATATTCTTCACAGAATCCACCAGTGGATCAAACTAAGTATAAGAAGTCACACACAGTGTTTAGTTATGTCAATGCACAAGGACAACCCAAAACCAACTTGGTTTGGGTTTACTCCACTACTAACTAAGCTTTTATTTGTGCAGGGCACCCACAAGTCACAACATAAAACAAGATGGCATTTGGACAGTGGATGCTCTAGGCACATGACAGGCAATTATGAATGCTTGTCAAATTTCAAAGGCTTTGAAGGAGGGTTTGTTGCATTTGGAGGAAATTCCAAGGGAGGTAAGGTCACAGGTAAAGGTACTGTCAAAGCAGGCAATATGCTTTTCAATGATGTTTTGTATGTTGAATAGTGAAGTACAATTTAATATGTGTGTCTCAAATCTGTGATAAACAAAACATTGTTGTCTTCACAGATTCTGAGTGCATTGTTCTTTCAAAGGATTTTAAAATACCTAAAAATCTAGTTTTACTTAGAACACCAAGAAAGGACAAAGTGTGCTGTTTGGACACATATTTTTTATCCAAGTCAAGTACTCTAAGCTGTTTGATATCCAAAGCATCATCTAATGAGTCTGCTCTTTGGCACAGAAGGATGTGTCACATGAACTTCAAATCCATGAATGTTTTGGTCAAAAAGAATTTGGTAAGACTGGTCTCTTGGCATTGCAAAAAGCAAACAACTGTCTCCACCTCATCTACTGAAGCAGAATATGTAGCAGCTGCAAGCTGCTGTTCCCAAGTGATGTGGATTCAAAATCAACTGAGAGACTATGGTATGAACTTCTACTGAAGCAGAATAAAATGATGCCTAATGTCTATGTGCTTTGTTTTGTTGTGTTTGACTGGATTATTAGTTATAGCAATAGTAGACTGGTTATCTATCCTAATAGGAGTTTGAGTGTAAGCCAAACCGTAATCCCGCAATTGTTGTTGTATCCACAGAACCTGTGAGCAGCAACTACCAGCAGCAACATACTCGGCCTCGCACGTTGACACGACCACCGACGTTTGTTTCTAGCATTGCCAGGATACCAATCTCCCTCCTAGGAATTGACAACCTCCAGTTGTTGATTTGCGCGTCAAACTGCATCCTCCGTAGTCAGAATCCGTGAATGCCTCCAACTCTAGATCTCCCTCCGCGTGATACCAAAGTCCCAGCTTCGGTTTCGACTTGAGGTATCGTAGAATCCGCTTCACAGCTTTCATATGCATCTCCTTCGGATTCGCTTGAAACCTATAATATCAGGATCGTGAAGCAGTTAAATACATAAGTGACCCATCATGGCCCGATATAAAGTCGGATCCACATCGTATCAGACCAATTTCATAACAACCCGGCCCTAGATTGGTGAATTCACTTGAATCGGCGTGCTGAAATTGGGGGCAGTCAACTTACTTTGTTTCCTTCCCAAACGCTCTATATGTTCTAGACTATTTTCGTCTGATGATAAAAATGCCTTTCACTTTCCTTCTGGTCAACTTTGTCACCCCAAAAGAAATTCAACTCCCCCATAGCACTCATCTCGAACTTAGACTTCATCACCTTCTCGAAATCTTTACACATCTGTTCGTCTGATGATCCAAAAATGATATCATCGACGTACACTTGTACCAAGATAAAGTGATCACCCTTCCTCTTCACAAACAGAGTACTATCTATCCTACCCCTTTCAAAACCGTTTTCTAAAAGATGGTTGGATAAAGTCTCATACCATGCCCTAGGTGCCTGATGCAATCCATAAAGAGCCTTATCTAAGCGATATACTCTATCAAGATATTTTGGATCTGTAAATCCGGGCGGTTGTTCTACATACACCAACTCCTTCACTTTCCCATACAGGAAAGCACTCTTAACATCTAGTTGATATACCTTAAAGCCCTTGAAGGATGCAAACGCTAGAAACAACCTAATGGCTTCCAGCCTTGCTACTGGTGCAAAACGTTGTAATCGATTACCCTCTCTTAGGGTTAAACCCTTTACAACTATCCTCGCCTTGTTTTGCCGTGAACTATACCCGATCGTCTCTTTTGCACTTAAAAACCCATTTGGTTCCTATGGCAATCTCCCTCGGGTAACGGAACAACTCCCACAGCTTTCTAGTTTCCTAAATGGAAAGTTCTTCCTGCACTCGCTTCAACCAGGAGTTGTCCTTAATGCCATTTTGCACTTCTTATGCTCTAACTTGCGATATGAAACAAAGAATAAGAAATTATATGCTTCGGAGTCGTTTATCATCGACAACACACAGTGTTTTGTTATTATTAACTAACTCCGGTCCTCACACCCTCGTTAGGCTTTCTATGATGGCTTTTTATTGGATGGTTGCTTGTTTTAATCCTAGAGGTCTCTATATCATCCACTCTTAGATTATCTTACTAGTTTGGATCCTATTTCACCTAATGGGGGAATAGGCTCAGCTTCTACATTTTCCTCCTCACGGACATTTTCCTCAGAGTTGGAACTCGATGCTTGAGTCTGATTCTCAGTGGTAGGTGTCTCTTGATCAGCAACTTCTGGAGACCCATCTACAGTCGAAGTAGGCTCTGATGTAGATTCGAACGTGGTCCTCGGAATGATTTGGCCTTCGTCATTTAGGTGCAACGTCGCCATGTCTTTTTCGATTGTACCTGCAGTATCATCCAAAGGAATGTTAAATGACTCAAACAATTTATCATAGTCAAATAACCATTCCGGACCAGTTTGGGGTTCATGTGTATAACATGTGACTTCAATATTATACACAATCTCCACAGTACCACTCGTTTTGTTAAAAACCCGTTTGTTTGGTGAGTTTGGCACATAACCTAGGAAATATCCTTCGTCAGCCTTTTCACCAAACTTCGGTTGATGTTTTGTTCTTAAAAGTGTGCATGGTACTCCAAACGGTTCGAATCCAGTTAAGTTAGGTGGCCGTTTATTCAAAGTTTCATAGCATGTTTTGTTCAATGATTTGACTGTAAGGACTCGGTTTAAAATGTGGCACGCGGTATTCACTGCCTCCCCCCAAAACATGGTAGGAAGCTTTGAATCCGAAAGCATAGTCCTTGCAGCCTCAATCAAAGTTCTAATTTTACGTTCGGCCACCCCATTCTGTTGATGTTCATATGGTGCACTGAATTGATGCACTATGCCCTTTGATAGGCAATATACACCAATTACAGTGTTTTTGAATTCAGTCCCATTATCACTACGAATATGTTTAACCCTAGTTCCATATGAGTTCTCCACTTGGTCCAAGAACCCGATGAGCTTTGCAGCCGTCTCGTCCTTCGTACCTAAAAAGAAAACCCAAGAAAAACGTGAGTAATCGTCGGTGATAACAAAGCAAAACCAACTACCTCCTATACTCCTTTTGTTGATAGGTCCGAAAAGGTCCATATGCAACAAATCGAATGTTGAGGCGATTGAATTTTGTTTCTTGGACTTGTGTGACTTCTTATGCTGTTTGCCTTTCATGCACGGTAGACACTTGTCCTCGAACTGAAAACTCTTCAATGGCACACCCTGCACCAATCCATTCTTCGTTATGTAATTCATCTTCCTTAGGTGCAGGTGAGCCATGCGTCTGTGCCACAGTACGGACTCCGTCTCTGAAGCTTTTGATAGTAAGCAGATCGGACCCATCGAAGTATCTGGCTTGTTCATATCGAGCATGTACAAGTCATTCTTCCTTGGCGCCCGCATCAATATCCAATCTTCAGGTATCTTGAATCCAGGCTTCAGCACTAACGCCTCAGTGTCAGTAAATAACACCGAGTTCTTCTTATCACAGATTTGAGATACACTAATGAGATTATGAACCAGTTTATCAACGTGATAAACTTGATCCAATGTAATCGTCCCATTAGTGACTTCTCCAGTTCCAGTGATATTTCCACCCTTGTTACCCGCGAATGATACGAATCCCCTATTACCCCCTTGTAGTCTGTGACTAGACTTTTTTCCCCCGTCATGTGCCTGGAGCAACCACTGTCGACGAACCACTTGTTGTTTGGGCCGGTAGTTATCTCCTGCACATGAAAGAAAAGAGGTTAGTTATCACGGGGAACCCAAGCCATGACTGACTTGGTAATACCATTCTTGTCCACATACGTGAACTCTTTCAAGTACCCATCTCGCCTTTCAGGGGACTTGGGCCTTTGAACTGAATTCTGTTGTGGTGCCGAGTGATTTAAGTTCACTCTTTGCCTTGGTGTAGGCATTTGTTGTGGAGCTCTAGAATAATTCCTATTATATGCCATTTCTGACTGTGATCCTTGAGCTCTTACCGGTGCATACTGTCTAACTGGAGTATGAGACCTAACTGGAGTGTGTGACCTGCTAGGTGTGGTGCTCCTATAGACTTGTTGTGGTGCTGACCTAGATTGACTATTGACACGATTCGGTGAATTTGTCCTAATCACTTCCTTTGGTCCAACCTTAACCGGTGTGATTTTCACAACATGTTTGGGTGCGGCCTGCACAGTTTTCTCGGTAGGTTGAGAACTACTGCTGCTTGCCACACTGGTTGAGGGCTTGACAGGTGTTGGATTCACTGTCTTAGGGGTAACATCGGCTTTCCTAAGTGGACAGTGAGAAGCAACATGCCCTTTCGCGTGACATCTAAAGCAAGACATCTTATCTATGGACTTTTTGTTTGTTCCCTTAGATCTAGGTGTCTCACTAGTGTCTACTTCCTTTGGTACAGCTATGATGTCTGCCTCGTCGACCTGGTCAGCCCATGAAATTTTCTGTTTTCCTGCAGGTGTTTCACTGGAGGAAGACACAAATTTCACTTTCTTGACCTTGACGGTTGAGTCAGCCACCTTAGGTGCATTTTCTACTATAGGCTCAGGTGTCGGTTCATGTAGGTCCTCTAAGTCTACTGACTTGTCAGTTTTCTCCTGAGGCTGAGGCACATAGTTCGCATTGAACGGTGGAGGAATTTCATGAAAACCTAGACCTACAGGCTTCTTAGACTTTCTTTTGGCATCTAAGACTTTCCCTAGATTGAGGCTCGAATTCCTAAACTTTTCCAGCTTGCTATTTGCCTCTGCTACCTTAACCTTGGTCTCTGCTAGCTCTATATCCTTGTCCTTAAGACTTTTTGTCAAGGCCTCTACGTGCTCATACATAAGTTCTATCCTAACACACTGCTCACTGAGTTTGTCTTTTAGAACTACTACGTCTTGAGCATCAGCCTTAAGCTTTTCTTTTAGATCTTGCTTGATATCATTTAGGCTAGCGTTTTCTATTTTTAAGTTCTCATTTTGAGCAGATATGGTTTTATGTGATTCTAAGACTAGATTTAACCTATAATTAGAAGTAGCACACAAAGCACATAATTCTTGAAATAGAGTTATCAGATTCCACGTTGGCCATCTGAGCAGCAAACTCCAGCACTGTCTGATCATTCGCCTTCTCTACCCACATTGGACTGCTGTCCCGTGTAGTCTGCTCGTTCCCATCACACCCCGTTTCTGTGACTTCAGCCATGAAGGCTCTAGCATTCGACTCAGGATGTGAACTCCAATCATACGTGCCATCTAGCTGTCTATCTGAAGTGACATTGGATAGAAGACCCGCTAGATTGGCCTGTCCGGATGAGGAACTCGGAAGGTATCGTTGTTGGGACTGATTTTGGTACTGTCCCTGATGCTGACTCTGTCCTTGGTATGTCTCTACCTTCGGTCTCTGACACTCCCTGGCGAAGTGTCCCAATCCCTGACAGTTGTAGCATTTCACCTTGGACTTATCAAACCCGATCCCCTTGTTATTCATCTACAAATTCATTCCAGTTCTCTTAATGAATCTTTTAACCCTCTGGGTCACCATGGCCAGTTGCCACTTAAGATCCATTTCCTCTAAGTCATCAGGGTCGACCTAATCGTAATCTTCGTCCCATAGAGCAGGATCGTTTATCTTTCCCTGAACGCAGTTCCCGTAAGCGGCCACAAAAGAAGCAAGTAGATTCAGATGCTCTTCCGCTGACTTTGCGCTCATGGGCATCTTCGAATAGCTCTGACTTGTCGATGCCTGTTGGACTTGAGGTTGCGGTTCTTCCGATCTTCCTAATCCTAAGAACGCGCGAGTCAGTGAGTCTTCAGACTCTGCTGGTGATGATGTTTCTCCGGTGAAAAACGCTGTAGCAGTTTTCGAATCGGCTGTTACTGAAGATTTAGTTGTCTTTCAAAAATACATTGCTGGATTATGGACTTGCTCGTAATCAGTCTCGGCCTTAGTTAACTCGAAGTTATATGCCCTCAACGTTCCCACAATGTCATCAAGAGATTGAGTATAGTATTTGTCCTCATTCAGCTTAATCATTGCCACGTACATAGCCCATTTGGCTGGTAGGGCATCAAGAAGCTTGTTGTTCTTGTCAGTGTCAGAATACTCAATTCCATGACTTTCAAGTTCTGTTATCAGGTGATAGAACCTGGTGATAATATCATCCAGGTGTTCATCCTTAATTGCCTTGAAAATCGCAAACTGTTGTTTCAACAGCTCTGTACGCTTTCTACGTACCCTAGGATTACCCTCACACCTTTTCTCGAGAGACTCCCAAAGTTCCTTCGATGTCCTTTGAGTCCGAAATGTGTGCAATATATCCTGAGGTAAAGCCATACGGATTATGGAGAAAGCTTTGTTTTCGGCTTCAAATAATTTCTTGTCATCCTCTTTCATCATCTGGTATGACAAGACCTTTTGACGGCCTTCAACTTCGAATACCGGTGGAATATACCCTTCATCTATGCACACCCACATACGCATATCATTGAATCGTACGAAATCGGTAAATCGGTCCTTCCACCACTAATAATCCTCGACCTTCATCAGCTTAGGCGGGGTGTTTGCCTTCCCAACCTCGTGGTCCATTTCTAAGAATTTCTGAAGATTTGACATCTTTTCTAACGAAATTGTATTTGAACTTAATTAATTTAATTCGAAACTGATTTAGACTAACTTTTTCGAATCTAGGTAGATTCGAAACTAATTAAGGGTAAATCTTTTGGGATTAAATTCGATTAAGTTTTAAAATTCAATTAGATTCGAAATTATGTCAGATTCGAGATATCCTTAGAGTCTATGGTCCTTAGATTCGAAGGTCAGCAAACTCGAAATTCAGCAGATTCGAAACACCAGATTCGAAGCAATTCTAGACTCGAAATAAACTTGAAACTAAACTAGACTCGAGATCCTATTCGAATGAAGCAACAGATTCGAAACAGGTAGATTCGAAAACCTCTGAAATTGACTCGAAAGGAGCGTATTTAGGTTAGACTCGAGACTAAAGTGAAACCCTAATTACCCCTATAGATTCGAGCGCCGCAAACTCGAAAAACGGCTAACACTTTGATTTTTTGACATTTTTCAGATTAAATCACTATTTTTCTAACGAAAAATAATGATTTCGATCAAAAACGTGAAAAACCACAAAGTGTTTCCAGAATATGAATTTGCTAAGCTTGAAAATACGTTTTTGAGAGCAAAACCGTCCAACTAGCGTCAAGAAACCTAGAATGTATCTGATGAACACGAAGAACACCAAGAACACTCCGTAGGCTCTGATACCACTTGTAAGGTCTACCACTGCAAGATCTATCTAGACGCGGATCCGTGAACGACTGCGGAATCCTCGTTGACGGTTAGACGGACAACTCTCAACCACGAAACTCGGAGACTATTAGACGTTGAACGAACGACACACGAACGATCCTACGAACTAATTCTCTCCGAAACAGCACTCACCTAGCTGATAAACTCGAGATCGCCTTAAGCTTAATTCCTCACGAATTCTGCTAAAAGTCTGCTAATGACTCGAGTCTATCCCTAATTATAGACCTTGATTCGAGTCTGATGTGGGCCAAACTCGAATCTGGCCCAAGGCCCATTCGAGTCTGTCCACAAGGACACTCTCGAATCTAGCCTTCATTCGAATCTAAGGCTACATTCGAATCTATCACAGATTCGAATGTCTAACTTTGTGTAATTCGAATCTAGCCAAATCACTTAAACACTTAAGTGATGAAACTTATGTTTTACTTATGTTTGAGTTAATCTTTGACCTTTATGTTTGAACTTCTTGTAATATGTTACATCGAGTTCAAACACATAATCAATAACAGACAAACACATATAAACATATATATCCAAACACATGTCAAAAACACAATGCAATATCAATTAGACTGCTATCGTCACACAGGATGTACCAACAACCTTACATGAAGGCCTTTTTGCTATAGGGTATAGGGGCCCTACTGATTCTTTCACTTTCTTTAAAGCTCATTTTGCCCCTAAGTGGAAATACCTTGTACATATTATACAACAGTGCATAAGCCTAAAAAGAACTGGTTGGCCAGAATTTTCTTCAAATATAGCCACTACCTTAGTGTGTTTATCAACGGGCCAACAGTTCAATTTTTCAAATATGATTATTCAGGGTATGTTAATGCATCATGCCCCAAAGAATGGGAAATTTTTTATGTATCCTTGATTTTTGGCTGAAATAATTGCAAGAACTTGCAATAATTTCAATGTACATAAAAGGATACATGTTTCCCATAGGCACTCTTTACCATCAATAAAAAGAATTTTAAAACCTAGTGCCAACTTTTTGAGTATAGATGTCCCATTGCCCTCTGCAATGTTGGGCATTAATCCAATAAACAGAGGAGAGGGTCCTGAGCAGGCCCAGCCTTCCATCACTGCTTCACCCCCAGGACCCCAACCCGCTCCTCATGCTACAAATACTCCATCTGCTCCTTTGTCAAACCCACATCCCCACTCATACTATATAAAAGAAAAAGGGTTTCAGGAGCTCCGTCCTCCTCAGCCCTAATACCTGAGTCAAATATCCCTGTGCAGGAGGACACTTCTGCACAGAATATCCAAAGGGCACTCACTAAGGACACTCCCATCCTCAATTTGGAGGTGGCCATCCCAACAGAGGATGTCCATAAGGGTTCTGTGGCTGACACTAGAGGCACAGGACAGTGTCAACATCAATAAGACCACTCTCATGGCAACAGAGGGTGTGCTAGCACCTTCTGGAAATCCCCAGTACCAAGAACAGAGGGGACTAGATGTTTCTACTTCTGGAATTCCTGCCAGTGATAGATCACAAGTCCCACTTTCATTTGCTGATCTTGAGGCTAGTCTGCAACTCATGATATTGACGGATCCTCAGCTGAAACCTGTTGTAGCACTATTGGAGCATTACCAATCCCTTATTGCTACACAGGGGGCACAAATCACAGCTCTCCAACAGACAGTTGCAGCTCAACGTCAGAGGATGGACTATTTTCATCAGGGGTTCACCCTCTGTCGAAATAAAATTATTCAACATGAGAAGATGATTCGAACCCTAATGGCAAAGGTTGTAGGTCCTCCTGGCCAAACCAATGCATCCAAAAAGGAGGAGAATCAGGAGATCCCCAGTTCAGTCCAAACAGCTTCTGTTCCTGCTCCAACAGTCCCAGTCCCATATTCTAGGCTAAAAGTCCCAACAGCTACTCAAGCTGTTAGCCTAGAAATTCAAGCTGCTCCTATAAGAACAACTGGAGTTGTTATTAGAGAAGGAATTCAAGCTCCTGTCAGTACAGTCCAAGCTACAACATCTGCAACCAAAGATAAGGGCAAGGGCATACTCATAGAATCTCCAAAGCTTAAATTTTATCTAAAGAAGCCCAGGTTGCTCATGATGCTGAATTTGCTAGAAAACTAGCAGAGGAACAGGATGATCTCTTGGACCAACAAAACCATGCTCTAATGCAAGATGATGAAACCTTAGGTGAGTACCTAAGAGGGTTTGTGGTCAAGCAGAATGAGAAGAAAAGGAAAATGCCAACAGGGCATTCAAAGGTAGAGCATAGAAAATTTTTGATCAATTTCCCTTTATCAGTTGGAATTCCAAAGAAAATGGCTCAGCCATGGGAAACAAAAAAGCTACAAGAAATACATGACAAAGAGATGGAAAAACGAAAGGCAGCCAAAGTCTCCCATCAAGTCCAAAGCCAACAAGAACAAGTTCAAGCTGGTGTAAGTGATCATCAAGCTCGTGTCAGTGATCCTTCTCCTCCTGTTTAAGTTGTTGCTAGTGATCCTCAATCAGAAGCCATTCAACAAGCAAAGCTTGATCAGGTGAAAAGGGTGTTGTTTGAGCATCAGCTTCAAAAAGTGATGGAAATTGAAAAGTCCCTCGATCAGCATGACTTCTCCAAGCCTCCTATTAAATACTGGTATGCTAAGTCAATGGATGACATTGATTTAAGATATCATTTTGTAGTCAGAAGAGATCCTGGTCCTGAGGAAGAATACAAGAGTATAGTGCACCTAGTTCAAGGGATGACCAGAGATGAACTGACTCGAATGCACCATATTGGAACTGTGAGTCAGTCCAGGTCTTCACTACTTTGGGTAAAGCAGAGTATAAAGGATTTGAAAAGTATTTTTGATCCAGAATCCATCAGAAAAGATATAGAAGATGCCAAGGACATGAAGATTGCAAATGTTGATCTGTATGTGAAATCAAAGACATATAGACTGAAATTGTCAAATAGATCCAACATGTTCTTCAATTTTGAATTCTTTGATCTTCCAAGGGCGTGGTTAGTGCAACTGAGTTCAGTGAAGATATACTGTGACAAAGAAGAGATGAAAAGAGAATTTTTGAAGGCAATTAAGCAGAAACTTTCACAACTGTAAGTTTTTGGATGCCTTAGTTTGTCAATAACAGTTTTAGTTTGTTTTATTTCCTTATTTGTATAGAAACTTAAAGTCTTGTGTAAAGAATTTAAGTTAGGGGGAGATTGTTGGGAAATATTCTAAGTATGTTAATTTGTTCGTTAGATTTCTCAAACTATTAGTAGATTTTTCTATGTAATTACAAAGTTCAAGCTGTTAGTTGAGAATGTTCGAGCTGCTAGTTCAAAAGTTCAAGCTGCCAGTGTTCAAGTTCAAGCTGCTCAACAGATAGTCTTGAAGCTGCTCAACAGCTCAATAAACAGAAAGTGCTGAAATTCAGGAAAAGAAATATATTTGAAGATTCAAGCATATCTACTACCAGAGAAATCAGAGTTTCTCAAGGAAACAAATCAGAACGCATTATATATACATAGAATAGGTTTTTCTATTGAAAGTCTGCACGTACAAGTTTATTTTTGTTGTAATTGCTTTTCTGATTAAGTTTTTCACAAGCCTCTAAGGTTGTAAAACCCTAAGAACAATCTGTGTTCTTCGTCTAATCAAACAGATTAGAGGTGATTGTAATCATTGAGTTTGGCAATACAAAAGATTTTGATTGTTGGTTATATTTATGTGTTTTTTGATTTGAAAGCTTTTCTTAAAACAGTTAAGTGTTATTCTGCAAACTTCTTAATTGGACTTTGATTCAATACAAGGTTATTGGTTTTATACTCTGATTAATTCAAACCAGTTAATCTTAGATAGTGATTTTGATCTTGACAAATAATATTATTAAGGAATGCCCACTGAAGCTGACAGATCATCCCTTTAAGATGGACTTGATCCCTAAAGAACTCGGAAGCTTTGATGTGGTAGTTGGTATGGATTGGTTGTCACATAATCATGCCGAGATTTTGTGTTGTAAGAAATTGGTACGGATACCACTCCACAAGAAGAAGGTCCTAACAGTCCAAGGGCAAAGAAAGAACCGTCAGCTGAATGTCATATCCGGCCTAAGGACATTAAAGTGCCTTAGAAAAGGTTTCCATGCAGTATTAGTCCAGATTGCAGAAAAGGAGTCGAAGGAGAAACAACTCGAGGATATTCCAGTGGTTTGTAACTATCCGAAAGTCTTTCCGGAAGATTTGCCTGGGCTTCCGCCAGCTAGGCAAGTGGAGTTCCAAATCGACTTGGTGCCGGGAGCTGCACCGGTCGCAAGAGCCCCATACAGACTCGCTCCTTCTGAAATGCAAGAGCTATCCAAGAAACTACAAGAGTTGATGGATAAGGGATTCATCCGACCAAGTTCCTCACCATAGGGAGCTCCGGTTTTGTTTGTCAAGAAGAAGGACGACTCCTTTAGGATGTGCATCGACTATCGAGAGCTGAACAAATTAACGATAAAAAACTGGTACCCTCTCCCCAGAATCGACGACTTATTCGATCAACTCCAAGGATCTAGTTTTTACTCTAAGATTGATCTGCGATCCGGTTATCATCAAGTGAAGGTTCGGGAAGAAGATATACCCAAGACAACGTTCTGAACTCGTTATGGACATTACGAATTTCAAGTAATGCCATTCGGTTTGACCAACGCACCAGCCGTATTCATGGATCTCATGAATCGAGTGTGTAAACCGTATTTGCACAAATTTGTAATAGTGTTCATAGACGATATCCTTATCTACTCCAGAAACAAGGAGGAGCATGAGCAACATTTAAAGTTGATTTTGGAGCATCTAGAGAAAGAACAGTTGTACGCAAAATTCTCTAAGTGTGAATTTTGGTTACGAGAAGTCAAATTCCTAGGTCATGTGATCAATAGCCAATGGATTCAAGTAGACCAATCAAAAATCGAGGCCATTAAGAACTGGGCAACTCCTAGGACCCCCACTGAAATCCGTCAGTTCTTGGGTCTTGCCGGTAATTATAGGCGGTTCATAGAAAACTTCTCTAAGATAGCTGAATCTTTAACGGAATTGACTTGAAAGGATATAAAGTACAACTGGGGTGAAAATCAGGAAACGACATTCCGACTGTTGAAGCAAAGATTATGTAGTGCGCCTATTCTGTCCCTACCGGAAGGAACAGAAGATTTTGTTGTATACTGTGATGCCTCACACAATGGATTGGGTTGTGTGTTAATGCAAAGAGACAAGGTTATCGCTTATGCATCACGACAACTTAAGGTTCATGAGGTGAACTACACGACTCACGACCTGGAGCTTGGAGCTGTGGTATTTGCTCTTAAGATATGGAGGCATTACCTTTACGGTACGAAGTGCACGGTGTTTACGGATCACAAGAGCCTTCAGCATATTCTGAACTAGAAAGAGTTAAACATGAGGCAACGTCGCTGGGTTGAGCTGCTCAGCGATTACGACTGCGAGATCTGATATCATCCGGGTAAGGTGAATGTTGTAGCTGATGCATTAAGCCAGAAGGAACGAGTTACACCTTTGAGAGTCCGAGCTTTTGTCATGACTGTACAATCAAACTTGAACTCTCAAGTCCACGAGGCACAAGAGGAGCAGTCAAGGAGGGTAATCTGCTGGATGAAGCGTTGAGAGGAATGGAAAAGCAATTTGAAATCAAGGCCGATGGATGTCGGTACTTCATGGGCCGAATTTGGTTACCAAAATTCGGAGGATTGTGGAAGCTGGTCATGGATGAAGGGCATAAGAAAAGATATGCGATTCACCCAGGGTCAAATAAGATGTATCACGACTTAAAGGGAATGTACTGGTGGCCAAACATGAAGGCTGACACTGCTACATATGTCAGCAAGTGCTTAACGTGTTTGAAAGTTAAGGATGACCACAAGAAACCATCAGGATTGTTAGTTCAACCAGAAATACCCCAGTGGAAGTGGGAGAATATCACCATGGACTTCATCACCAAGTTGCCAAAGACTTCTGGAGGTTATGACACCATTTGGGTGATTGTGGATCGACTTACAAAGACCGCACACTCTGCCAATCAAGGAGACTGATAAGATGGATAAGTTAACATGAATCTATCTTAAAGAAGTCGTCTCAAGGCATGGAGTACCTGTATCAATTATATCAGATAGGGACAGCCGGTTCACATCAAGATTTTGGCAATCATTGCAAGAGGCATTGGGTACACGCCTAGATATGAGCACAACCTATCACCCACAGACGGATGGTCAGAGTGAAAGGACGATTCAGACCTTGGAAGACATGCTAAGGGCATGTGTTATCGACTTTGGTAAAAGTTGGGACAGGCACCTGCCATTAGTTGAGTTTTCCTATATATTAAGACCGCTCCATTCGAGGCACTCTACAGAATAGATAGCCCAGATTCGGAACCGATTAAAGATCGCACGGGATCGACAGAAAAGCTACGCAGATGTTCGACGGAAGGATTTGGAATTTCAAGAGGGAGATCAAGTAATGTTGAAAGTCTCGCCTTGGAAGGGCGTAATCCATTTTGGGAAACGAGGAAAACTTAATCCTCGTTATATCGGACCATTCAAGATCACCAAAAGAATTGGCCCGGTAGCCTACCAACTCGATCTGCCCCCAGAGCTTAGTATTGTTTATAATACCATCCACATATCCAACCTTAAGAAGTGTCTGGCTGATGAAACACTCGTTATACCCATGGACGAGCTGGAGCTAGATGATAAGTTGAACTTCATTGAACAACCCGTGGAAATAATGGACCGAGAAGTCAAGAAACTAAAGCACAGCCGGATCCCGATAATAAAAATCAGATGGAACTCTAAACGAGGTCCGGAGTTTACATGGGAACGCGAAGATCAATTCTGGGAAAAATACCATCATCTGTTCTCAAATACTCAAGCAATGGAGAACACGAGTTAATTTCGGGATGAAATTCCCTTAACAGGGGGAGACTGTAACATCCGGCATTAAACCAGGTTAGCAACTATGACCTAATCAGTATTTAATAGCCAATTATAACCTAATCAATGGTCGTTAGCAATTAATCAAAGTGATTAACAATGTTCATAAGGAATTTCAACTCAATTAGAATCAAATTCATCGGTGCGATGAATCGGGAAATCAATTAATCCAATCAATTTACGATACGAAGGATTAATTCAACTAAGTACATAATTAAATTATGATTAGTGACACTAATCATGCATTAATACACTTACTTAACATTAATTATGCAAGACTAAAACAATTCATTAAACAAATGCATTCAAAAGTATTTATGAATTTACATAAAAAGGAAAATACAAGAATACATTCTAAATACATGTATAAAAGAATGAAAATACAAGATAATATCTTCAAAAATCTGCCCAGAGGTAGTCCTTTTATAGAGTTTAACTTCTTTTTTTTTTTTTATTAAAACAACCTTACACTATCACCATCAAATCCTCATTCATCATACCCTTTCATTTCATCCAAATCCTTACTCAACCTCCACTTTGAAAGACCAAATATTCTTTATAAATAAGGAGCTCACTTCCATTTATTTTCACACCTCCAATACACAAGAAAACACTCTCATTTCACTCAAAAAAATCGGCCAACGTGTCAACCAAAGCCAAAAGTTTGCAACTTTTGTTCTTTCAAGTGTTCTTCATATTTTGGAGTGTTCTTGGTGCAACTTTTGCAAGAGTTTCAACTTCTTCTCATTTGCATTCTTATAAAAGTAAGTAAATACTATCTTATTTAATCTTATATTTATGTTTATATAAGTCTTGCATAATATATATAATCACCAATAACAACAAGTTTCATAAAAACTCAAGTTTATAAGTCACTAGTTTTGTTTTTAAGTTGTTTTCTTCAAATGTGTTTATAAATATATAAACACATCATATAAGTGTAAATATTATGAAAACAAGTGATATATATGTGTTCTATAACTTTTATACAAGTGGTCTTTGAATAAACAACAAGAATCACTACTTATTTCAAGTTTATGAACTACGAATTTTCGGCAGAAAAGTTGCATCGACTTTGAAAAATCATAACTAATTCATAACTTAACGAAATGGGTTGATTCTTATCTCAAAAGTTAGATCTATGTCTTAACTAAAAATCTGAAAGTTTTCATAATTTATTTTGGAGTTTAAGACCCCCAGAAATTATTTGGGAAACCGAAAGTTTGACAGCTCAAAAATGGCCAACATAGGGTTTTCAACAAGCTTTTTCCCCAACCTAAACACCTCGAAAAATGGCCGTTCTTGACTTTAAAAATTCTTTATATATATATTAGTTTAATGTCCAAGAAAACCAAAGCCTAAAACGTTTTGGAGCTTGGTCAAAAAGAGCCTCAAAGTAGGCCGAAAAACCTTCGAAAAAGCTGGAAAATTATATATATATATATATATAAACTTGACGTTTTAAGTGGGTTTTATTTATAAACTTGTAATGTTGGGTGATTTAAGACATAAACATCTATAAATATACATATTATCATATACGAGAGTTATTAAGTCACTATTATCAATTAGGATTCGATTAAACACATCCGGTGCATCACCCATCAATCTACGCTAATTTGCATTTTTACGCCAATATTTTCCATCACAAGCTCGGTGAGTCCTCATAGCCCCTATTTTCACACTGTTATGTTTTGGGGTTGAAATACATGCTACGTTTTTATATGGACACGGAAACAATTTCATTTCTCTTATGTATTACACATGTGGTTCCATCAGCCCTCAAATCATGAACCGTTAATTGCATTTATTTGTAAGCGCGAATATATTGTGGATAGATCTATCGGGAGTCATGCCCCCCATTTGGGTTAGTTCAGCTCGGCTAACAGCGAATGCATATATATTCAACACACGGTATTATGTATGGGAATACTGCACAGGACAAACTCATTTAATTAAGTTTCGGTTGCATGATGGTTTATATATAATACATAACATGGAATTTATGATTTTATAAATTCAAACTCAACTGTTGTTGTCCATTCAAGTCGGATTTACGTGTAAACCTATGAGCTCACCAACAATTTTGTTGACGTATTTTAGCATGTATTTTTAGGAAATTAAGGCAAGTTCATCGCATCAGAAGTACTTTCAAGCTTCCGCACTTAAGGAGTCGCATGCATTTTCAAACCACCGTAGATTTAGTTGCATTATTTTGATTACTTTAATTATGTTTTTAAATCTCTGTACCGTGCGAACTACTCTTCATCCTCTCAGGCTGTGTAAAACACTTCTATATTTTAAAGTTTTATCAATGTATTTTTTTGAAAACGTCCATATAGTGGTCATTCGTTATGATTATGGTTATGCTTCCGCGACGTCACGCTTCGTTGCCAACCGGGGTAACGGGGTGTGACAACTAAGTACATAATAAAATTATGATTGGTGACACTAAGCATACACTAATACAATTACTTAACATTAATTATGCAAGACTAAAACAACTCATTAAAACAATGCATCCAAAAGTATTTATGAATTTACAAAAAAAAAAAGGGAAATGCAAGAATACATTTATAAATACTTTTATACAAAAAAAAATACATCAAAATACCACTTGTAGGCCGGCCAAGGAAGGATCAAAAAGGACCTATGAAATAATTTTTTACTCAACATTTCACCATCAAATCCTCTTTATTTCAATTCATCCAAGATTTTACACTATTTTCATCATTTCACCACCTTTTTCACCTCTATTAGTAAGACCCCAAATTCATCTTATTCTTCACACCTTGCATAGCAAAATCACTCTTTCTTTCTCTCTTTGAAACCCGGCCAAGAGGAGCCAAGAACACCAAAAATTCCCATTTTGTGTTCTAGCAACTTTTCAAGTGTTTTTGGGTGAAATCTTCCAAGAGTTTCAACTTCTACTTGATTTCATTCTTCAAAAATATCAAAGTAAGTAAATACTAACTTATTTCATCTTATATTTATGTTTATATAAGTCTTGCATAATGTATATAATCACCACCAACAACAACTTTCATAAATACTCAAGTTTATAAATCACTAGTTTTTGTTTTTAAGTTGTTTTCTTCAAATGTGTTTATATAAATATATATAAACACATCATATAAGTGTAAATATTATGAAAACAAGCTATATAAATGTGTTTATAACTTTTATACAAGTAGTGCTTGAATAAACAACAAGAATCACAAGTTATTTCAAGTTTATGAAATACGAAATTTCGGCAGAAAAGTTGCATCAACTTTGAAAAATCATAACTAATTCATAACTTAACAAAATGAGTTGATTCTTGTCTCAAAAGTTGTATCTATGTCTTAACTAAAATTCTGGAAGTTTTCATAATTTATTATGGAGTTTAGAACACCCAGATATTGTTTGGGAACCCGAAAGTTTGACTGCTCAAAAATTGCCAACATAGGGTTTTTAACAAGCTTTTTCTCTAACCTAAACACCTCGAAAAATGGCCGTTCTTGACTTTTAAAAAATTCTTCGTATATGGTAGTTTAATGTCCAAGAAAACCAAAGCCTAAATCGTTTTGGAGCTTGGTCAAAAACAGCCTCAAAGTAGGCCGAAAAACCTTCGAAAAGCTGGAAATATATATATATATATATATATATATATATATATATATATATATATATATATATATATATATATATATATATATATATATATATAAACTTGACGTTTTAGGTGGGTTTTATTTATAAACTTGTAATGTTGGGTGATTTAAGACATACAAACCTATATATATACATATTATCATATATGAGAGTTATTAAGTTCCTATTATCATTTATGACTCGATTAATCACATCCGGATCATCACCCATCCATCTACACTAACTTACATTTTACGCAAATATTTTGTCATCACAAGTTCGGTGAGTCTTCATAGCCCCAATTTTCATACTGTTATGTTTTGGGGTTGAAATACATGCTACGTTTTCATATGGACTCGGAAATTATTTCATTTCTATTATGTATTACACATGTGGTTCCATCAGCCCTCAAATCATGAACCGTTAGTTACATTTATTTGTAAGCGCGAATATATTATGGATAGATCTATCGGGATTAATGTCCCCCACCTAGGTTGGTCGCGTCAACTGCTGAGGGGTGCATATATATTTAACATTACGGTATTACGTATGGGAATACAGCACAGAGCAAACTCATAATTAAGTTTCAGTTGCATGATGGTTTATATGTAATACATAACATGGAATTTATGATTTTAATAAATTCAAACTCAACTGTTGATGTCCATACAAGTCAGATTTACGTGTAAACCTATGAGCTCACCAACAATTTTGTTGACGTATTTTAGCATGTATTTTCAGGAAATTAAGGCAAGTGCACCGCATCGGAAGTATTTTCAAGCTTCCGTACTTTTGGAGTCGCATTCAATTTCAAACCATCGGAGATTTATTTGCATTATTTTGGTTAATTTAATTATGTATTTAAATCTCTGTATCTTGCGAACTACACTTTATCATTACAGGCTATGTAAAACATTTCTATATTTTTAAGTTATATCGATGTATTTTGAAAACGTCTATATAGTGGTCGTTCGTTATGAATATGGTTACGTTTTCGCGACATCACGATTCGTTGCCAACCGGGGTAGCGGGGTGTGACAGATTGGTATCAGAGCCATAGTTATAGTGAACTAGGTTGCATTAGTACCCTAGACTATAATTGCACTTAAGTTTTACTGATTTTTGAAAATATTTTGTAACTAACTAAAAGACTATAAATGGACCTTGGTAGCAGAAAACATGTCAAACCAAGTTGTAATCATTTTGTCTGACTCAGAAGAAGAGCATACCCCCACCAGCCGATACAACCCGGAGGTGTTTACTGAGGAGGAAGACCCCTCGGAAGACGAAGAACCCATGGAAGATTCAGATGAGGAGGAACCCGTGGAGGAAGACAAATCCTCCAGCGGATGGGGAGAACCATCCGGAGAAGACCCACCATCCCAGTGGCCCCCTCTTACATCCCATATCACCCGGAGGTTCCATCATTCAAACAATACCGCCCCCACCCCAATGGCCCAAAGATGCTATATACACCCCGCAAAAGAGTTTTCATGCCGAGACGGGAGACTATACCCATCCCAGCTTCCCAACCAAGTCCACCACCACAGCGACGATGGGCAAACGCCCGAAGATGGGGCTGGATGCCCGAGACCCTCCAAGAGTGGAGGCGGGAGGAGGGAATCCCCTCCCAGTTTGAGATCAAAGGACCATCCTCCGCACCTACTCTACCACTCACCCAAGAACCCGCCGAACATAGCATACCTCTCTTGGTAGCACGGTCTTCAAGGCAAGACCTCCAACTTCGGTTGCTTAACCAAGACATTGGAGAGATGACAGCTCGTTTACTCTAAGATTGATCTGCGATCCAGTTACCACCAAGTGAAAGTTCGGGAAGAAGATATACCCAAGACATCGTACAGAACTCGTTATGGACATTACGAATTTCAGGTGATGCCATTCGGTTTGACCAACGCACCAGCCGTATTCATGGACCTTATGAATCGAGTGTGTAAACCGTATTTGGACAAATTTGTAATAGTGTTTGTAGACGATATCCTTATCTACTCTAGAAATAAGGAAGAGCATGAGCAGCATCTGAAGTTGATTTTGGAGCTTCTAGAGAAAGAATAGTTGTACGCCAAATTCTCTAAGTTTGAATTTTGGCTACGAGAAGTCAAATTCCTAGGACAGGTGATGCCATTCGGTTTGACCAACGCACCAGCCGTATTCATGGACCTTATGAATCGAGTGTGTAAACTGTATTTGGACAAATTTGTAATAGTGTTCATAGATACTCTAGAAATAAGGAAGAGCATGAGCAGCATCTGAAGTTGATTTTGGAGCTTCAAGAGAAAGAACAGTTGTACGCCAAATTCTCTAAGTGTGGAATTTTGGCTACGAGAAGTCAAATTCCTAGGACATGCTATAATAGCCAAGGGATTCAAGTAGACCCATCAAAAATCGAGGCCATTTACAACTGGGTAACTCCTAGAACTCCCACTGAAATCCGCCAGTTCTTAGGTCTTGCAGGTTATTATAGCATGTATTTTCAGGAAATCCGCCAGTTCTGATGTCCATACAAGTAATATTTTCGTGTAAACCTATGAGATCACCAACAATTTTGTTGACGTAAATTAGCATGTATTTTCAGGAAATTAAGGCAAGTGCACCGCATCAGAAGTATTTTCAAGCTTCCGTACTTTTGGAGTCGCATCCATTTTCAAACCATTGGAGATTTATTTGCATTATTTCGGTTAATTTAATTATGTATTTAAATCTCTGTATCATGCGAACTACACTTTATCATTACGGGCTATGTAAAACATTTCTATATTTTTAAGTTATATCGATGTATTTTGAAAACGTCCATATAGTGGTCGTTCGTTACGATTATGGTTACGCTTCTGCGATCTCACGCTTCGTTGCCAACCGGGTAACGGGGTGTGACACAAAGCGTCTTTTGTCTCACTTGCTTTTGGCTTTTCATTTTTATTTTTCCCCCTCGACCCTTTGTTCTCTCTTTCTTTTTCACTTTTATTACCCACACTCTCTTTTGGCTTTTTCAAACTCGCTTCTTTTTGCCTTTTTCTCTCATTTTTATTTGTTCAATCAACACTTGTTGTGGACTCATTGGTACAAGAGTGAAACTTCTAGTTTTCAAAACAAAATGATACTTATTTGAACTTCCATCATGAGTTGTTTTATGGTCATACTCCCATGGACGTCCAAGAATAACGTGCCCCGCCGTCATTGGTACTACATCACACAAAACCTCATCTTCAAACTTTCCGAATGGAAATTTTCAACAATACTTGTTTATTTACCTTTATTTCTCCATGGTCATTAAACCATTGCAAACGGTATGGTTTTAGATGCTTGACGGTAAATCCAACTTCTCTACAAGATAAGAACTAGCACAATTAGTACAGCCCCCACTATCAATGATCAACATCCATACCTTATCATGGATAAGGCATCGTGTATGAAAGATGGTGTGGCGTTGTTGATCATCCTCTTCCTTGGCTTGAATGTTCAAAGCCCTCATGGTTTACAAGAGCCTCACATTTATCACCACTTTCAATTGCCCTTAACTCATTCTCATCGTCGGAACTTAAAGGTGTTGTATTCTTGTCATCATCTTCATCTTCGCTTTGACTCAAACAAGAACCATCATCAAGCATGATCATAGTTTTGGAACTAGGACATTGTGATGCTATATGTCCTTCTCCCAAACATTTGAAGCATGTTAACCGTGAAGTATGGGAAGAAGAAGAAGGAGTGTTCTTGTCACCTTTTGATGAAAAAGACCTTTTGGATCCAAACTCTTAAAAATCCTTGTACTTTTTGAAATCTTCATTTTTCCCCCTATCTATTTGTTTTCCAAGAAGAGGAAGAAGAAGAGTTGTAAGAAAACTTACTTGAACTTCCTTTAATTTTTTTGTTGCTTTTCAACCTTTTCATCCATATATAACATCTCTTCTAAATCCATATAATGTTGCAATTCTACCACATCTGAAATTTCTTTACGAAGACCTCCTAAAAACCTTGCCATGGTAGCTTCGGGATCTTCATCAACATTTGCCCTTGTCATGGCTATTTGCATCTCTTGGTAGTATTCCTCCACACTTCTTGAACCTTGACTTATGCCTTGGAGTCGATTGTAAAGATCATAGTAGTAACGAGGTGGAACAAAACGTCTCCTCATCACAACTTTCATTTCATCCCATGCTTCATAGGCCGCTCCCCATTTTTTCTTCTAGACAAAACCAACTTATCCCACCATGTTAAAGCATAACCACTAAATTCAACGGATGCGAGTTTTACCTTTCTATCTTTAGAGTTGTTACGGATCCCAAAAACATTTTCCACCTTTGATTCCCATTCTAGATACACCTCCGGATCATTCTTACCTTGGAAAGAAGGAATCTTCATTTTGACGTTGCCAAGGTTACTATCAATTCTATTTTGATTTCTTCGGTTGTTGTTGGATGTTGCGGCTCCATCACTATTGCCTTCATTATGAATCGACACCTACAAACGATCCATTCGCTCCATCATAGTTTCCATCATTTTGTTGAATTGTCCCAACAAATGCTCTCTCCAAGCCTTTTGTTCCAAGGTTTCTTTTACTCCTTCCATGTTGATAAAAACAAACAAAATTGAAAAAAAAAAATTGTTAATCCTCACACCCTTCCCCTCGAATTTGTTTCCCAATTCTGTACTACACACCCCAAGTGTATCACTCATAAAATTAGGCTTTTATCTTAGATGTGTCACTCTTGCTTTTTACCACTCAAATTTCCTCACTTTCGTAGTTCTAATGAGAACAAATTCAACCCTTACTAGGTGCTCAAACAATAAAACACTTGGCAAGAAACAAATACGAAGAGATTATGGAGAAGATAAATAAAAAAAGACATATGAAGAGATTATGGAGAAGATTAGAAACAAAAGAAGATAGAGGAAATGATGTAAACAAACCTTTGAATGGCCTACAAATGGAGTCTTTTTTTTCCGGATACCTTTCCTTTTTTGAGGAATTTTTTTTGTCTTTGCTTTTTCTTTTTTTTTTTTGGCCTTTTTTTGGCTATTTTTTTGTTTTTTGTTTTTTTACATTTTTTCCTTTTCTTTATACTATTAGATGACCATAATAAGAACTAATGGTAAGACGTCGAAATGAAGAACATTAAGTAGAAAGCTATGATTGTACTTTTTGTAACAGAAAGTAAGCACATAATAACAAGCAAAATAAAAGAAAATGATCAAACAAGGAGACTTAGCTCTGATACCAAATGATATGATATTTTCGTAGAAGAGTTCACAATTTTCTTGGATCGTCCTTGATGATCTTTCTTTCAAGAACCCAACCCCTTACTAGTGTGAATTTAACAATTTTGGATATATGAATCCAACACCTTTGAATTACAACAGAAGCAAGTAATCGAAGTTATACGAAACACAACAACTAAGCGGAAGAATACTTAGTTGTAGCCAAGTGAAAATTGTGTAAGGTCTACCACTACGAGATCTATCTAGACGCGGAGCCGTCAACGAGTGCGGAATCCTCGTTAACAGGTAGACGGAAACAACTCTCACACACGAAACACGGAGACTATCAGAGGCTCAACGAACGACACACGAACGATCCTACGAACTGATTCTCTCCGAAACGGCACTAACACTGATGATAAACTCGAGATCGCTTAATGCTTAATCCCTCACGAATTCTGCAAAAAGTCTGATAATATCTCGAGTCTATCCCTAATATAGAGCCTGATTCGAGTCTGTTATGGGCCAAACTCGAATCTGGCCCAAGGCCCATTCGAATTTGTCCACAATGACACTCTCGAATCTGCCTATATTCGAATCTAGTACCACATTCGAATCTATCACAGATTCGAATGTCAAACCTTATAGAATTCTAATCTAACTAACATGTATATGAAACTTATGTTTATGCTTGAATTAATCTTTGAACTTTATGTTTGAACTTCTTGTAATATGTTTACATCAAGTTCAAACACACAATCAATAACTGTCAAACATACATAAACATATATATCAAACATTAGTTACTTCCCAATACCTTGAATATTACTTAAACCAGAATGTTAGATCGATTAGACTGCTATCGTCACACAGGATGTACCAACAGACTCCCCCTTGACGATAGCTTCTAACTATTTACATCAAGTTTAAGTACTAGAACTATATATACTACTGCCTGCATATAAACCAGCATCTATACAAACTTTTACTACCTTCTGGAACTTCCTGGCTTCAGATCTCCATGCTTCAATAAAGAAGATAGGCTGATCATGTAGCTCCTTCAGGTCGTCCTTTGATAGATTTATTAAGTGCAGTGGATCATACACTCTCAAAATCACTTTGTCCTGTGTATCTTCCATGACTGCTTCTGCTGTGTCATTATCGACGTACCACCATTTCATGTTGCTCAAAATATTCTGTGGCATCGATTTCATAGGCACCCTTTTCAAGCATTTTACTGGCTTATAAACCATTCTGGCCCAAGGCCTTCCAGTATGAGGATCTATCCTTGATCCATCCTCTACTCTTTTGCCTGATCTCGGCTTAAGTCTTTCAAACTTTCCCGAACGACCCTCTTTTCTTATTATTTTTGCCATAACTTCAGCGTACGGGTCCTCGCCGATATTGACCAGTTCTTTCCATGCTAATTCTTTTACTTCAATCTTGGGCAGTGTATTGAATGCTTTCAGTGTTCGCCTCAAGTATTGGAGGCCATCTCTTCTTTTCAAAATAAACAGCTGCAGTTCTCGGTCAAAGAACCAGCTTATAATCCCTCCTGATAAATTTCCAGCACCCGGAATTCTCATCTTCTTTTTCATCTTCAGCTGTTCTTTCTTTTCTTCCTTCTTAAACCAAAGTTTTATCAACTCAGCTCTAGATGGCTCTTTCTCTGCCTCTTCAAGTTCTGTGTCTTCGACTGAGGCTATCTTGATGTAGTCTATCTCAATCACGTTATGATTATTGCCCACATATAGTTCCGTGATAGGTTGTGAATTTATTATCACCTCGTTGACATGATCGTCCTCGTCCTCTATCACTTCGTCGTCAGATTTCCAGTCAACAACCTCCTCAGGAATGAATTCCCCTTCCTCCAACTCTTCGACTTCATCTTCAAAGTCAAATTCCATTAGCTCTTCCTCAATATCTTTTAGCGCATCTATCATGTCGCTATCCAAAGTTCTTGAAGAATCAGCCTCTCCTCCTTCACCTTCTGCTAGACTAGGCTCCCCCTGAGATTGAGTAGTCTGAGCAGCAGAAAAATCTACTGGCTCATTCTGACTATTAGGGCTGGGATCATTGCCTTGATTGTCTTCATCATCATCATCTCTCGGCCTTTGTACTTCCTGATCACGGCACGATGTCTCCCCCTGAGCCTATAAATTTTTCATTAACTGCTCTATTAGGGAGCGCATCGCCCTTATCTCTGCGGCCTGATCTGCTACAAATGATTTTAGTTCTGTGTTTTCTTCCTGAACTGTCTCCACAATCTTTCTTAAATCGGCATTCTCTTTGTCAAGATTTGCATTACGCGCCTGAATTTCACCGATCGCCCTTGTTAGCCCAAAGATTTGAAGTTCCTGGAAGTCAACTCTATCTTTTAAGCGCAAAAACCTTTGGTTGTCGGTATATGTGGTCGAGGTTGATGGAATAGACTATATAGGTGTAGGAATGATTGGTGAAGGAATATATGGTTCAGGTTGAGGTGGTGGTGGTGGAAAGGTGGTTTGAGGTTCTTGAGGCTGAGTGGTTTGAGTTTGCTGAATTTCTGGTTGATCTGTTGATGTAGAAGATGAACCTTGCATGAATCGATGACGCTTGGCCCATTGCCTCGTCATTAAAGGAGCAATCTCTTCTTCTTCATAATCTGATTCATCAGCCTCTCTTAGTACTCGACTCCTTGAAGCTTCTTCGTTAACTACCAACCTTGATCCGTATGTTCCTATTTGAACATGAGGTTCAGTAGACACTGATTCTGGAGCTTCTACTTCAATTTCCTCCATTTCCTCCGACTCGGTTGCAGATGATGACAAAACATTATCAGCCTGCTCTGGCACATATTCGTCCACATCTCTCAACACATCTTCTTCTCCCTCAGGAGGCTCAAGTAATTCTCCTACTAACGCTGCAGCGATATCTTCATTTGCATGTGGACCTGACGCCCATATTTCTTATAGCGTTTGGGCTATTTCTTCGGACTCTGGAACGGCACTAGAAGGCCCTGCTTCCTGTACTTCCGGCTGATGACTGGTAGAAGGCCTAGACGCCTGAGTTTGACTCGCAGAGGTTCTTTGTCTTCGCCTTTGTGCACGCGGTGGCTGTGGTTGTTGTTGTTATTGTGGCTGTGGTTGTCTTGGTTGAAATTCAACTTCCCCTGCCCAGTTGGCAACATTTGGGGCTTCAAAATTCCTATCCAGGATGGCTCCAAACAACGGACGTTCAACTGGAACCGCCAATCTTCCTCTGTGCGAGGAACAATCAGCAAAGATCCTCTTATCTATTACAGCAACGCTTTGAATGTCATTCGACGGAGGAAGATTTGGCAAGAAATGCCTGATCAGCATCATGATGAACCGTGGATACAACAGGAATTGTTGATTTTCTGGAGCGGTGATCTGGTGAACAAATTCGGAGAAAATCATTTCCGAGAAACTGTATGGTCTATTATACTCTATCGCGACTGTCCCAGACTGGATTTTCGAAACTATATAATCAAACCCGGCTTTCTTTGGTGCAAAGCAGACCATAAAGACATGAGCCAAAAACCTCCACTGTCCGATTAACCCGCTCTTCATATAGGAAACTTTCGTCACGTCTAGACTATATCCCATTCTCTGAAAGGCCGCTTTCCTGATATTCAGAGGAAACTCGATCAGTCCAGGTTCTTCTTCTTGCGAACCCAGCTGCAACACTTGACGCAGCATATCCGCCGAAAATACTAGCGGTTGTCCAGCTATGCGAGTTCTTAGAACTGTCGGGGTGACCGAGCAGTCTACCTGAAGATGATCATAAAATTGACGAATATAAGGTAACACGAGCTGAACATTATGAGACAACGCAAAACCAATCCTAGATTCTACTAGGAAATCTAGCATTTGTCTGAATCCCTGCGCCTCAGGGAGATGATGATCAGGATGAAGGACCATATTGTGCTTCGGCACAAAAGCTCGTACAGCCATTTCTGCACAATAAACAAACTTTTAGATTCATTAAAAATCAATAAACTTGTTTAAATTCAAATCTGTTTTATTTTGAACTTGTTTAAGTACAAAATCCAAAATAATTAAATTTCTACAAGTTTAATAAAATTTAAAGTAAATAATGCAAATAAAAGACATATTCGAATGTAACAGATTCGAGTAAGTTCCCATTTCGAGTTTGATGACAGATTCGAATGTCATGGTCTTCTCGAGTCTGTGAGTAGACTCGAGAAAGTCCATGAACAGATTCGAAGCCCCGTCGGCCAAGATTTAAACAAAAACCCAAGATTTTAACCATTTTGAACTTAGCAAATCACATACATTAGTTCAACTAGGTTCTAATCATTGATTTATGTATTTAATTTAACTGTTTATTGGTCCTAACTTGGTAATTTTGTAAAAACCCGATTTAGACCCTTAAACCTTCAAAAAATCGATGATTTTGCCTAAAATGGTGTATAAAACTACATGAATCTTGTACAATCAAGTTGATTATACCTAGATACAGGAGTAGAGTCGAACACTTTAGCAATAATCTCGACAAATTGTCGTTTATGAGAGAAACGATAGATTCGAGCACAGATTCGAAATCGCCTGATTAGATTCGAGATGATAGATTCGAAAACAGAAAGTATTTAATGACTTCACTGTTGACCTATATATACTACCAACCTTCGAATCTAAGACCAGACTCGAATCTACTGACAGATTCGAAGCTTTCCCAATTCGAGTCTGTCCTAAACTCGAAAACACCAAACACTTAATAAAATTTCGAAAATTTTTGAAATAACTTCAACTTTTTCAACCTTTTTCTACGGTATTGTGTAACAAGATAAGCTATGCCAAATCTTTTACCCTAAGCACAAGATATTTCACGCAATGTTTATTTTATCCAACTTTGAATGCACCCTCAGTAATTTTTGACCTTTTACCTAAGTAAAAATTAAACTAAAATAAAATAAAATAAAATAAAATAAACTAAGGTAAAATAAAATAAAATAAAAATAAAATTTTGACCAAAAAATTTAATCTAGACTTAAGCTATTCTTATAAAATTTACAACCTAAGCTAAATACTAAACAAAATCTTTTTGATGAGTATAGTCTAAGAAAGGTTCAATCAGATAGCGATGTCTGATACTCACTTTCAGTACTTAAACTTTTACACTTGGGAATTTTTGATTCCTTTGATTATTTGTCGTGACATACCTATTTAGCCGATTGTTGGTATTTTACCCCTTTAAACATGCTACATTTCGGAATATCCCTTGGCATTTTTATTTATCATGAAATTATCTTACGTGACTCAGACATAGACATACTTTTATGATCAATGCACACAAACAAAGATTCTAACTTGTTGGTATTTGCAAACTTTCTTTAAAAGACAAACCTCGGACACAGGTCTGTATTTTCATACAACAAAGTGTCTTAGATTGACTTAAGGTTTATTTTTAAAGTTAGCAAGACAGCGGTGACAGGTCTGTACTGACGTACAACAAAGCGACATATCTGCTAACCCGAATAAAAACTGAGGCAACAGGTCTGTACTTACGTACAACAGAGTTACATGTTTTCGACTCTCAATTTTGTATGATTTGACTATTCTTTCCATTTTCAGATGTATTTGATGTTGCCATACATCCCCAGAAAGTTTGCATACCTCATTTAGACTCAAAGTTTGTATGTCTTGTACATAAAAATTAAGACCGATTGGTCGTACATCTAAGTTAGTGACACGCTTGACTTTTTCTAGAATATTTTATTAGCCTTGAGATTCCCTATATGTATTATGCCTACCAACACATCAAACTAAATAAAGTATAACACTTAGAATTTAGTTGCATTATGTGTGAAAGCCTAAACACTTAGAGTTTGTAACGACTGTGCTAATTTTCGTCACTTTGAACCTATACATCTAAGACTTAACTCTTTTTCTGATATTCTCTTTTTTTGTATTTTTATGATTTTCTCTTTTTTTTTTGTTTTTCATAAGAAATAGCAATAAAATAAGATAACCTACTAACTTACTAAAAATAGAAACTTTCCTAAATTAGCAGACTACTATAAAGAAAGAAATACTACGACTATAAAAGAAAATAAACTACTACTACTAAGGTCAAATTACTCTGGGTTGCGCATTCCATTCAGTTGAATTAAATACTCAAACCGTGACTTATCAAATACTTTGGTAAATAAATCTGCATTATTATCTTCTGTTGCCACATTTACCAATTTGATTAAGTTCTTTTCAGCACAATCACGAATAAAATGATGCCTAATGTCTATGTGCTTTGTTTTGTTGTGTTTAACTGGATTATTTGTTATAGCAATTGTAGATTGATTGTCTATCCTAATTGGAGTTTGAGTGTAAGCCAAACCGTAATCCCGAAATTGTTGTTGTATCCACAGAACATGTGAGCAGCAACTACCAGCAGCAACATACTCGGCCTCGCACGTTGACACGGCTATCGATGTTTGTTTCTTGCATTGCCAGGATACCAATCTCCCTCCTAGGAACTGACAACCTCCAGTTGTTGATTTGCGCGTCAAGCTGCATCCTCCGTAGTCAGAATCCGTGAACGCCTCCAACTCTAGATCTCCCTCCGCGTGATACCAAAGTCCCAGCTTCGGTTTCGACTTGAGGTATCGAAGAATCCGCTTCACAGCTTTCATATGCATCTCCTTCGGATTCGCTTGAAACCTAGCACAAATACACACAGCAAACATAATGTCAGGTCTTGAAGCAGTTAAATACATAAGTGATCCAATCATGGCCCGATATAATGTCGGATCCACATCGGTATCACTTTCAGTACCCGGTCCGAGATTGTGATTCACTTGAATCGGCGTGCTGAAATGGGCAGTCAACTTTGTTTTTTCCATCCCGAAGCGTTCTAATATGTCATAGACATACTTCGTCTGATGGATAAACATACCATCCTTCTTCTGGTCAACTTGTAACCCTAAAAAGAAATTTAGCTCTCCCATATCACTCATCTCGAACTTAGACTTCATCACCTTCTCGAAATCTTTGCACATCTGTTCGTCTGATGATCCAAAGATGATATCATCGACGTACACTTGTACCAAGATAAAGTGTTCTCCCTTCCTTTTAACAAACAGAGTACTATCTATCCTACCCCTTTCAAATCCGTTTTCTAACAGATGGTTGGATAGAGTCTCATACCACGCCCTTGGTGCCTGATGCAATCCGTATAGAGCCTTATCTAAGCGATATACTCTATCAGGATATTTTGGATCTGTAAATCCGGGCGGTTGTTCTACATACACCAACTCCTTCACTTTCCCATACAGGAAAGCACTCTTAACATCTAACTGATATACCTTAAAGCCCTTGAAGGAGGCAAAAGCTAGAAACAACCTAATGGCTTCCAGCCTTGCTACTGGTGCAAATACCTCGTTGTAATCGATTCCCTCCTCTTGGTTGAAACCCTTTACAACTAGCCTAGCCTTGTTGCGCGTGACTATACCCCGATCGTCCCTTTTGCACTTAAAAACCCATGTGGTTCCTATGGCAATTTCCCCTCGAGGTAATGGAACTAACTCCCACACTTCTAGTTTCCTAAATTGCGAAAGTTCTTCCTGCATCGCTTCAACCCAGGAGTTATCCTTAAGTGCCATTTGCACATTCTTAGGCTCTACTTGCGATATGAAACAAGAATAGAGACATGTGTGATAAGCTTCGGAGTCGTTTATCATCGACAACAACACTGTGTTGTCATTTACACTACTCCTAGTCCTCACACCCTCGTTAGGATATCCTATGATGCTTTCTAATGGATGGTTCTTGTTAATCCTAGAGGTCTCTATCTCATCAACCCTTAGATTATCTCCTAAGTTAGATCCTATTTCACCTAATGGGGGAACAGGCTCAGCTTCTACATTTTCCTCCTCATGGACGTTTTCCTCAGAGTTGGAACTTGATGCTTGAGTCTGATTCTCAGTGGTAGGTGCTTCTGGATCAGCAACTTCTGGAGATCTATCTACAGTCGCAGTAGGCTCGGATGTGGATTCAAACGTAGTCCTCGGAAAGATATGGCCATCGTCATTCAGATGCAACGTCGCCATGTCCTTTTCGATTGTACCTGCATTATCATCCAAAGGAATGTTAAATGACTCAAATAATTTATCATAGTCAAATATCCATTCCGGACCAGTTTGGGGTTCATGTGTATAACTTGTGACTTCAATATTATACACAATCTCCACAGTACCATTTGTTTTGTTAAAAACCCGTTTGTTTGGTGAGTTCGGCACATAACCTAGGAAGTATCCTTCGTCAGCCTTTTCACCAAACTTCGGTTGATGTTTTGTTCGTAAAAGAGTGCATGGTACCCCAAACGGTTCAAAACCAGTTAAATTAGGTGGCCGTTTATTCAAAATTTCATAACATGTTTTGTTCAAAGATTTGACTGTAAGGACTCGGTTTAAAATATGGCACGCGGTATTCACTGCCTCCCCCAAAACATGGTAGGAAGCTTTGAATCCGAAAGCATAGTCCTTGCAGCCTCAATCAATGTCCTATTTTTACGTTCGGCCACCCCATTTTGTTGAGGTTCATATGGTGCACTGAATTGATGCACTATGCCCTTTGATAGGCAATATACACCAATTACAGTGTTTTTGAATTCAGTCCCATTATCACTACGTATTCTTTTAACCCTTGTTCCGTAGGAATTCTCCACTTGGTCTAAGAACCCGATGAGCTTGGAAGTCGTCTCGTCCTTTATACCTAAAAAGAAAACCCAAGAAAAACGTGAGTAATCGTCAGTGATAACTAAACAGTACCAACTACCTCCGATACTCCTTTTGTTGATTGGGCCGAAAAGGTCCATATGCAACAAATCGAATGTTGAGGTTATGGAATTCTATGTCTTGGACTTGTGTGTCTTCTTATGTTGCTTGCCCTTCATGCACTGTAGACACTTGTCCTCAAACTGAAAGCTCTTCATAGGCACACCCTGCACCAGTCTATTCTTCGTTATGTAGTTCATCTTTCTTAGGTGCAAGTGAGCCATGCGCCTGTGCCACAGTACCGATTCCGTCTCCGAAGCTTTGGATAATAGACAGATAGGCCCCATCGAAGTCTCCGGCTTGTTCATATCCAGCATGTACAAGTCATTCTTCCTTGGCGCCCGCATCAACACCCATTCTTCAGGAATCTTGAATCCTGGCTTTAGCACTAACGCCTCAGTGTTAGTAAATAGCACTGAGTTCTTCTTATCACAGATTTGAGATACACTAATGAGATTGTGAACTAGTTTATCAACGTGATAAACTTGGTCCAACTTGATTGTCCCATTAGTGACCACTCCGGTACCCGTGATATTTCCACCTTTGTTACCCGCGAATGATACGAATCCCCGATTCCCACCCTTGAAGTCTGTAAGTAGACCTCGTTCCCCTGTCATGTGCCTGGAGCATCCACTGTCGACGAACCACTTGTTGTTTGGACCTGTGGTAATCTCCTTTGAGTTATCAGATTCCACGTTGGCCATCTGAGCAGCAAACTCCAAAACTGTCTGATCATTCGCCTGCTCTACCCACATCGGACTGCTGTCCCTTGTGGTCTGCTCTTCCCCATCACACCCAGTTTCCGTGACTTCTGCCATAAAAGCCCGAGCATTCGATTCTGGATGTGAGCTCCAGTCATACGTACCATCTAGCTCTCTGTCTGAAGTGACATTGGATAGTAGACCCGCTAGGTTGGCTTGACCAGATGATGAACTTGGAAGGTATCTTTGTTGGGACTGATTTTGGAACTGTCCCTGATGCTGACTCTGCCCTTGGTATGTCTCCACCTTCGGTCTCTGACACTCCCTGGCGAAGTGTCCCAGTCCTTGACAGTTGTAGCATTTTACCTTGGACTTATCAAATCCTATCCCCTTTTTATTCATCGTCAAATTCCTCCCAGTTCTTTTAATGAATCTCTTAACCCGTTGGGTTACCATGGCCAGTTGCCATTTAAGATCCATTTCCTCAAGATCATCAGGGTCGACCTGATCGTAGTCCTCATCCCAGAGAGCAGGATCGTTAATCTTCCCCTGAACACAATTCCCGTACGCGGCCACAAAAGAAGCAAGCAGATTCAAATGTTCTTCCGCTGATTTTGCGCTAATGGGCATCTTCGAATAGCTCTGAGATGTCGATGCATGTTGTACTTGAGGCTGCGGTTCTTCCGATCTTCCTAACCCTAAGAACGCGCGATTCAATGTGTCATCAGTCTCTGCTGGTGACGACGTTTCTCCGGTGAAAAACGCTGTAGCAGTCTTTGGTTCGGCTGTCACTGAAGGTTTTGTTGTCTTTCCAAAATACATTGCTGGATTCTGGACTTGTTCGTAATCAGTTTCGGCCTTCAGTAGCTCGAAGTGATATGCCCTCAACGTTCCCACAATATCATCCAGAGATTGAGTATAATACTTGTCCTCGTTCAGCTTGATCATTGCCACATACATAGCCCATTTGGCTGGTAAGGCATCAAGAAGCTTGTTTTTCTTGTCGGTGTCAGTAAACTCAATCCCGTGACTTTCAAGTTCCGTCAACAGGTGATAGAACCGGGTGATGATATCATCCAGCTGTTCATCCTTTAACGCCTTGAAAATTGCAAACTGTTGTTTTAACAGCTCTGTACGCTTTCTACGAACCCTAGGATTACCCTCGCACCTCTTCTCTAGCGACTCCCAAAGTTCTTTTGACGTCTTTTGAGTCCTAAATGTGTGCAGTATATCCTGAGGCAAAGCCATTCGGATTAGCGAGAAAGCTTTGTTTTCGGCTTCATACAGTTTCTTATCATCCTCCATCATTTGGTATGATAAGACTTTCTGACGGCCTTCAACTTCTGAAACTGGTGGAATATATCCTTCGTCGATACACACCCACATGCGCATGTCATTAAAACGCACGAAATCGGTAAATCGATCTTTCCACCAGTAATAATCTTCGACTTTCATCAGCTTAGGCGGAGCGTTTGCCTTCCCGACCTCGTGGTCCATTTCTAAGAATTTTTGAAGATTTGACATCTTTTCGAAAGTAATTGAATTGACCTTAATTAATTTAATTCGAAACTAATGTGAATTGATTCTTTCGAATCTAGGTAGATTCGAATGTAATCAGATTCCAATTTATTTGGGTTTAAATTCGATTAAGTATTATAATTCAATTAAACTCGAAATTATGTCAGATTCGAAAAGTCCTCAGATTCGAAGATCAGACAAACTCGAAATAATAGCAGATTCGAAACCCTATTCGAAACTAAACTAAACTCGAACTAAACTCGAAATTAGACTCGAGACCCTATTCGAATGTAGCACAAACTCGAAATAGATTCGAAACCCTCTGTATCAGACTCGAAAGGAGCGGATTTTGGTTAGACTCGAGACTAAGTGTAACCCTAATTACTCCTATTAGATTCGAGCGCCGCAAACTCGAAAAACGGCTAACACTTTGATTTTTTAACGTTTTGCAGATTAAATCAATATTTTTGCAATGAAAAATATTGATTTCGATCAAAAACGTGAAAAACCACAAAGTATTTTCCGAATAAGAATTTGCTAAGCTTGAAAACCCGATTTTAAGAGAAAAACCGTCCAACTAGCGTCAAGAAACCTAGAATGTATCTAGATGAACACGAAGAACACCAAGAACACTCCGTAGGCTCTGATACCACTTGTAAGGTCTACCACCACGATATCTATCTAGACGCAGAGCCGTCAACGAGTGCGGAATCCTCGTTAACGGGTAGACAGAAACAACTCTCACACACGAAACACGGAGACTATCAGAGGCTGAACGAACGACACACGAACGATCCTACGAGCTGATTCTCTCCGAAATGGCACTAACACTGATGATAAACTCGAGATTGCTTAATGCTTAATCCCTCACGAATTCTGCAAAAAGTCTGATAATATCTCGAGTCTATCCCTAATTATAGAGCCTGATTCGAGTCTGTTATGGGCCAAACTCGAATCTGGCCCAAGGCCCATTCGAATTTGTCCACAATGACACTCTCGAATCTGCCTATATTCGAATCTAGTACCACATTCGAATCTATCACTGATTCGAATGTCAAACCTTATAGAATTCGAATCTAACTAACATGTATATGAAACTTATGTTTATGCTTGAATTAATCTTTGAACTTTATGTTTGAACTTCTTGTAATATGTTTACATCAAGTTCAAACACACAATCAATAACTGTCAAACATACATAAACATATATATCAAACATTAGTTACTTCCCAATAGCTTGAATATTACTTAAACCAGAATGTTAGATCGATTAGACTGCTATCGTCACACAGGATGTACCAACAAATTGCAAGCACGATTAGTCTTGCAAGACCCAAATCAGTTCAATCACGAGAACTACAAGTGAAAGTAAAAACCTCATAATATGATTTGATTTGAAGATGTGTTCATTACAACCTTGAAAGATCGCCTATTTATAGGGAAAAGATTACCTATGAAACTACCCATATTTATTACATAATAACTTTTCATTCATCCTAAATTAATTAAAAAAAACCCCTTAATCTTTTTACTAGCTTAATCTAGAAGATTCCATAAAAAGCTAGACAATTTATCAAAATGGGCCATGAAGACGCAAAATCCACACTTTATAAAGCAAGCCCAACAACACTAAGATGGTTTATTAATTTGGGCTTGTAGTCTTGGGTCTTCAATAATTCTTTTGCATGGGCCGAGACAATTATTTGATTGAGACTTTCTTGCATCTTCTTTTTTCTCGAACGTGTCATTGGTCCATGCATTTCTTCAAGTGGCTCCTTTGTCAAAACTCCATCGTCAATTTTTAATTCGTCTCCGCTTATCTTTATTTTGTTGATTATTGGAGTTCCATCAAAAACACATAGTGAATTTTCAAAATCATACTTAGAGAGTGAATCAGAACTTGAAATTTGGTATACAACTTCATTAATACTCGATTTAAACATATCAACAAGAATATATAACATGCAACCACATTGATAACCAAAATCCTTGATTCGGTTTTCATAAAACCGAACAGCAAACTCATCAAAATCGATTTGAGTAAATATTACCTCAAATGGATGGTTAAACTAGTTATAGTTCCTCCCTAGCAGCTTGAATCCAACCTTTCGGCCTTTAATTCGGTGTTTTTGGTGTTCTTGATTTGTAATGTGTGAAGAACTCGTGGGTTTTTAGAGAGAAAAATAGAGAGATGGTGGAAGAAGAGAGAGAGAGAGAGAATGAATTACATAAGTAAACGGTAATTCACTTATTTAACTTATTTTAGTGCTCTTTTGCCTTAATTACACAATACACCCCTCAACTTTGTATTTTCTCATTTGTACCTTTTTAATATTCATGTCGGTTCCTCGTTGTTATGCTCGCTCAAAAGACGACAATGATGATTTCTCATCATCATTATCATTTTTAAATATATGAAATGAAATTTATTTAACCACAACAATCCATCAAAACACTTTTAAGTCTTAACTACTCATTTTGTAAAATTCAAAATTTGGGATGTACAGCATGGGCTCCACCACGTTTATACTTCGTCCGCGAAGTCATGCTGCACTAAACAGACTTGGGTACTTGGTCTTCATGTCCTCTTCAGACTCCCAAGTGTGGTTAGCTCCCCTGTGATGCTTCCACTTTACTAGCACCATCTTGATTTCTTTGTTTCGGAGTTTCTTGACCTTAGTCTCCAATATGCATTCCGGCTCATCAATGAATCTTAACCGCTCATCAACTTTTATTTTAGAGTGATCAGTTCACCAAACGTTTCCTTAAGTAACCCACATGGAAGACAGGATGAACTCCTGATAGCTCCTATGGCAAGTCCAAAAGATATGACTGATTCCCAACTTTCTCAAGTATACGAAAGGATCCTACAAATCGAGGAGATAGTTTTCCTCGCTAAATAAATCTTGTGACTCCTTTCATCGGGGACACCTTCAAATAAACCCAATCGTCTTTTTGGAATTCAATAGCTTTGTAACGGCGATCATGATAGTTATTTTGTCGATCCTGCATCGTTTTCATGTATTGCCGAATCAGTTGAATCTTCTCATTGGTTTCTTGTAGAAAAGCTGGCCCGACAATAGGAGTTTCTCCCATTTCCCTCCAACAAGTTGGATTCATGCCTTTCCTACCATACAAAAACTCGAACGGTGCCATTTTGATTGTAGAGAGATAACTATTGTTGTATGAAAATTCGGCTAAAGGGAGGTGATCGTCCCAATTACCTCCTAAATCCACGATGCAAGCCCTTAACATGTCTTCCAAGGTCAAAATCGTCCTTTCACTTTGCCCGTCAGACTGGAGTCTATAAGCAGTACTCATAGCAATACGAGTATCAAGACCATTTTGTAAGGCAGCCCAGAAATTTGAAGTGAATCTACTGTCTCGATCAGAAACAATAGACTTGGGCACACCATGCCTTGTGACGATTTCGTTTAAGTAGATTTGGGCCAACCGATCCAAGGAGTAGGTTTCTCTAATGGGTATGAAGTGTGCATATTTGGTTAAACGGTCAACAATGACCCAAATGGAATCGTGTTGACGACGAGTTTTTGGTAGCTTAGTAATGAAGTCCATAGTAATATGGTCCCACTTCCATTCTGGAATAGGAAGAGGATGCATACTACCATAGGGTTGTTGATGCTCAGATTTGACTAAACGACTTGTTTTGCACTTCTCCACATATTGTCCAGCGTCTCTTTTCAATCATGGCCACCAGAAGTCAGCCTTCAAAATATTGTAACTTTGATTGATGGGCTTCCTCTAGGATTTCTTTACGCATGCCACCATACTTAGAATTTCTATTTTGTGCTATCCATACGAAATTCAGATGGTTACATGATACGAAATTCAGATGCCTCAATATCTGAAATTCGTGTCTTTGACTTGTGAATTTTAAAGGTTTCCCTCCGAGATTAAATATCTTGATCAGAATTTTGGATGAATCCGGGTTGTGTTCATAAGATCCGAATTTATACTTAGTCATTTTTATATCCTCCAGATTTCATTTTGATCGCTTATGTACTTATCCAGTAACTGAAAACTATGGATATATGGTCAAATATCCTTCTTTTAACACTTATTATCATAAAACATAACATAATATGTACCAAATCAGCCTCTTTTTGATTCTTTATTCATTCTCGTCAAACACACACACTAAAACACAGTGAATTTTCAAAATCATACTTAGAGAGTGAATCAGAAGCTGAAATTTGGTATACAGCTTCACTGAAACTCGATTTAAACATATCAACAAGAATATATAACATGCAACCACATTCATAAACAAAATCTTTGATTCAGTTTTCATAAAAACTGAACACCAAACTCATCAAAATCGTATATTTGAGTAAATATTATCTCAAATCGATGGTTATACTGGTTATAGTTCCTCCCTAGCAGCTTGAATCCAAACTTTCGGCCTTTAATTCGGTGCCTTTGGTGTTCTTGATTTGTAATGTGTAAAGAACTTGTGGGTTTTTAGAGAGAGACGGTGGAAGGAGAGAGAGAGAATGAATTACATAAGTGAAGGGTAATTCACTTATTTAACTTATTTTATTGCTATTTTGCCTTAATTACACAATACACCCCTCAACTTTGTATTTTCTCATTTGCACCTTTTTAATATTCATGTCGGTTCCTCATTGTTATGCTCGCTCAAAAGACGACAATGATGATTTCTCACCATCATTATCATTTTTAATTATATGAAATGAAATCTTTTTAACCACAACAATCCATCAAAACACTTTTAAGTCTTAACCACTCATTTTATAAAATTCAAAATTTGGGATGTTACATAGAAATATGTCTTTTAAAACACAAATTCTTTTTAAGTACAAAGTCATAGTAAACAATTTGATTATAAATCTTAAAAGTTAAACTAAATGTATTTAACAAAAAAATTAAAATAAAAAATCATTTGAAAATCTAGTATTTAATTTATTAGAATGACCAAATGAAATTATAAATAGAAGTTACTCACTTGTATATATATATATTCAGTTCGGTTCGGTTATCCATGGTTTTTTAATATTGAAAACCTAAACTGCCCCGTAATGTTTTGGTTTCGGGTTTTTTCGTTTTCGGATCAAGTGGTTAAAGCGATTCAGATCGGTTTCTTGGGTTTCTGGTTTTGTTTGAACACCCCTACCACTTGTAGCCCAACCATTTCCGATAGAAACAGGAAGGCCATTGGGAATGAATCCTGACGAGTCCGTACAGCTTCAGGCCATGAGGTCTGAGTTAAAGTATGTAAGCTACTCGATGGCATGACAACAGTTTGCTAAGACGAGCTTAATTAACTGAGATGGTTGAGCATACTATGACAGCACTAGGTCAGGCTAAGAAAACCACAAAGAAAACTAGAGCATAAGCTAGATTCTCGGCTAGGAGTGTGGTGTATTTGTATCATTTGATCGGGCGAGTGTTCGTGATGTTGTTCGGGTCACTATTGTTGGTGGCACTCTAAAAAATATGGTCTTAGTAACTGCAAGTGACCATATTTTCTTGAGCCTCTGTAATACCTATGGGCTAGTACTAAGCCCAAGTGGTAGAATGCATGTATTTTGAAGTCCATTAGAAGTTTATTTAAGTCCAAAAAAGGCCTTGAAAGGCCTAATCCGTTTTTTTAGCTTAGAAGTTGATATGAAATGTTGACCCGCAAGTTAAATGTAACTTGGAACCTTCGTATAGGATAGAATAGGCGTAAAAGCACCCGATTATTAGGACTCCAACGCGCCTAGAGCAAGTCCCTGACCCGTTAGTTATAAAAACTAAGAACCAAAGGAATACGAGAATGCCACAAGAATGTGCTCACAATCTTGATAAGTTCTTGAACTATGAACTCTCCAACAAAGAACAAAGCTCACAAAGATGAGTAAAACTCATAAGAATGATATATATTTCTCAAGTGAATTGATTTGAAAGTACATAGGAAGCCATCTATTTGTAGGCTTCAAAAACCAACTCAAAAGACACTAATTAAATTCAATGGATTAAAGAAGGGACTTTAATCCATGAATCTAGAGATTTTGTCATCACTTTGTAGATAATTCTAGAACTTTTAAACAAAAAAACGAATTAGGCATTTCTAGGCCTTTATTGGACTCAAATAAACTTCTAATGTACTTCAAAAATACATCCATTCTACCACTTGGGCTTACTACTAGGCCATAGTATTTCAAAGACTTAAGAAAATGAAACTTTTGGGCTTTTATGCCTCCATATTAGGATCCAATGCTTCAAGTCTAGTAACATGCTTCATCAGTTGCGGTTGAGCATCGTTTTGCATTCAGACTCTCGAATATCAACAACTAAGCTCGTAAAAACTTCTTTGATCTTCTTCGCTCGTCCTCTTGTCATCGGGCCTTCACGTATTTCCGTGACATCTTTGGAATGTTTTGATGATCCTCCATCAGAAGTTCTAGAGTTCTCTACCAAATGATGACAAAATGTCTAGATTCGTTGATTTAATAAGTCCCTTCTTTAATCCATTGAATTTAATAAGTGTCTTTTGACTTGGTTTTTCAAGCCTATAAATAGATGGCTTCCTATGTACCTTCAAATCATTCACATGAGAAATATATATCTTCTTTTCGAGTTTTACTCATCTTTGAGAACTTTGTTCTTTGTTGGAGAGTTCATAGTTCAAGAACTTATCAAGATTCTTAGCACATTCTTATGTCGTTCTCATATTCCTTTGGCTCTTAGTTCTTATAACTAACGGGTTTGCTCTAGGCGTGTTGGAGATCCAATCTTTGGGTGCTTTGATGCCTATTTTATCCTATACGAAGCTTCCAAGTTACATATAACTTGTGGGTCGATGTTTCGTAGCATTTTGGTATCAGAGCTACAAAGGTTCGATTCCTACAATTTTGCATTTTGTTCTTGTCATTTCGTTTGTCTATCTTTCTCATCATCTTATCGTTTAGCAAAAACAAAAAAAGAGAGCAAAAAAAACATAAAAAAAGTGCATAAAAAAAAACAAGTTTATGTGAATACGTGAGCTTGAATATCAAGAATTTATCTTCTTTGTCATCTTTTTTGTTCCAACTTTTTCTCGTTGTTTAGTATTTTGTTACTACTCATCTTGCCACTCTCTTCTTGTATATCCCATCTTCTTTTAAAGTTCTAAACTCGCTGGTATCCAATAAAGTTTAAAGGTTTTCCTTGAACACTTTCAACTTGTGCGCTAATTTAATTTGTTCTTTTACCAATTGAGCTCCACAAGGAATTGAGAAGTAAAAGACATTGAGTTGTGAGAACACTTGAGGGTAAAATCTGATTATTTTGTGTGAAACGCGAGCGTGGAGTGAACATATCTTGACTGAAACACGTAAGGGAGTGAGGGGAGGATAGATTGGAGGCACGAGGACCTAATGCTCCATCACCCTCACAAGTTTCTGATGTAAATTATAATAACCCAAATTTTGAATAAAAGTTTTAATAAATAAAATACAAATACAAATAATAATAATATCTTAATAACTTTTATAAAGCAATAATAAGCAGTAGGTTGTTAAATTAAATAAAATAAAGGGACCTTGATGAACAAACTAAATATAAAACACATGATAATAAACCTATCCGATATTGGGTTTGAGCGGCGGTGATGGTTGCGGTTTCTGACCGGCGGCGCTGCACCTGCAGCGGCCGCAATGATCCTGGTCAGCCGCGATGTGTGAGCGCCGAGAGAGAGATGAGTGTGTGTTAGCCGAGAGATCGAGCGAGTAAGAAGAGGGAGACAGAGTGACGACGACGGCGGTGATGGGTTGTGAGCATAGCGGCGGCGACACTAGGTTTTAGGTCGCTGCCGTTGTTGTCTGCGAGAACGAGAGAGATGGAGTGAGCGAGGCAGAGTAGATGAGAGGGAGATGGAGGAGACGATGGTGGTTGTTGTTGGGCCGGTGAGCGGCGACGGTCACTGGCCGGAGGGGAGACAGAGAGTAGAGAGAGAGAGAGAGAGAGAGAGAAAGAGAGAGAGATAGAAGCGATGTGAGAGAGAGTAGGATTTCAATCATCAATCTTGCCTTCCAATGCCTATTGTCATCCTCACGATTCCGTCTTAGCCGCCCTACCATACTCTCTTTATTGGCGAACCGTCACCATTAAACGAGTTCTCAAAGTCATCATCGTGTCCACCGTCTGATTGGTTAATTGAACGACCACTTGATCTATCTGTTCCTCCATTTTTGACGTAAATTCGTTACTCTAGTTCCCATTCATCTGCATGGAACCATGATGATACCCTACCATGTAGACTGGTGGCCATCAATGATACACGTTCGTTATCACACATTTCTTTGAATTGAAAACCTCTTCTATAGTAGCCATTAATTTGATTAAACTCTCTAGATTCAGTGTAATTTATAAAACATAAATTATAGCAACAAACTTTGGACATTTAAATAATTTTACCTAATCGTCTTTAATTATGTGAAATTAAGTGAAGTAATGTGAAATGTATGCCTTGGATGTAATTAATTATGATAAGTTATAATTAATTAAGGAAACTTGCTTAAATTAGCTAAGATAAAATTAAATAATTACTTGAACCGTATGTTAGGAACGTAGTCATTACTGAAACTGGACAACTGTTGCTGCATGTTCCTTGATTACTTTATTGTACGTTAGGAACTTACGTTTGACATTGCTGAAACTGGACAACTGATATGCCGCATGCTCACTTTTACATTCTATGTAATACTTAGCATGCTTGCTGCTTACTTCTTTATTGGTACATTTGCATCTGCGAACTGCATTAACTGCTCTGCCCAAATGCGAGATCTCCATTCACAGGAGGGAATTCTGCAGATTCCTTTCCTATCTGCCCCATTTCCATACACTTCCCGTAGGGCTTCGACCTTACACATGGGAATAAAGATTGGGCTGATCCCTCAATCTTTTGCGATCTAACGTGTTGCCTTGCCGAAATGAGCTGATAGTATGTTATATATGTGTGGTAACTAATGGAACACTGTTAACTCACTAAGCAGTGGTAGCTTACTCTTTCATGACAACTTTTTTTTTCAGGAAAAGCTGATAAGGGCAAGAACAAATCAGGTAGTTCGTCCCAGGCTAAGTGAACCTGGATCCTTAATGATAGCAGACTTTTTGGACTTAGTTGTTGATGCCTATTTTTGACAAGGATATTTGCGGTCTCGGATAGCTTGTTCAATCAGGCATTTGGACCTATGGTATCAAACACTTGTAATATTTAATTATTACTTAATTCAATGCAAACTTGAAACTTTATGACGTCTATTGTTTGTGGTAACTTGGGTGTTACATAAATCCAACCTTCTAATGCCTATTGTCATCCTCACGATTCTCTATTAGCCGTTCTACTAGATTATTTTCAGCGATGAACAATAACCAATGAATGAGTTCTCAAAGTCATCATCCTAAGAATTAAAATGATGTAATTGTGGATTAATTAGGTTGAATTTTAGAAATTAATATAATTAGTTGGATATTTTGAAACTTCTATATGTATAAATTAAATAGAGTTGAATTTTGGATTAATTATAAATTTGGTTGCATTATTCGGAAATTGAGAAGTTTAATTATTAAGTGAATATAATTATTAATAATTGTTAAGGATAATAAAATAAAGATAGAATTCTTTATTTTATAAAATCAGTATTTAATGGAACCGGTTAAGTGGAGGGGCTAAATGTGCCAAAGATGAAAGTGGGTAAATAAAAAAAAAGACTCAAGTCTTTCATTTTGAGTTAAAACCAATCTCTCTCTAACTCTCTACTCTCTCTCTATCTAAAAGAAAGAACACACGGTTCTTTATTTTCACAAAGCAAGAAACATCAAAAAGTTGGAAATTAGAAGCCGAAAATCCAGATTCAAATTGTTTTGAAGGAACTATAATCATTGCAAACATCGATTTAAGGTACAAATCACTTAATCTCATTAAAGTTTAAGGTTTTGTATTCGGTCTTTGAGAGAACCAAATCACTGATTTCGGTTGAAAATGTGGATGCATGTTAATAGTTATTGTGGGTTTGTGTAAATCTAGTGTATTAGAAGTTATGTACAAAATTTCAGGACTTGATTTCAGCTACAAATATGATTTTAGGAATTAAAATCGTGGGTTCTGTGTGTTTTTGCATAGTACTGAAACCTTGAATATGGGTACCGAAACCTTTAAGGTTTCGGTATTAACCTCTACCGAAACCCACATAATAGTGAAACTTAGTAACGAAACTCTAAGGTTTCGGTACATGGTACTGAAACCTTATAGTACCGAAACTTTATATGTACCGAGACCATTGCTTGGATACCGAAACTCTCAAGGTTTCGGTAATGTACCGAAACTCACACCCATGTACCGAAACATTGGGGTACCAAAACCCACTACTGAAACTTTTTAATGAAACCTTGATGGTGAAACTTTTTAGTGAAACCTTTGATAGTGAAACTTTTTAGTGAAACCTTGATGGTGAAACTTTTTAGTGAAACCTTTGATGGTGAAACTTTTTAGTGAAACCTTGATGGTGAAACTTTTTAGTGAAACCTTTGATAGTGAAACTTTTTAGTGAAACCTTGATGGTGAAACTTTTTAGTGAAACCTTTGATAGTGAAACTTTTTAGTGAAACCTTTGATGGTGAAACTATCACAACATGTACTGAAACCCACCCCAATATACCGAAACTATAAATGGTGATTACCGAAACCTTTAAAAGTTTCGGTATTCCCCTTTTTATTTTCATTGAAAAAGAGACAATAATATATATATATATATATAAAGGAATATATATATATATATATATATATATATATATATATATGTGTGTGTGTGTGTGTGTGTGTGTGTGTATAGTCATCTCGGTTGGGTTTGATTTTTGAAAATAAAATAGAAACGGTCGGACCTTCTTAAATTCAGTAATATATAATGATAAATTCTGGACATTTTGGCAATCTCAGAAATTGGAGATTAAATGTATAAATTTTCAATCACAATTCCGAAGGATTTACATGGTAATTTGTGAAACTTGATGGGACTCATTATTATATAAGAGATTGATGGTATTAATAAAGGGTTAATTGGGAATAATAAAACATCAAGTTAGAGGAATTAAACGTGAGTTTCAGATGTCGATTCCGAATATTTTGGTACTTTAATTGTACAAACTCGATTCTCAGTTGATAATAAACATATGTATGATATGTTTTACTTATGGAATGTAACAGGTCCCTAGTGGTGTTGTTTAACCCACAATGGGGTACTTTTTAGTCCGGTTGAAATTTCAAGGAGAAATAAGATAACTTGAAGTTTAATAACGCACCCCACTGTGAGTACATATGATTTCGCATGTTTATATCTGCTTTATGTTAGCTATTACCTACTGAGACATGTTGCTTCATTATCGTTTGGAATTCTACTAATTTGCATAGATTTAGATGCACATTCATTCTTGTTGCATGTCCGTTCTTTTGTTGTGCATCTAACGATGGACCGGCGGGTCGCTCTGTTACTCCGATGTTACTGCGCTATATGACCCGGAGCTGATCTGTCACACCCTGCTACCCCGGTTGGCAGCGAGGCGTGACGAGTGCGGAAGCGTAACCATAATTATAACGAACGACCACTATATGGACGTTTTCGAAAATATTACATCGAATAAATTTAAACTGTAATAATGTTTTACAAAATGAAAGAAATGAAGTTCGCATAATACAGAGATTTTAATACATAATTAATGCGTCCAAAAATAATGCAATCAAATCTCCGTTAGTTTCGAAATATGCATGCGACTCCATGAAATGCGGAAGCTTGAAGTTGGTGTTTTCGAAGGCGCACTTGCCTTAATTACCTGAAAATACATGCTAAAATACGTCAACAAAAATTGTTGGTGAGTTCATAGGTTTACACGAAAAGACCAGTTGTATGGACATTATCAAATACGTTGAATTTATAAAAATCATAAATTCCATGAGATGTATTACGTAAACCATCATGTTACCGAAGCTTAATTAGAATGAGTTTTGCCCCGAGCAGTATTCCCATACGTAATACCGTGAGTTGAATATATATGCACCCGCTGTTAGCTAAACCACTAACCCGAGTGGGGGACATGACTCCCAATAGATCTATTCACAATATATTCGCGCTTGCAAACAAATGCAACTAACGATTTCATGATATAAGGGCGGAGATTCTCATACGTAATACATAATAGAATCGAGAAGTTTTCGTGTCCATATAAAAACGAAGCATGTATTTCATCCCAAAACATAATAATGTGAAAAATGGGACTATGAAGACTCACCTTGTTGGGTTTTGATGATGTTTTCGGATCTGTATTAAGCACTTGATCGGATGGTCGAGACTCGTCCTAATATTTTTACGAGTTTGGGTCAATATTATTATAATGCGTGTTGGAGTACTTCGTAATCATTTTTATGTGATTATGATGTACGAATAATTTCTGTGGGATTTTATATGTGCATTTTCGATTTATGGATATTTATTTCCAAAATGGTTTGCATGCATGCATACTTACGTATATATATATATGAATATATATACGAGAGTGCATACAGGTGTATGTGAACATGTGCATCATTATAAAAAGATATTCATATATTTTGCATGGAATATTATCATGAGTATATATAAAAACCGAATTGTAAATGAAATATTGCATTTTTAGTAAATATCTTTGATTTTTCATGTTTTAGATGGGAATAAAATGAATGAGAAAAAGAACTTACAGAAGTTGAAGAAGGCTTGAAATCTTTAAAGTTGGCCGATTTGTTTTGAGAGAAAATGTATGTTGGTGTGATTTTTGAGAATGGGTTTTGTCTTCTATTTATAGAAGAAAAATCGGTTATTAAAATAATGATAAATTAATTAAATTTTCAATGAAATGATGAAAAGAAAAAGCAAATCGGTTGAGTGTTGGACAAAAAAAAGTGTGGCCGATTTTATCATTTCATGTTGCATGTTGTTTAATATTAAAATAATACAATAGTACAAGCTAGTTGTCCTTTAAAGGACAACTTACTTTTTAGAGTGATAAGTAGTATGGCTTTTCATGTATTTTATTAATAAAGTACAAAAAGTATGCAGAAAAGGTGAAAATGATAATTTCGGATATATATATATATATATATATATATATATATATATATATATATATATATATATATATACACTTAGAAAAATTTTCTGGAATGTTAAACTCGATTCAAGTGTGAATCGAGTTTGTTGCAATGTCAATCGAGATTTATATAATTATATTCGAGTTTCATGCCTTTGACATTCGAGTTTCAGGCCTTTGTTATCCGAGTTTCATGCCTTTGTCATCCGAGTTTTATGTCTTTGTTATCCGAGTTTCTTTGTTTAATTATTCGAGTTTAATCTTTTCTTTATTCGAGTTTTATGTAATATCATTCGAGATTAATCCTTTCTTTATTCGAGTTTCATCAAAGTACTATTCGAGTTTATGCCTTTACTAATCGAGTTTCATCACATCACTATTCGAGTTTCTGCTTACATGATTCGAGTTTCATGTAATATCATTCGAGTTTATTGCTATATAATTCGAGATTCATAAAAACTTCATTCGAGATTATTACTTCATTATTCGAGTTTCATATTAGTTTAATTTTCGAGTTTCATACCTTATATTTTTAGGCCAGGTGTTACAGTCTCCCCCCGTTGAAGGAATTTCGTCCCGAAATTAGCTCGTGTTCTCCTCAGCTTGGACTTTTGAGAACAGCTGGGGGTACTTCTCTCGGAATTGATCTTCGCGTTCCCAAGTAAACTCAGGACCTCGTTTAGAATTCCACCGGACCTTTATTATTGGAATTCGACTGTGCTTGAGCTTCTTGACTTCTCGGTCCATTATTTCCACCGGTTGCTCGATGAAATTTAATTTTTCGTCTATCTCCAGCTCGTCCATGGGTATCACGAGTGATTCATCAGCCAGACATTTCTTAAGGTTAGATACGTGGAAGGTATTATGAACGTTACTAAGCTCTGGGGGTAGATCGAGTCGGTAAGCTACCGGACCAATTCTTTTGGTGATTTTGAATGGTCCGATATAACGAGGATTGAGTTTTCCTCGTTTTCCAAAACGAATTACGCCTTTCCAAGGCGAGACTTTCAGCATTTCTTGGTCTCCCTCTTGGAATTCCAAATCCTTCCGTCGGATGTCTGCATAACTCTTTTGTCGATCCCGCGCAATCTTCAATCGGTTCCGAATCTGGGCTATTTTCTCTGTAGTTTCCTGGATGATCTCAGGTCCAGTAATCTGACTATCCCCTACTTCAGCCCAACAAAGAGGTGATCGACACTTTCGTCCATAGAGTGCTTCGAATGGGGCGGTCTTAATGCTCAAGTGATAACTGTTGTTATAAGAAAACTCAACTAATGGCAGGTGTCTGTCCCAACTTTTTCCAAAGTCGATGACACATGCCCTTAGCATATCTTCCAATGTCTGAATCGTTCTTTCACTCTGACCGTCCGTTTGCGGGTGATAGGCTGTACTCATATCCAGACGCGTTCCTAGAGCTTCTTGCAATGATTGCCAAAACCGTGACGTAAATCTGCTGTCTCTGTCTGATATAATGGATACTGGCACCCCATGCCTTGAGACGACCTCCTTAAGATAGATTAGTGTTAGCTTATCCATCTTGTCAGTCTCCTTGATTGGCAGGAAGTGCGCGGTCTTGGTCAGTCGATCCACGATCACCCAGATGGTGTCATAACCTCCAGAAGTCTTTGGCAACTTAGTGATAAAATCCATGGTGATATTTTCCCACTTCCATTGGGGTATCTCTGGCTGGACTAGCAATCCTGATGGCCTTTGATGCTCAGCCTTAACTTTTAAACATGTTAAGCACTTGCTGACGTAAGTAGCAATATCAGCCTTCATGTTTGGCCACCAGTATGAACCCTTCAAATCGTGATACATCTTGTCCGACCCTGGATGAACAGCATATCTTGTTTTGTGTCCTTCATCCATGACCAGTTTCCTTATGCCTCCAAACTTTGGTAACCAAATTCTGCCCATGAAGTATCGGCATCCGTCTGGCTTAATTTCAAACTGCTTGTCCATGCCTCTCAATGCTTCATTCAGCAGATTATCCTCCTTGACTGCCTCTTCTTGTGCCTCTCGGACTTGAGAGTTTAGGTTTGACTGTATGGTCATTACCAATGCTCGGACTCTCAATGGCTTAACCCGCTCCTTTCGGCTTAGGGCGTCAGCTACGACATTTGCTTTTCCTGGATGGTAGCGAATCTCGCAGTCATAATCGCTAAGAAGTTCCACCCAACGTCGTTGCCTCATATTTAATTCTTTCTGATTCAGAATATGCTGAAGGCTTTTATGGTCCGTGAACACCGTGCACTTGGTTCCATACAAATAGTGCCTCCATATTTTGAGAGCAAACACCACTGCTCCCAGTTCTAAGTCATGAGTCGTATAGTTTACCTCGTGAATCTTGAGCTGTCGGGATGCATAAGCGATGACCTTGTCCCTTTGCATGAGCACACAACCTAATCCGTTGTGCGAGGCATCACAGTAGACTACAAAATTTTCAGTCCCTTCGGGTAGGGACAGAATTGGTGCACTACACAACCTCTGCTTAAGCAGCTGAAACGCCTTTTCCTGTTCTTCACCCCAGACGTATTTCACATCCTTACGGGTCAACTCCGTTAAGGAACCTGCTATCTTCGAAAAGTTCTCAATGAATCGCCTATAATAACCGGCAAGTCCTAGGAATTGGCGGACTTCTGTGGGGGTTCTAGGGATTGCCCAGTTCTTTATGGCTTCGATCTTTGATGGGTCGACCTGAATTCCCTGACTGTTGATCACATGCCCAAGGAATTTTACTTCTCGCAACCAATATTCGCACTTTGAAAATTTGGCGTATAGCTGCTTTTTCTCTAACAACTCCAAGATCAACTTGAGGTGTTGCTCATGCTCTTCTTTACTTCGGGAATAGATGAGGATATCGTCTATGAACACTATTACAAATTTATCCAGATATGGTTTACACACCCGATTCATGAGGTCCATAAATACGGCTGGTGCGTTGGTTAAACCGAATGGCATCACCTGGAATTCGTAATGTCCATAACGAGTTCTAAATGCCGTCTTGGGGATATCTTCTTCTCGAACTTTTACTTGATGGTAACCGGAGCGCAGATCAATCTTTGAGTAGAAGCTAGATCCCTGGAGCTGGTCGAACAGGTCATCAATCCTAGGGAGGGGGTAGCGGTTCTTTACCGTTAACTTGTTTAGTTCTCGGTAGTCTATGCACATTCGGGAGGATCCGTCTTTCTTTTTAACAAACAGAACAGGAGCTCCCCAAGGTGAGGAACTTGGTCGAATGAATCCTTTATCCATCAATTCTTGTAATTGACTGGATAATTCTTGCATCTCAGAAGGTGCGAGTCTATATGGGGCTCTTGCGATCGGTGCAGCCCCTGGCACTAAGTCGATTTGAAATTATACTTGCCTAGCCGGGGGAAGCCCAGGCAAGTCTTCCGGAAATACCTTCGGGTAGTCCCGTACTACTGGAATATCCTCAAGTCGTTCTTCCTTCGACTCTTTTTCTACGATCTGGACCAACACTGCATGGCAACCCTTCCTAAGACATTTTAATGTTCTTAGGCCGGATATGACATTCAATTGTCGGTTCTTCTTTTCCCCTTGGACCGTGAGGACTTTCTTCTTACTGAGTGGTATTCGCACCACTTTCTTTCCACACAAAATCTCAGCCTGGTTATGCGACAACCAGTCCATACCAATCACCACATTGAAACTTCCGAGTTCTATAGGCATTAAGTCTATCTTAAAGGAGTGATCTGCTAGCTTTAATGTGCATTCCTTAATGATACTATTTGCCTTTATTATTTTACCATCTGCAAGTTCTATTGTATAGGAGTTGTCTAAGGGAAACGTAGAAACATTCAACTGCTGGCTAAACTTATCAGATATAAAGCTCCTATCAGCCCCAGTATCAAAGAGTACGTAAGCGTAAATATCGTTTAGGAGATACGTACCAGATACCACGTGAGGGTCCTGACGAGCGTCTCCTGCTCCCAACACAAATGCTCTTCCCTGAGCTCTCCCTTCGTTCCTCAATCTTGGACACTCGTTCCTGAGGTGTCCCGTTGCACCACACTCGTAACAGCTTCTCGGGTTGCTACCACTGGCACCCGGGGCTCCGGATCTACAGTCTTTGGTCATATGGCCCAAACGTTTGCAGTTTTCGCATTGGGTTGGACAGGGGCCAGGGTTGTGGTGGAAGGTGCATTTGGTGCAAAACGGCTTAGTACCGGTATAGCTTCTCCTTGACTCAGCTCCTGCTACATAGGCTTTAATGGTCTCGGGTTTCTTGAACTGTGAACCCGTGTTCTTCCCGGTCTTTTCTTCCCACTTTCTCTTGTGTTCCCCGGCTCTGGCTTCGTTCCTCCGGGATACTTGGTCCATAAGATTGTTGGCCATTCTGATGGCGTCCTGTATGGTGGATGGGTTGGAGGCGGTAACGTTCCCTTGTATTTGAGGAGCGAGTCCCCAAATATAGCGTTCAACCTTCTTGTATTCCGGAGTTACCATCTGCGGACATAGGATACATAGTTCATGGAATCGGTTGGTATATCCTGCAACGTCCGTCCCTTTCATTGATAGATTCCAGAATTCTGATTCCATTTTCTGGAGTTCGTTTCTTGGACAGTATTCATCTGTCATCATCTGTTTCAGTGTGGACCACGTAAGCTGGTAGGCTTCGTCAATCCCTACAGACTGGGCGTAGGAATTCCACCATGTGAGCGCGCTATCTTGCAAGGTGTGAGTAGCAAATTTCACCTTGTCTCCTTCCGCGCATCCGCTGACACGATATACGGATTCGAGCTTTTCAAACCAACGGATCAAACCGACTGCTCCTTCGGTTCCATTAAAATACCGGGGTTTGCAACTTAAAAACCCTTTGATCCCACAACCTTTTGTGTGAGTTTCAGTTCCTCCTGTGGTGCGACTGGTACCACCATCCCCATTGGCTGTGCTATTTCGGTTTGCCTCGTAGGTAGCTATGGCGGCAGCCACCCTTTGGGCTACAAGCTCTTCAATGTCAGCTGTATTCATGGCTCGTTTTGGCGGCATTATCTTAAAGTTTAAAGAAAATCATAGTGTAAGAAGTTGAATCTTAAAGATGTGGCACAATACTATAATCATTAAGCACAATCACATAAACATCTGGGAAATTTTATTAATCATTCGAAATTTTTCTTACATGCGGGGCGGGTTATTACCCGAAAATTTTATCCTATGCTATTACATAATATTTTCCTACTAATACAAAGGAAATGGAAAAGTACTAGGTGTGGGAGTGATCAGGGGTCTCTCCCTTTTCCATCGTACTGAGGCGCTGCGTCAACTCCTCAATCCGGGCTTGGCTCTCGGCTAGTTGCTGCCGGAGCTCATTCAAACCGTCCTGCTGTATAGCAAGGGCGTGCTGATTGGCCCAATATATGTTGGAGTTTTGCAACTCCTCCCGCTCTAAACGAGCGGTCATCTCCCCAATATCCAGGTTAAGTGACCGGATCTGGTGGTCATGCCTGGTAGATCTTGCGATCAAAAGTGGTATGGTCTGATCGGCAGGCTCTTGAGTGATCGATGGGACAGGTGCGGAAGATGGTCCTCCGATCTCGAAGTTTGGAGGAACTCCCTCCATTTGCCTCCATTCGCGGAGGGTCTCCGGTATCCAAGTCCATCTTCGGGCGTCTACCCGTCGGTGTGGTGTCGGGGGATTGGGTTGGGGAGTCGGAACAGGAATAGACTCCCTTCTCGGTATGATTACCCGCTTCCGGGGTGTGTACAACATCTTTGGGCCGTTAGGATAAGGTCTATACGGCTTATAGGATGGTTCGGCCGGGTGATACGGGACGCGAGCAGGGGCCGCCGGTGGTGAAGGATCCTCTTCCTCCATCGGTTCTTCCTCGGATTCCTCCATCGGATCTTCCGACGGGTCCTCCTCCTCCGAGGTCTCTTCTTCTTGGAAGACTTCTGTGGCAGTGGGACTTGCGGGGGTGTATTCCTCCTCTGAGTCAGACAGGATGATAATTTCTGGATGGTTCATGGTTTCTGCTAACAAGATTCATTTGTAATCTTTTAGTTAGTTACAGAAATATTTTTAAAATCAGAAATTTTTACGTGCAGTTATAGTCTAGGATACTAATGCAACCTAGTTCACTATAACTATGGCTCTGATACCAATCTGTCACACCCTGCTACCCCGGTTGGCAGCGAGGCGTGACGAGTGCGGAAGCGTAACCATAATTATAACGAACGACCACTATATGGACGTTTTCGAAAATATTACATCGAATAAATTTAAACTGTAATAATGTTTTACAAAATGAAAGAAATGAAGTTCGCATAATACAGAGATTTTAATACATAATTAATGCGTCCAAAAATAATGCAATCAAATCTCCGTTAGTTTCGAAATATGCATGCGACTCCATGAAATGCGGAAGCTTGAAGTTGGTGTTTTCGAAGGCGCACTTGCCTTAATTACCTGGAAATACATGCTAAAATACGTCAACAAAAATTGTTGGTGAGTTCATAGGTTTACACGAAAAGACCAGTTGTATGGACATTATCAAATACGTTGAATTTATAAAAATCATAAATTCCATGAGATGTATTACGTAAACCATCATGTTACCGAAGCTTAATTAGAATGAGTTTTGCCCCGAGCAGTATTCCCATACGTAATACCGTGAGTTGAATATATATGCACCCGCTGTTAGCTAAACCAGTAACCCGAGTGGGGGACATGACTCCCAATAGATCTATTCACAATATATTCGCGCTTGCAAACAAATGCAACTAACGATTTCATGATATAAGGGCGGAGATTCTCATACGTAATACATAATAGAATCGAGAAGTTTTTGTGTCCATATAAAAACGAAGCATGTATTTCATCCCAAAACATAATAATGTGAAAAATGGGACTATGAAGACTCACCTTGTTGGGTTTTGATGATGTTTTCGGATCTGTATTAAGCACTTGATCGGATGGTCGAGACTCGTCCTAATATTTTTACGAGTTTGGGTCAATATTATTATAATGCGTGTTGGAGTACTTCGTAATCATTTTTATGTGATTATGATGTACGAATAATTTCTGTGGAATTTTATATGTGCATTTTCGATTTATGGATATTTATTTCCAAAATGGTTTGCATGCATGCATACTTACGTATATATATATATGAATATATATACGAGAGTGCATACAGGTGTATGTGAACATGTGCATCATTATAAAAAGATATTCATATATTTTGCATGGAATATTATCATGAGTATATATAAAAACCGAATTGTAAATGAAATATTGCATTTTTTTAGTAAATATCTTTGATTTTTCATGTTTTAGATGGGAATAAAATGAATGAGAAAAAAGAACTTACAGAAGTTGAAGAAGGCTTGAAATCTTTAAAGTTGGCCGATTTGTTTTGAGAGAAAATGTATGTTGGGGTGATTTTTGAGAATGGGTTTTGTCTTCTATTTATAGAAGAAAAATCGGTTATTAAAATAATGATAAATTAATTAAATTTTCAATGAAATGATGAAAAGAAAAAGCAAATCGGTTGAGTGTTGGACAAAAAAAGTGTGGCCGATTTTATCATTTCATGTTGCATGTTGTTTAATATTAAAATAATACAATAGTACAAGCTAGTTGTCCTTTAAAGGACAACTTACTTTTTAGAGTGATAAGTAGTATGGCTTTTCATGTATTTTATTAATAAAGTACAAAAAGTATGCAGAAAAGGTGAAAATGATAATTTCGGATATATATATATATATATATATATATATATATATATATATATATATATATATATATATATATATATATATATATATATATATATATATATATACACTTAGAAAAATTTTCTGGAATGTTAAACTCGATTCAAGTGTGAATCGAGTTTGTTGCAATGTCAATCGAGATTTATATAATTATATTCGAGTTTCATGCCTTTGACATTCGAGTTTTAGGCCTTTGTTATCCGAGTTTCATGCCTTTGTCATCCGAGTTTTATGTCTTTGTTATCCGAGTTTCTTTGTTTAATTATTCGAGTTTAATCTTTTCTTTATTCGAGTTTTATGTAATATCATTCGAGATTAATCCTTTCTTTATTCGAGTTTCATCAAAGTACTATTCGAGTTTATGCCTTTACTAATCGAGTTTCATCACATCACTATTCGAGTTTCTGCTTACATGATTCGAGTTTCATGTAATATCATTCGAGTTTATTGCTATATAATTCGAGATTCATAAAAACTTCATTCGAGATTATTACTTCATTATTCGAGTTTCATATTAGTTTAATTTTCGAGTTTCATACCTTATATTTTTAGGCCAGGTGTTACATGATCCCTCCGAGGTTCTGGTAGGCAATAAGTCATCCCTGATGTTATGTCTGTCTCAGATGGTTGGTTTATATACCGAGCTTTGGGCTCGTAGGAGCGACGGCTCATGTGTGTCGTACTTTGTGTACGTGGAGGGTGCACGACGTGTGTTGTAATTGTGGTTATTGTGGCAAGGGTGTCACAGCGAATGATATCAGAGCAGTAGTTTGAGGTTCAAGTGTGTTCGAGGTCTTGGTCTCAAACATTAAGTGATGATATGTAGTAATTTTAAGTAATGATCTGAACTAAGATAGGTTACGATCATAGGAGATTGACTATCATATGGGACAATGGGTGGTGTCTTTAAATAAATGACATGTTACTAAGCAATTTATACGTTTTATATTTCAGAACATGTCTGGAGGAGGAATGACACCCGAAGAAACCAGAGAGATGATGCTAGCCATGATGGCTGAGCAGAAAAAGATGATTTAAGACCAGTTTCGAGCTCAAGATGAGGCCAAAGCTAAATGAAAAGAAGACAAGGGAAAAGAAAAGAGGGAACATGAAAGGAATTATGTTGTGGACGACATAAACCTTAGAAATAAAGCGAAACGTAAAGACAAGGGCAAGGAAAAGATTGATTATGAAACCGGAATTGAAGAAAATTACATGAAATATGTAATTAGATCATTCAAAGACTGGCAACCACCAACATTCTTTGGATCTCTGAGAATTGAGGAATCAGAAATATGGATTACAATTATGGAACAGATTTTTACAGAAATGAATTGTAAGGATGAGTACAAGGTATATTTTGCTAAGTATCAATTGATTGGACAAGCCAAGAAATGGTGGAACTGTTGAGAAAAACAATTGGGATCAGAGTTGATTACTTCATTTTACTTCCTTTAGTTGGGAACAATTCAAGTTGTTGTTTAGTAGGAAATATGGTGAGCCTCATATCGTACCTCATGTTGATCATGAAGAAAGAGCTATCGGAAAGATTGCAAATTCTGGAGGAGATGAACTAAATGGACCGTATTTGATGTCAAGAACAAATAAACGTAATAGATGTAAAAGATGTCGACATTGTAACCAATTTGGACATAAGGATAATAAATGTCCAAGGAATGCCGATGCTTGTTATAATTGTGGAAAGTGGGCCATTTTAGTAGAACCTGCAGATTTCATAATGAAACTATGAATGAAAAGTTCAACGAAAGTCATATTTTTAATATAAGTATAATTATGTTCGTGAATGAGAACACTCGAATATATAAGTCGGGATTAGATGAATAGCCAACATGGTTGAAGCTTTGAATTGGACAAGATGCTATAGATATCAGGGAATTTATGAACGAGTTTAGAAGTTGTAATAAAGTTTAAGTTTGACCATAATGGGTTAAAGAATTGGAACTAATCATATTAGTATCATATATGATATGTTTGAAGGATTGATAACAACTTGTAATGGTTATCAAAAAGCAAATAGCATCAAATTTTTATTAAGGGAAGCTTGATGATTAATTGTGTTTTTATTTTAAAAGCTTAAAAAGGGTGTGGTTAAGAACAACAAGATACGAACCGTTCATGAAAATTTTGATGTAGTTGGATTCGAAGAAACTGTTTGAATATTGGAATACATAATTTTTATAACAAGAGAAAACAATTCAAGCATTATTGAGAAAATAAACGAGGGTATGAGAATACATGATTGGTGATAATTTTGAATGAGATTTGGAATATACAAAGCGAGATATAAGTTAGATATGTATGTGAGCTGTAATCAATCGGAAGGGGGATATAATACTACATGAGGATAATAATACTTAATGGAATTGTGATTTGATCAAACATAAAAGTTTTAAAGAGATTATGGGCATTGATGAATTATACGTATAAAGCAAGGAAACTCTTATATTACAATCCAGAATCTAAGGAAGACCCGGAGGTGGTCATGAGTTCTGTTTGATTCTGGTGTCGACCAATTATTTGTATCTATTGCTTTTTCTCAACAAATGTTGATGCTTTGGTCTAAGTTGTCCATTGTGATTGATATTGAAACTGCTAAGTAACAAAATTGTTAAATAAGATCATGTGTATCCTGATTGTACTCTAGTAATTGAAGAGGTAGTTTTCAATCTTGACTTGATTCGAATAGAGATTGGTGATTTGATATGATAATTGGAATGAACTGGTTGCGTATATGTGATGAGACCCATCTAGTTTGCAATAAAGGAATAATAAAGATAACTACGCCGGAAGGACGGGAGATTTTTATATACGGGGATAGGAGAAGTGGGGATCAATGTCTATTGATGATTGTTAGGTCCCGAAAGCTGATTGCTTAGGGCTGTAAGTCTTGTTTGGTATATGCTATTGATGCCAAGACTGGAGAGAAAACTGTGGTCGATGCGCCTGTTGTCCCAAATTTTTTCCATATGTGTTCCTAGAAGACTTGTCTGGTGTGCCACCTGAAAGACAAGAGAAATTCTGTGTTGACTTGATCCATGGAGCTTCTTCAATACCTTGTTCTTCGTACCGTCTTGCATCTACCAAAATGTAAGAAATGATGCAGCAACTTCAGGAGTTGTCGGATAAGGGCTTCGTTAGAATGAGTTCTTTGCCATGGGAAGCCCAATATTGTTTATGAAATAAAAGATATCACAATGAGAATGTGTATAGATTAACGTGATTTGAACAAATTAATTGTAACGAATAAGTAACCGTTGTCGGGAATTGATGATTATTCAATCAGCTGCATGGGGTTGGTTATTATTCAAAGATTGATTTATGTTCGGAGCATCACTAGTTGAAAATCCAAAAGGAGGACATACTGAAAACGACTTTCATGACTACTTATGAGTACTACAAGTACTTGGTTATGCCATTTGGGATTACAAACGCCCCAACTGTTATATAGACATTATGAATAGGGATTTGTAGACCAATGTTAGAGGAATCAGTGATTGTAATTATCGATGATATTTTGGTATAAGTCTAAAGCTGAATATGTCAAATTGTGAGTTTTGATTACAACAGACCAAATTATGTAGTATGTGATTTTAGGAGATGAGATTTCGGAGGATTCGGCAAAAGTGGAGCGATTGAGAATTGAAAGCCGTCTCGCAGTACTACAGAAATAAGAAGTTTTCTACGATTGACAAACTGTAGACAGACTGATTAATTGGGTATGTTTTATACCAACTCAGGAAAGTTATTGCTGGAAAGACTTGCACAGATTTGCGTAAGGTTATTACTCTTTATGGTATTCTAGAATCGATTATGCCTAATTAGAAGAGTCGTTTCAATTTCAACTCTTGGTTAGCTTAACAAGTGGGATTAGGCACATATATGGCTACGAGTACAGCTTACCGACAAACGATAGATGATCAGAATGAATGGACTATTTCCATATTGGACTATATGATGAGATCATGTATCCTGGATTTAAGTATCAACTGAAAAGATCAATTGCTTTGATGGAAATATAAAACCCCTACATGTTGAAAAGAAATTGAGGGAACTCTGGTGGAAGAGCTGGAGTGTGTGTTAGATACAAAGATGAAAAAGTTAAGGAGCAAAGAGATTGAAATGGTGCTTGTACGTTGGAAGCATCACAAAGGAGCCAATCATACGTGGGAGACCAAGTCTGAGATAATGAAGAAATATCCACATTTGTTTCATGCTAAGTAACTTCAAGGACGATGTTTGAGCGTGGTGGAGCGGATGCTGTAACATCCTAAGAATTAAAATGATGTAATTGTGGATTAATTAGGTTGAATTTTAGAAATTAATATAATTAGTTGGATATTTTGAAACTTATATATATATATAAATTAAATTGAGTTGAATTTTGGATTAATTATAAATTTGGTTGCATTATTCGGAAATTGAGAATTTTAATTATTAAGTGAATATAATTATTAATAAATGTTAAGGATAATAAAATAAAGATTGAATTCTTTATTTTATAAAATCAGTATTTAATGGAACCGGTTAAGTGTAGGAGCTAAATGTGCCAAAGATGAAAGTGGGGAAATAAAAAAAAGACTCAAGTCTTTCATTTTGAGTTAAAACCAATCTCTCTCTAACTATCTGCTCTCTCTCTATCTAAAAGAAAGAACACACAGTTCTTTATTTTCACAAAGCAAGAAACATCAAAAAGTTAGAAATTAGAAGCAGAAAATCCGGATTCAAGTTGTTTTGAAGGAACTATAATCATTTCAAACATCGATTTAAGGTACAAATCACTTAATCTCATTAAAGTTTAAGGTTTTGTATTCGGTTTTTGAGAGAACCAAATCACTGATTTCGATTTAAAATGTGTATGCATGTTAATAGTTATTGTGGGTTTGTGTAAATCAAGTGTATTAGAAGTTATGTACAAAATTTCAGGACTTGATTTCAGCTACAAATATGATTTTAGGAGTTAAAAATCGTGGGTTCTGTGTGCATAGAACTGAAACCTTGAATATGGGTACCTGTTATGACATATTTTGTACATATTTTTAGTCATATTTTGCCTCGGATTTGGGTATTTTTGCCTTGAATTGTTTAAATACAACTCTGATTTGTCCATGTTTTGTGTTTCGCAGTTCAAAGGTTGCCTAAAGTGGAAAAGAATGGATTATGGAACCTATTCGTCATATTTACGGGCTAAGCCGACCTTCCTTGGAATTCTGTTGACTTTGACCAAGTTGACCTGATCGCGGCCGTGACCGATACAGCGCGACCACGCCGACCTGTGATCAACTGAACTCGCCCATGCTTGTTATCTCGCCCGCGATCCGTTGAGCGCGGCCGCGATCACAGAAAAATATAAAAGTCAGCAGCCGTTTCGTTATTTTTTATGCATTTTTTAGACGAACTTTTTCACACACTTTAAGGTGCGATTAGTAGGTGTTTCGTAGTTTTATGTTTTTCAGCTTAGTTTAGGATAGATTAGGAAAGCATTCGGCTAGTAGAGTGGTTCAAGCATTCGGTTGCGGGATTTTCTCGTTTTTCATCCGGATTTTGGTACATTCTTTCCATTTTTACTTCTGAAATTATTATGTTTAGTATGGATCTCGTTATTTCTGTAGTTTTTATCATGATTAGTGAGTAGTAAATCCAAGCACTTGCTTGGTTACGTTTTTACATGGATTAATGAAGTATTTGATGGTTTTGGTTGAAAAGTGTTTGATTCATTGATGTATTCTCGATTCATACGATTAACATGCGTAAAATCAGAATTGTAGTTGATATTCTAGCAATATTGTGATCATGATTATTGATTATTAATGCTGATTTTTATAAACTCAATCAAATTTAAGTGGTTTATTAATTGGTTGTTGTTTCTAGCATTATTGTGATTATGAGATGGTGATTAATTAATAAATTGTGAAATCATCGTATGCAAATTAATTCTTAGCAGTATTGTGATTATAGGATTAGTTTAATCTTTGATTTCCTTAGAATTGATTGATGTTTATGCGGCTAAATTGAATATTTAGAGTTATTTCCGAGCGCTTGACGTGTAGACAGTTTTAATCTCTAAAAGCTAGATTTAGTTGACTTAATTGATCGTAAAAGACATTTATTGTTGATTTTCTCAAATTAATAGAAGATGTCCATGAATCGGTTTTACATCCAAGTTTCAAACTCTTAAGCATAAAAGATTTTAAACAGTTGGATTTAATTCTAACTTAACTTCCTTTGACCAAAAACATCTTAAGTGTTTTTACACAATTTTACTTCGTTAATCCTAACAGACGTAATCAAGTGAGTGTTGCCTTTTAATATACATCTGATATAAATCTGTGCTAGCTTTTGGTCTTATAAATTGTCATAATCTGTTAGATAGCATAGTTTAAGTAATTAGGGCTTTAAATCATCATCACCCCTTATCAATGGTTAGATATTAGTGATAATCTTAGTATCGGTATCTCGATCCTTAGTGCCGTTCCCTGAGTTCGATAATTCCCGAGGTCAGCTTCTAGCTATACTACTTACGACTGGTACACTGCCAGTGGTATTTGGTATAACTTAGGCTTTCTTCATTCTTTTGATTTTAATAGCCAAATCCGCGAAGATCAAATGGCGCCGTTGCCGGGGAACGGCTAGAGATATTGTGCAAAAGGTTTAGCTGGTAGATTAGCCGATCCTTCTTTTAGGATTTTATCCCTTGGAAGTTCTTTTCTTGTCTTTCCCATCCTTTATCTATTCTATCCACCCTCTCAGTGTTTGTGTATGGTTTATGACTCGGAATTCCAATTCGCATGTTGTAAGTCCATACAACGAACCTGAAAGAACCTTTCATAACCGTCTTCGCCATCCTTCTCATCCTTTCATTGAGATTTTGTCTAGCTCTTCTGAATCTACTGACCAACCTGTCCCTCCGCTGGCTGATAGAGGTCATATTGATTTAGTTGTCGAGTTACCTCCAATCTCTCCTTCTTCGCCTTCTTCTCCTTCATCTGATTCTTCTTCTTCTTCATCCTCATCTGATAATTCTTCTGAGCCAAACATGGGCGACCGTCGCACCATGCTTGAGCTGAACCGACCGGTCACCGATGACTCGGAAGTTGCCATTGTCATCCCAGGTTTTGATGCAGTAAATTTTGAGCTAAAGTCCAGTCTTATCACTTTAGTTCAAAATGATGCTCAGTACTGTGGGATAGCATCTGAGGATCCTTATGCACACCTGAAGAAATTCAGGAAAGTGTGTGGTTCGTATAAGGTGAATCAAGTCCCTAAAGAGATCATTCGATTGATGCTATTCCCGTACTCGCTTACTGGACGTGCTCTCACGTGGTACGATGCCCTTCCGTCCAATTCAATTCACACCTGGGATGAAATGGAGACACAGTTCTTATCAAAATTCTGCCCGCCCTCACGTACCACTCAGCTAACGAGTGAAATCTTAGGTTTCAAGCAAAAACCTGAGGAGTCATTACGTGATGCGTGGGATCGGTACAAGGAATCTATCATGAAGTGTCCAAACCATAATCTGACACTCAATCACCGAGTCAAAGTCTTTTATGAAGGTGTACACCCGATGTATCATTCTTTGATCAATTCCGCTTGTAGTGGATCGGTTTACAGAAAGACACCTGAGGAGGCTGTTAAAATCTTGGATGACTTGGTGTTGAGTCAGCATCAGACACCTAGTGAGTACTTCGGATGGGGAGCCTCAGATTCCAAGCAAGCCGCTGCAATAGCCGCACTCACAGCAAAAATTGAGCAGCTCACGCAGAATAGCCAACCACAAGCCATGCCAGCTCCCGTGCAAGCTGTGTATCCATCATGTGATGCTTGTGGTGGCCCACATTCGAGCTATGAGTGTCAGGCGGCTTACTCTTACCCCAATCAGGAGGAGGTTTACTATTCATCTGGCGATTCTGGAGGTGGCATGTATAAGTATGCTCACCCGAACCTGAACTATCCAAATTATTCCCAGAATCAGCCACCTCCTGGTTTCATGAATCCAAGACCACATATGCTTCAGAGACCCCAGTTTGCCTCTATAACCAGGGGCAATCTTCTTCTTCCTCCCATGGTCATTTTCAGCAGCATACTCGACCACAACAATTCTATGGCCAGTCTGGTAGCGCATATCAGAATCCTCCACGTCCTCAGGCTGCACAACAGCCACAAGAGAAGTCGAATTTAGAGGATATGATGATGAAGTTCATGGCTAACCAAGAGACGATCACAAGGAACCAGCAGGCTGCTATAAAGAATTTAGAAGTCCAAATTGGACAGTTAGCTAAAGCGCAGAATGACCGACAGCCTGGTGGTCTTCCGAGTGATACTGTGCCAACTCCGAAGGCTGAAGCAAAAATGATCATCACGCGTAGTGGTAAGGAGACTCTAGGGCCATCACTTCCTCCCAATTCTGTTTCTCCCCCTATTGATTCTGTTGTTCTTGAGGATGATCCGGAGACTATTACGGACCAGGTGCACATTCCTAGTACACCAAGTACCGCACACGTCCCACCTCCGGCGATGCCTAAAGTCAGTCCTTACAAGCCTCCAATTCCGTATCCGAGCAGATTGCAAAAGGAAGTCAAGGATAAGCAATACGGCAAGTTCCTTGGATTGTTCAAACAGTTACATATCAATATTCCTTTCATTGATGCGATTGCTCAGATGCCGAACTACGCGAAGTTCTTAAAGGATCTGCTCTCAAAGCGTAAGAAGCTTGATGACTTGGACACAGTAGAGATGAACGCCGAGTGTTCAGCTGTGCTCCAAAACAAGCTTCCAATCAAGCAAGATGATCCTGGCAGTTTCACCATACCATGCCATATTGGTAATTTGCATGTTGCGAATGCCCTCGCTAATTTAGGAGCTAGCATCAATCTTATGCCCCCATCTTTATATGCTAGACTCGGTCTCGGAGACCCAAACCCACTCGCATGAGTATTCAGTTGGCAGACCGATCAGTGAAATTTCCTCGGGGAATCGCGGAGAACATGCTGGTGAAAGTTGATAAGTTTGTATTTCCCGTAGACTTTGTCATCATGGATATGCACGAAGACAGCTCTGTTCCTCTCATTTTAGGGCGTCCATTTTTAGCGACATCCCGTGCGATGATCGATGTTTTGGACAGGAAGTTGACCCTTAGAGTGGGAGATGAGCATGTCAGTTTTGATGTTGACAAAGCTATGCAGAGAGCTGATGACACTGTGGAGTCGTTTTGTTTCGTTCAATCCTATAGCTCTTCTGATCGAGAAATGCATTCTGAGTTTGATGATGAGACGCTTGTTAAGTCTCTATTGATTGGGTATGAGAGATCCACTTCTTTTGAAGATGGCGAGTCTATCGATGATGATATATCTCTATGCCCATTATCTCTTGATTCTGATATGCCTATATGTCTCTCTGATTCCAGTGATAGCTTTCCTTTGTGCGCGATAGAGACATCTCCTACTCATGAGGAGATTGTTACGTTAGATCCAAAGGAAAGTATCAAAGCTAAATCCTCGATTGAAGACCCTCCGACTCTGGAACTGAAAGAGTTACCAGCGCATTTAGAGTACGCATATCTGGAGGGGTCATCTCAGCTTCCGGTCATTATAGCCAAAGACCTGTCACCGGAAGAAAAAGCGAGATTGATCCAGGTTTTGAAATCCCACAAGCAGGCCATCGCATGGAAAATCTCTGATATCAAGGGTATCAGTCCTGCTTATTGTACTCATAAGATTCTGATGGAGGAGGATTTCAAACCTGTGATTCAACCCCAAAGGAGGGTCAATCCAAAAATCCACGAGGTCATCAAGAAGGAAGTGTTGAAGCTTCTTGATGCTGGTATGATATATCCAATCTCTGACTCGCCGTGGGTTAGTCCGATTCACGTGGTCCCAAAGAAAGGGGGGATGACCGTCGTTCTTAATGATAAGAATGAATTGATTCCATCGAGGACGGTCACGGGATGGCGAGTTTGCATCAACTATCGCAAACTCAATGATGCCACCCGTAAGGATCATTTTCCATTGCCCTTCATTGACCAGATGCTCGAAAGATTATCAGGGAATGAGTTTTATTGTTTCCTTGATGGTTTTTCGGGTTACTTTCAGATCCCTATCAGCCCCGAGGACCAGGACAAGACCACTTTCACATGTCCCTACGGAACGTTCGCATACCGGCGTATGCCATTCGGTTTATGCAATGCGCCTGCGACGTTCCAGAGATGTATGGTAGCTATTTTTAATGATATGCTAGAAAAGAGTGTGGAAGTGTTTATGGATGCTTTTTCTGTGTTCGGTAGTTCCTTTTCTGCGTGCCTTGCAAATTTAGACAGTATGCTTGCCCGGTGTGAGGAGGCCAATTTGGTCCTCAATTGGGAAAAGTGTCATTTTATGGTGCGAGAAGGAATTGTTCTCGGGCACAAAATCTCGGCTAAGGGTATTGAGGTCGATAGAGCTAAGATCGAGACTATTTCTAAGCTGCCTCACCCTACTTCTGTTAAAGCGGTTAGAAGTTTTCTTGGGCATGCCGGTTTTTATCGGCGGTTTATTAAAGATTTCTCATTAATTGCCCGTCCCATGACAAGATTGTTGGAAAAGGATGCCACATTCGATTTTGATGATTCATGTGTGCATGCCTTTGATACTCTGAAGGAAAAGCTTGTTTCTGCCCCTATCATGGTGGCTCCAGATTGGGAGTTACCATTTGAGCTGATGTGTGATGCCAGCGATTATGCTGTGGGGGCAGTATTGGGACAAAGAAAGGAAAACCGTTTTCATGTTATATACTATGCTAGCAAGACTCTCACTGATGCTCAGCGAAATTATACTACTACTGAGAAAGAGCTGCTAGCAATAGTATATGCATTTGAGAAGTTTAGGTCTTATCTGATTCTCTCAAAGACAGTGGTTTTTACCGATCACTCTGCTTTAAGATATCTCTTTCAGAAGCAAGATGCCAAGCCCCGTCTGATTCGATGGATTCTGCTCCTTCAGGAGTTTGACATCGAAATCAAAGACAAACGTGGGGCCGAGAACTTAGCTGCCGACCACCTAAGCCGTTTAGAGAATCCTTCACTTCTTCCTCTTGATGATTCTGCAATTAAGGCGTCTTTCCTAGATGAGTCCCTTTGCTCGGCACATACAATTGACGAATGCCCTTGGTTTGCGGACTACGCAAACTATCTGGTGGGTAATGTGCTCGTCAAAGGACTAACTCATCAGCAACGAAAGAAATTCTTCAAAGATGTGAAGAATTATTTTTGGGATGACCCTTATCTATTCCGAGTTTGTGCTGATCAGATTATTCGGCATTGTGTTCATGGTGATGAGGCTATGCAGATCTTATACGCATCCCACATCGGTCCCACCGGGGGACACCATGGTGCAAATACCACAGCTCGGAAGGTATTTGATGCAGGATTCTACTGGCCTACGATCTTTCAGGATGCTAGGGAGTTTGTGAAAGCATGTGATGCTTGTCAGAGAAGTGGAAACATACCAAATCGCCAAGAGATGCCCCTCACTACCATTCAGATCTGTGAGATATTCGAAGTGTGGGGTATTGATTTCATGGGACCATTCCCGTCCTCTCGTGGATGTAGGTATATCCTTGTTGATGTCGAGTACGTGTCGAAATGGGTTGAGGCACAGGCACTCCTCACTAATGACGCACGTGTAGTCGTTTCCTTTCTGTGAAAGCTATTTGCCAGGTTCGGTGCTCCTAAGGCTATCATTAGCGATAGAGGAACGCATTTCTGCAATTCACAGTTCTCTAAGGCCTTGGAGAAATATGGAGTTACTCACCGATTAGCGACTCCGTATCATCCGCAAACAAATGGTCAAACTGAAGTGACCAACCGTGGTCTCAAGCGTATCCTAGAGAGAACAACAGGTGAGCATAGGAGTAGATGGGCTGACAAGCTCGACGATGCGCTTTGGGCATTTAGGACTGCTCACAAAACGCCTACCGGACTTACACCTTATAGGCTTGTTTATGGCAAAGCGTGTCACCTTCCTGTCGAGCTAGAGCATAGGGCATATTGGGCTTTACGTTGGTCTAATTTTGATTTGTCAAGCGCAGGTAATGAAAGAAAGATGCAGCTAAATGAATTGGATGAGCTACGAGAGGACGCCTACACGAATGAGTCAATCTACAAGGCAAGGATGAAGAGACGGCATGGTGAGCAGATATCTACCAAGGAATTCAGCATTGGCGACAAGGTGCTATTGTACAACTCACGTTTGAAGCTGTTTCCTGGTAAGCTTAAGTCTCGATGGTCGGGACCATTTACTGTTTCCCAAGTGTTCCCATATGGGACGGTCGAATTAGAACATTCATCGGGAAATTTTAAAGTAAATCGGCACCGACTAAAGCTCTACACTGATCCATCCATCGAGCAGGTTTGTGAGGCAACATTTAGCCTAGCCCCCTTCTTAGTTTGATTTTCTTGGGGCCGAGTCTAGCTGGAGGCTCGAGTTTGCATTCTAGCGCTTGCGGGAGGCACCCCGTCAATAATAATTACTTTATTTTATTGTTTATTGTTAGTTCTGTCTTTCGTTTTTGCATAATTAATAAGTTGAAGTCCTTCTTAGAGTAGTTTATTTGCATTCTTATTACCTATATTTGATTGTCTTAGTTTATATAGGTCTTAGACTGTTTTCGCATTAAATAAGTCCCCTTTGCATTGAGTTTGTGTCTTAGGATTGCATGCTTGATGTTATTGGTGTTTTCTTCAAAGGCTATCAGCTTAATTTCCTTCTTGCAATTGCCTTTTGACTTTTTGAGTCTTGTTTAGCATAATTAAATTCTCAATTACTTGCATTTCGTAGCTTAATTTCTTTTACTGTTTAGCTTTAATAAAGCCTAATCATAGCATCTTTTACTCACTTGGTTCGTTGTTTCGTTATTTCTGGTTTTCGGGTGCTTAATTCAATAAAAGTCTGAAGGCAGTTTGACCTTTTAAAAGTCAACTCTGAATTTTTCTTTTCATAGTCTTTTGCATCTAGTTAATTCATAGTTTTCATTCGATTGCATGTTATAAATTCTCTTGCATTTGTTCATTTAGCTAATTCTAGGTTTTTGGCAATGCGTTGAGCTTTAATTTTATCATAATTGCTTAGCATTTGTCACATGCAATTTTTTTTTTTAATTTTAGTCTTAAGTTTCGTTGCAAGTTGGCCGAAATTGTAGTCGCAATAAAAGCTTAAAGTTTTGATCAATGTTAGAAGGTTGTTTCCAGTCTAGTGTGGGGTAATAACTGAATTGGTTAGGTCATTTTGGTTGAACTTGGAGATTTACATCTCTGGACTCTGCTTAAATCCAACTGATTGCATAATTCTGGAAAAGAGTTCATCGCGGCCGCGTTGGGTTGATCTCGACCGCGCTCAAAAGAGCGGGAAACAAATAAATATCTACTTCCATCGCGACCGCGCTTGTTTGAACGCGACCGCGTTCGCTTTTCCTATATATAGAGCAGATCGCGGATAATTTTGTCTTCTCCCGCACTCAAATTTTCTCTCGCGATTTTCGTTCCGGTTTCAACTTTTGCGCCTCTTGCTTTGTTTCTTGCATTTTTAGCTCGTTTTCATCATCATAATCAGGTAAGTTCTTTTATCTCTCATGTTAATCTTTCATTTTTATCGGTTATTCAGTCGCTTTTACATGCCTTTTGGTGAATAAATCAGTGGTTCTTGTTGGTTTCATCTCTTTGTCGTATTTTCCATTATCTAGGGTTTAGGATTCAGTTTAGCCTAATAATATTGAGTTAGTTTTCGTTTAATTTTGTCCTATTCATGCTTGTTCATATATCTTGCTTCAATAATGATAGGTATCGTAATCTATGTTCCTGTTCATGATTGATTTAGGGTTTTAGGTTAATAAGATGTTTTAGTTTACGTGTTTTTAGTTTCATCTTTATGTTTTTCTTGGTTTAAATGTTGAACTTAAGCGATTTTTGTTTCTGGCTTTGATCGCGGCTCATCGCGGGTGGCATCTCGGTCGTGCCTTCGTCTCGGCCGTGATGGCCATCGCGGTCTCGACCGCGATCGGTTAAAAAAATTTTTTTTTCATAATAAAAGATTTAATTAATTAAATAGGTTTATTTACATATATGTTCTTTTTAATAGTTATTATTTTTTTTTTTAGTCTTTTAGATTTTTAGTTTACGTTTTGTGTTTATTTAGTATTTTTTTATTTTTAGGTTTTTAATGTTTTAGATTTTTAGTGTCTAAGTCGTTTAGTATTTTCGTTAAATTTTAGCGTTAATTTAGTATATTTTAGTTTCTAGTTTTTAAGTATTAGATTTTTAGTTTTAATTTAATTTTTTTTGTCCATTTTAGGATAGTTTATTTTTTTTAAGTTTAGTTTTTAGTTTTTATTTTCAGGCTACTTCCTTAGTTTACTTTAGTAGTTTATTCCTTTTTATAAGTTTTTCATTTTGCATTTTAGCGTTATTTTAGTTTTATTTCTCTTTCTATTTTTACTTAGGTTTTTATTTTAGTCTTTATTTCAGTTTATTTTCCTTCATTTAGTTTGTTTAGGATTTATTTAGGGTTTTATTTCCTTTTCTTAGGTGCTCTTTAGGTTTTCTTCGGTTTGAAATTTAGTTTCTGTTTCCTTTTTAGTTTATTTTATTTTGCTTCGTTTTTAGTTTTTTCTAGGGTTTTCCTTATTTCATATATTTTTTTAGGCTTTTAGGGGTTATCGTAGTTTATATTTGTCTGCATGATAGCGTGTTTCGTTTATTTTGTCTATTCTTTTTCTTGCAGATAGCCATGGCTGAGGCTGCTGCTGCTCCCCCGCCCCCTCCCCTTCCTGGTGGTGGTGACGGAGGCCGTCGTCCTCCTGAGGATCGATTTCTTATCTTTGGGGACCCAAAGGATAGGGCGAAGCTTTCGCGCCTTGAGGCCAAGGGATTGGTCCCCACGTATGGAGTGGCATGGGGCGCTATGGAGTCGTTAGGCATTGCCTCTCATCTTCGATGGATCTTGGCGCACCCTCCGATCAGTACTTCCCGACCGCCTGCTTTGCTGCGGCTGCTGGAGATCGACGAGCCAGTTTACCGGGAGCTCGTTTTGGAGTTTTTGTCGACGTATTTTTTTGACGCCACGGGATCTGATTATGAGGCTACCTCGATCAGTTTTCGCCTGGGTGGCGTCGAGCGTCGTATGTCTCTTCGGGAGTTCGGCGTTCTTTCAGGGCTATATACTGCAGACGAGGTCCGCGACCCAGCGTTTGGTACTGCCGTGCGTGGTCCCGCAGAGGGTTTTTCTGAGGCCGGTTTTTGGACGACCGTTGCTTCGGGTGTGTACAATTCGCACAGCTCGAAGGCTACGGCCTTTCGTGACCCGTTGCTTCGGATCGTTTTTCGGATCATTGCTTCCAGCATCGCGTGCCGGAAGGAGCCGGGCACAGTTTCACATCGAGATCTGATGATGCTCAGCCGACTTCTTGATTGAGATTGTACTATACAGTTTGCCTATTGGCTAGCTGTGTTTTTTGTGGGAGCCGCAGGTCGCGTCCGATCGAGCCCGATGGCTGGAGGTGTTTATATTACGCAGTTGGCGCGTAGCTTGGGTGTTTTTGCTGATGCCGCTGTCGAGCAGGGGTTGACAGTTGTTCCGGAGGCGCAGAGGATGATTGTTGGGTCTGACTCGTTGGCGACGATGGGTATGCTGACGGCCGATCGCCGACGTCTCCTGGGTTGGGTTAATCCCGACGCCGTCGAGGAGCATGAGATGGAGCCTCAGGCTGATGAGGCAGAGGTTGCCCAGGCGGGCTCGGTAGCTTCACCCCCTCCCGTTACCACTTCCCCTCCCGTTACCACTTCCCCCTTACCTTCCCAGTCTCCCCTTTCATCCTCTCCTGAGCCTTCCACCTCCGATATGCACCCCGTTGTTTACCCGATGAGGATTGATGTGTCGACTCCGTTGACTCAGCGCGGTGTCTTTTTTGGCCTCGCAGCTGAGATAGCGGATCACCATCATTTCCTCATCGATTCCGAGTATGCCAGAGCCCACCACCTTCCTCCCCCACCTCCTCCTCCACTTTTCCTTATTCCTTCTTCTTCTTACGTTTATGATTATTCTTCCCCTCTTCTCACCCACCGCCCCCGCCCATTTTCTCCACCACCTTCCTCCATTCCCCCTTTCTCTGTTCCATCTTCTTCTTCTTTTCCCCCTACCCTCCCATTTGACACCCCTATTGTCCCTACCCCCGCCACTATCACCACTACCCATCCTTACCGTTCTCCACACCGTTCACCTACCGAGTCTGAGCCATTTCAGACAGATATATTTATACAGTCTCCTGCCTCCCAGCCTGGTGCTTCCAGCTCTCATACCCGTCGACGGAGACCGTCCCCAGAGCCTCAGCGTCCTCCGGTCCGCCCTCGTCTTCGCGTGCGATTCTTTCGCAGTCGGGATCCTCCTCCTCCAGAGTAGCGGCAGTTTTACAGCATGGATATTTGTACTTTTCTAGTTTATTTTTGTTGGCATGTATTTATTTACTTTATCGCATGTTTAGTTGTAGTTGTGATGTATATATTCCATATTTAATTTTCTTATTTCTGTCATGGCTGCTGATGTTTCTTGTGGTTGTTGTGGTTGTGATCAGTCGAGGCCGGACCATGGCAGTGATGTTTGTTGGCATTCAGTTCAGCTTCATCAGTCTAGATCCACCTGGCAGTTTTCAGCATTTCAGGGAGTTTTCTGTTCTTATTTATCGCTCATTTCCATACTTGTGCTTATTGATTGACATTGAGGACACTGTCTATTTTAAGTGTGGGGTGGGGTGATAAAATTGGCATTTTTGAGTTGCTTGTCCAAAGTTAGCCTGCTTTAATGCATTTTATGCATTTGAATCTTATACTTAGCAAATTTTCATATTTATCTCTCATTTTGATGTGCGTTAGACTCTTTAGTAATATTGTTCTGTTTGGACTGTATGCGAGACTATAATTGTGAGTTTGTTGTTGTTTGAACAATGAGAGACGTTTGATGACATGTTGTGACTTTTTGAACCGAAATAGCATGGATATAACGCATAGTACCCTTTACGTTTCTTGCGTGAGATTTTGAGCCATATAGCATCATCATTATGCTCATTTTCGTTTGATGTGTGTTTATGCCTGTGTTGACAAATTAAGTAGAACTTGAGTTTAAATTCATGTCAAAATCACAATTTTTGAAAATTTAGCACACAAATAAAGGCAACTTTAGGATATCCCATTTTTAGCTTTCTTTTGTTCATCTTCACCCCTTTTATTTTCCATAGTCACCCTTTTTGAGCCTTTTACCTTTCATTTTCGTTGACACCCCCATTATTTAGCCTTTATTAGCCTTTTTGCTTGCTTTTACCCTTTTTTTTTGGGATCTTGGTTGAGAAGCAGCAGTTTTTTTTATCTGGATTTGTTTGGTTTACGTTATTGAGCGTTTATGCATATGCTTGAGTATTTTGAGAGTATGTTAGCTTTATGGTTCTCCCCGTTGCTTTTTCATACGGTCTTTGCTAATCTAAATCATTGAGCACCGATTTTAGTTATGTATTGACAGTGGTTTTTGAGCTTCGGTCATGACAGCTTATATGGTCTTAGAATCCAAGGATATTATTCTGAGAAAAGCAGAAAGAAAGAAAAGAAATAATATATATATATATATATATATATATATATATATATATATATATATATATATAAAGTGAAAAAAAGAAAAGGAAAGAAAAGAAATAATAAATTTCTTGGAATTATGATGATTATAATCCAGTTGAGGGATGTTTCGGTACTGTGAATAGATAGCTTTTAGTTTATGTTTTTGAGATTCTTATTTAGTACAGTTTGAATTCTAGTTATGTTTAGCTGCTGTTTCTTGAATCAGATCTTTTCTATTCTTGTTTACACCGATTTTTCCCATATTATCCATACCCTTAGCCTAAGCCCCCTTACATCCCATAAGTCCTTTATGTGCTAAGCTTTCATTACATGTGATGAAGATGTGATTTACTTTCAAGCCTATGCTATTATTGTTGACATTTTTGGCATCGAGTGAATGTTTGTGCATATATACACATTAGCCTATACACGTATGAGTGTTGAGTGATATCCTTGTGAGGTGTTAGTTCATGCTGCTAGGTTCGAAAGTATCTGACATGTTATTTCATAGTTTTTGCGTCTCTTAGTTTAGATAGCTAATTCTTGTGATTTTTAGTTTTTATTACTTTCTGTTACGGATCTTTATTGCTATGGAGTCTAGATGCGCGATATATCTGAGAGGTATGTGAAATGATGCTTAGTTTAGGATATTTTTGAGCAGGTTTGCTTGAGGACAAGCAACGCTCAAGTGTGGGGTTATTTGTTATGACATATTTTGTACATATTTTTAGTCATATTTTGCCTCGGATTTGGGTATTTTTGCCTTGAATTGTTTAAATACAACTCTGATTTGTCCACGTTTTGTGTTTCGCAGTTCAAAGGTTGCCTAAAGTGGAAAAGAATGGATTATGGAACCTATTCGTCATATTTACGGGCTAAGCCGACCTTCCTTGGAATTCTGTTGACTTTGACCAAGTTGACCTGATCGCAGCCGCGACCGATACAGCGCGACCGCGCCGACCTGCGATCAACTGAACTCGCCCATGCTTGTTATCTCGCCCGCGATCCGTTGAGCGCGGCCGCGATCACAGAAAAATATAAAAGTCAGCAACCGTTTCGTTATTTTTTATGCATTTTTTAGACGAACTTTTTCACACATTTTAAGGTGCGATTAGTAGGTGTTTCATAGTTTTATGTTTTTCAGCTTAGTTTAGGATAGATTAGGAAAGCATTCGGCTAGTAGAGTGGTTCAAGCATTCGGTTGCGGGATTTTCTCGTTTTTCATCCGGATTTTGGTACATTCTTTCCATTTTTACTTCTGAAATTATTATGTTTAGTATAGATCTCGTTATTTCTGTAGTTTTTATCATGATTAGTGAGTAGTAAATCCAAGCACTTGCTTGGTTACGTTTTTACATGGATTAATGAAGTATTTGATGGTTTTGGTTGAAAAGTGTTTGATTCATTGATGTATTCTCGATTCATACGATTAACATGCGTAAAATCAGAATTGTAGTTGATATTCTAGCAATATTGTGATCATGATTATTGATTATTAATGCTGATTTTTATAAACTCAATCAAATTTAAGTGGTTTATTAATTGGTTGCTGTTTCTAGCATTATTGTGATTATGAGATGGTGATTAATTAATAAATTGTGAAATCATCGTATGCAAATTAATTCTTAGCAGTATTATGATTATAGGATTAATTTAATCTTTGATTTCCTTAGAATTGATTGATGTTTATGCGGCTAAATTGAATATTTAGAGTTATTTCCGAGCGCTTGACGTGTAGACAGTTTTAATCTCTAAAAGCTAGATTTAGTTGACTTAATTGATCGTAAAAGACATTTATTGTTGATTTTCTCAAATTAATAGAAGATGTCCATGAATCGGTTTTACATCCAAGTTTCAAACTCTTAAGCATAAAAGATTTTAAACAGTTGGATTTAATTCTAACTTAACTTTCTTTGACCAAAAACATCTTAAGTGTTTTTACACAATTTTACTTCGTTAATCCTAACAGACGTAATCAAGTGAGTGTTGCCTTTTAATATACATCTGATATAAATCTGTGCTAGCTTTTGGTCTTATAAATTGTCATAATCTGTTAGATAGCATAGTTTAAGTAATTAGGGCTTTAAATCATCATCACCCCTTATCAATGGTTAGATATTAGTGATAATCTTTGTATCGGTATCTCGATCCTTAGTGCCGTTCCCTGAGTTCGATAATTCCCGAGGTCAGCTTCTAGCTATACTACTTACGACTGGTACACTGCCAGTGGTATTTGGTATAACTTAGGCTTTGTTCGTTCTTTTGATTTTAATAGCCAAATCCGCGAAGATCAGTATCGAAACCTTTAAGGTTTCGATATTAACCTCTACCGAAACCCACATAATAGTGAAACTTAGTACCGAAACTCTAAGGTTTCGGTACATGGTACTGAAACCATAATACTGAAACCTTATAGTACCGAAACTTTATATGTATCGAGACCATTGCTTGGATACCGAAACTCTCAAGGTTTCGGTAATGTACCGAAACTCACACCCATGTACCGAAACCTTGGGGTACCAAAACCCACTACTGAAACTTTTTAGTGAAACCTTGATGGTGAAACTTTTTAGTGAAACCTTGATGGTGAAACTTTTTAGTGAAACCTTTGATGGTGAAACTTTTTAGTGAAACCTTGATGGTGAAACTTTTTAGTGAAACCTTTGATAGTGAAACTTTTTAGTGAAACCTTTGATGGTGAAACTATCACAACATGTACTGAAACCCACCCCAATATACCGAAACTATAAATGGTGATTACCGAAACCTTTGAAAGTTTCGGTATTCCCCTTTTTATTTTCATTGAAAAAGAGACAATAATATATATATATATATATATATATATATATATATATATATATGTGTGTGTGTGTGTGTGTGTGTGTATAGTCATCTCGGTTGGGGTTTGATTTTTGAAAATAAAATAGAAACGGTCGGACCTTCTTAAATTCAGTAATATATAATGATAAATTCTGGACATTTTGGCAATCTCAGAAATTGGAGATTAAAGTATAAATTTTCACTTACAATTCCGAAGGATTTACACGGTAATTTGTGAAACTTGATGGGACTCATTATTAAATAAGAGATTGATGGTATTAATAAAGGGTTAATTGGGAATAATAAAACATCATTTTTGAGGAATTAAACGTGAGTTTCATATGTCGATTCCGAATGTTTTGGTACTTTAATTGTACAAACTCGATTCTCAGTTGATAATAAACATATGTATGATATGTTTTACTTATGGAATGTAACAGGTCCCTTGTGGTGTTGTTTAACCCACAGTGGGGTACTTTTGAGTCCGGTTGAAATTCTGAGGAGAAATAAGATAACATGAATTTTAATAACGCACCCCACTGTGAGTACATTTGATTTCGCATGTTTATATCTGCTTTATGTTAGCTATTGCCTGTTGAGACATGTTGCTTCATTATCGTTTGGAATTCTACTAATTTGCGTAGATTTAGATGCACATTCATACTTGTTGCATGTCCGTTCTTTTCTTGTGCATCTAACGATGGGCCGGCGGGTCGCATCTGTTACTCCGATGTTACTGCGCTATATGACCCGGAGCTGATCCCTCCGAGGTTCTGGTAGGCAGTAAGTCATCCTCGATGTTATGTCTGTCTCAGATGGTTGGTTTATATACCGAGCTTTGGGCTCGTAGGAGCGACGACTCATGTGTGTCGTACTTTGTGTGCGTGGAGAGTGCACGACGTGTGTCGTCGGTGTACTCTTGTGGGCTTCATAAAGATTTATAAAATGTGTAAATCTGTGTATTCACTAAGCATTCGCGTACCCCTCAGTTGTTGACTTTTTACAGGAAAAGGAAAATCTGCTGTCGGACCTTCTAGTTAGGTCGTTTGTGAAGTCTTGGAAGATATCTACTACTCAATCGGTAAATGTACTATGGGACCAATGTTGTAATATGTTCTGGATGCTGTAAAAATGAATAGAGTGTGTAGAATTAGTATTGGAACCTTGTAGCACCGTAGGGTGTTTGACAAAGTTGTATTATTTTATTTATGTACTTTAATGCTTCCTCACTTGTTTAAGCTTTCAAATCATTATGTAGACTGGTGTGACAACTGTAAATTTCCGAGTCTTCAGGTTAGACAACTACGCATCTAATAATTCTAAACAAATAATATTATTAGTAGATTAGACTTTAATTTAGAAGTTAAGTTGAGAATTGTTAGGAAAATTCCTTAGGATGCTTAGTTCTACACCTTATATAGAAAATTTTCTAGTAATCTTTCAATTGCCAAAAATAAAATTATAAGCAAATAATAAAAATTAAATAAATTAATTATATATATATATGTAAAATTTCCTTTTTACAAGTTCCTAATAAAAGTGCACAAAAGGATTTGAAACTAACACATAAACAAGTCATATGCAACACCATGTACAACATTTTTGTAACCAACCTTTTTAGATATACAATATTATTAATTTTAAAAAAATAAATAAATAAATAATAGGGGTGGCAGGCCCCAATAGAGAGGGAGAGAAAGAGTTGAGTATTTTCTACATAATCCCACTTCAACACTTCATTCTTCATCATATAAATCCACAACTTCTCTCTCTAACTTTCCCTCACTAAAATCCTCTCCCTAAAACTCAAATTTGTTCTCTAAATTCTGCAGAAAATCAAGCTCAAAACACTTTCATTTGAGCTCTTTAAGAGTTAATCAAAAGGTACAAGCATGTGTTCATGCATCTAGCATGAACACTAAACTCAACTTTATGGTTCAAACACTAAAAATCTCATACTCTTTTGAGTTTTTTTATGGGGTAAATGTGTTTTGAAGATACCTAACACCATTGCATGTTCAAAACTTGAGTTTAATCATCAATAAAATCGGATTCATAAGCATGCATATCAAGTTTTGTCAATAACTTGTATGTTGTTTGCTTGAAGATTTATGAGCAGATTATGACCCAACTTCAAATGGTCATAACTTGTTCATTCTTGACCCAAATGGGGTGATTCTTCTTCTGAAATTTAAGTTTATGAGTTAACTAACTAACCCAAGTGGTCTCATTCAAAAATAATGTGTATTCTATTCTACACTAATTTTTAAAAACAAGTATACAGAATCATAAATCTGGACAGAAAGTTGGGTTGACTTTAAAACACTATATCTCACACATGGAAGCTTAGATTTAGTTGATTCTTTTTCTGGAAGCTAGTTTTATGGGTTAACTTTTGAACCCAAGTGGAATCATTTAAAATGATTAAGTTAATAGCCTCCTACTGTCCAAACAAGAAAAGTGTGCAGACAGCACAACCTTCTGGACACATATTTTTGTATGAATTTTTAAAAATACTAAATCTTCCTAATAAATTCTGAAATAATTATACAAAACATATAAGACATGGAAATAAAACCTGTAAAATATTCAGATCCAGAAAGTGGCTAAAAGTTAACTTTTTAGATCTCTAAAGTATACCCAAAAATCTGTCCAGAAAAGTAAATATATTCTTATTTTGTCTTTACATGTATTAATCATTGCACCTTTTGTTATATTGCACCTTTTGTTATAATGTAAGACAAACCCAAATTATTCTATTATATCCATATTGGTTACATAATAGATGTTTTACTTATAAGTTACTAAAATCATCACATGTTATTTTACAAACAAAAAAAAAATCAAAATAGTTAATTTTAACAACATTTGGCATATGAATAGATTTATTAGAAATTAGACTTAAACATGCCTATTTAGACAAGGAACTTACCTAGAATCGTTTGCGTATTTTATGAGGTAACTAGTGATTACATTCGAAGCTCGATTCAATCGCATTGGACTATTGTGAGTATTCACGGCCCCTTTTTACTATATTACGTTTTGGGGTGAAAAGCATGTTACTATTCATTTGAACTCTTAATGCACTTTCAAACTCGTTTATGCCAATGCATGCAAACACTTGTTATACAAACTTGTCATACATACAAACATGTTTATGCAAAGCAAACAAACTCTTGTTATACAAGCGTGATACATTTTATGCAATATGGTTGTTCTTACCAATCTTGATACATATGAACTCATACATTCGTTCATTCATTTTGGCACATTGGTACGGATACAATTGTAGTCTTGTATGAGTGACAAAGTAAACATTATGTAAGTCCACACGACAAACACACTACTCAGTTAACTCATTTTGATGAGCCGGATGATTCTTATGGATATCAATATTTGGTTGACGACCCACTCATGCGGTACTAGTGAGGCATAATTATCATACATACATTTATGTGATTTTCACATTGTGGCATTCAAAGTCAACATTCTAGGTTTGAGTGGTGGCTCATTAGATATACATTGTGTACAACATTACCATGTGCTACAAAGACAAACATTTAACAACCATGACATATTGCAAATACATTGCGTTTTGAAATTGCTTATTTCATACAAAACCCGTGAACTCACCAACTATTTTATAGTTGACCCATTTTTATGACATGCTTTTCAGGAAAATAATCGTAAGTGGTACGTTGAAGCGTGATTCCATTCAAGTCGTGTGCTCATGAAGATTTTAATTTATTTGCAAATCAAACGCTATTACTTATGTTTTTGGGTTGTAATCTTTAAACGTATTTACTTTTGATGTATGGTGGTTGCTTTTGGAAACAATTTTATTATGGTATGAATCTTGAGACTTA
>JAANYP010008848.1:0-12138 GCA_020465985.1 Centrapalus pauciflorus | reverse complement strand
CATATTTCTAACCATAAGAACACCATTGTTTTCGTAGAATAAAGCTGATGAAAAAAATTACATATGAGACTAGCTCGTTACATATGGATCTATATATGTATATAGCATGATCGAATTCATATGAATACTCTCTTAAAGTTTTGGTAAGTGATGTTACCGATAAATGAAGGCCGTAAAGTAGTTTCAGAAGGTTTTCCACGCCAACAGCTCGTATCGTTGGATGTGTCAATAGCTAAATTTCATGTCGTTGTGTGTTTATATAGGAATGAGAATAGGAATTTGAATTCGAAAAGGAAAAGGATTCCTATGAATATACAACAAAAAAATTAATTAATTAGTATATTCCTTTCAGTATTGAATGATTCTTACATATCTTCTTATCAAATTCAAACTAATTTTTATTCCTTGGATATAGATAAGGTTTCCAAAGAAGAAAGAGAATAAGAAAAGAAAATAATTATTGGTTTTGGAAGAGGAATAAAAAAAGAAAAAAAAATCCCGATGACGCTTGTTTTTTTTTTCTTTCTATCTTATAACAAAAAATAATATTTTATTACAAAAAGTCAAAACTCAGAAAATGCCAGTTTTCGTGACCATTGACTTGACTAATCAAATGCTCCATATTGAGTTCTTTGAGTCTATATAAAAGTTGGTTCTACTTATCATGACAATTGACTGGATTTAATCAAATGGTCTATCTATCTATACTATATCACATCATCTATCTATATTATATCAAAACAGTTTCTGGACCATTGGATGGAAAGAAATCAATGGTCCAGATTAATGACAACTCATAATTTTTTATGAAATGTCTCTTATACCCTTAATTAAAATTAATAATTATACATATGCCATTTTTTTAATTAATTTCCAAATTTACTACCTTAACTTAATTACATTAAATCTTGATTTTAATTTTTCATTAATGAATTAATATTAAATTAATATTTACCTAAAATAATTTTGTGTCATTATGATCCTTAACGATCATAGTTAAATTCAAATGTAAAAATTTGGATTTAAATGTAGAAGTGTAGTAAATAAAGTTAAAAATTTTTGTTAATTATTTTGCTAACAAGATTTAAAATGTAATTGATAAAACTTCAATTGTGAATATGATAAATATTGATTGTTGATTTTCAGATATTCCATTTTTATATTTTATCATTTTTAAAATATATACACATTCACATAATTGAAGTTTTTAGTTTCTTACATTGATATTTCATATTTAAAGTTAATGAAAATTAAAAGAAATATTTTTTTGCAAACACATATTATCTGTTTTTAATAATACAATATAATAATATTTTTTTATTTAATATCAAACAACTAAGTATTTTTTTATCTTTAATTTAACTAGCTTTCAATTTTTTTATTTTAATTATATATAAGTTTTATAATAATTTATTAAAATATAAATAAATATGTATTTTCTAAATCAACACATGTAATACATGGGTTCATTAACCTATATATTATAAAAAAAAAACAAAACAATTCATGTCACATGTCACCTTTACAATACATGAAAATTTTATTTTTCCACCACCTTTTCCAAATTTAATACTTTAACTTAATTGCATTAAATTTTTGACTTTATTTTTTTCATTAATTAATAAGTAATAAATTAGATTTTGTAACATTTAAAATTAATGTTTACCTAAAATAAATATCTATCATTATTATCCATAATAATCATAATTAGATCCACATGTAATAATTTGAAGTTGTTGTGGAAATTATTATTATTATGTATAATAAAGAAAAACATCAAATGTCACGTGTCACCGCTATGTTCACCAAAAAGATAATTACAACTTATAAAAGATAAATACAATTTAATATTTTAAAGAAAGATAAATATACTTTATTTTTTAATCTGTAAATAATAAAAAATAAACACAATTATTATAATTTTTATTGTTTTTATTTGTATTCATACATTATATATATATATAAATTTAATTAAAAATATCCACGTAATACGTGGGTTATAGACTAGTTATTTTCTAATTATCATTATTATCTTCTCGTCGTTTGTAAATTTATTTTACTTAATTCAAATCCCATCTAAACAAAAATATTATCTAATAACGAATAGTAAAATCAAATTTTATATTTTAATTGAAAATTTTATTATGTATTTATAAATTTGTTAGAACATATTTAAAATAAATACACATTATGATAAAAAAGAATATTAAATATTGTTAAAATTAAGTAGGTTTTGTTTCATATATTTGAAAATTAAAATAATACAATATTAGTATCAAGTATTCCTTAATATTTTTATTCACTGTAATAGAATATATAAAAATTAGGAAGAATTTTATATATATTATTGTATATTTTAAATATTACGCATATATCTTTGTAAAATTTCATATTACATATATATCTCCCTCTAAATCTTAAAATCTCACATATATATCCAAATAACTATTTTAAATTTATTTTATCATTTAAAAATATAAAATATCATTTTCTAATTTAATTTATTATTGAATACTTAAACTACCATCTTAAACCCCAACAACAATAAAAATAAACAATTATGATTTTCTAATTTAATTCAATAATAAATTAATAAAAAATGATATTTTATATTTTTTAAATTATAAAATAAATTTAAAATAGTCATTTGGATAAACATGTACGTGGGATTTAAAAGTTTAGAAGGATATATATGTAATAAGAAAGATTGCAAGTATATATACGTAATATTTAAAGTTCGCAAAGATATATACAATTCTCCTTAAAAATTATGTTCTATATAAAATTAAAAGTTTAAATTTGATCAACTAAAAGTATATGAGTTTAAATACAAAAGTTTTAAATAAATGTACAAGGGTAACTTATATTCCTATATATAATCAAGATTGCTAGATAAATAACAGTTTTAGCGACTAATAACATTATTATTCTATTTTTTAAGCTTAATATTTTTATATTTTAACTTTTAATTTTTATATGTGGTTAATAAACTAGTAATATACTAATATATTTTCTTGGGACGGTAATTTCGACCTAACATGTTAAACGTACGGAACGATTAAAATGACCCGTAGTAAAAAATAATCTAGAACATGAAAAGTTTTTAAAATGAAATTTAAAAAAAAATGATGAATTAAACAAATTGTTTTTTGAAAAATATTTCAAAAGTATGTTAAAATTTTATTTTTTGATCATCAACTCGTTCGACCCGTTTGTTTGAATGAATCATAATTGTCACCCCTAATATTGTATATAAATATATTTAATGCATTAATTGAATAAAAAATAAAAAAGAAAATAACCAAAAGAGGCATATGTCGCTTAACCCAACCATACCGAAAGTTAACGAGTTTCTTGACCTGTGTTAAAGATTTTAAATAACAGAATTTTTAGGGCATTGCTATACACACACCCATTTTTTTTAATTTTACTAATCAAACACCCTATTACTTATATGATTTTTGTTAATTACATTAGAGCCAATGATTAAAAGTTAATCTTCACTCAATACTAGCAATTGAGTGAGTGTACTTATAGAATTACACGGTTTTTATTAGTACCATCTCTTCAGTGATGTGATAAATACTCTTTTGACGTGGTATTTTTATTAATATTTTAATATCTTTTTACTTTTGATGTATTAATAGAGTTGATAAATAAAAACATTTTTATATAATCTTTTAACCTGTCCGTAAAACATGTTGCTTTTCTTTTTATTTTTTATCTTAATGCATACACAGAGCTCATAATTTTAAACCCGATCGATCTGTAATATGTTTGGTATGCGTCATTTTTATTAAATTTGAACTGGTTTTGGACACATTTAAAATTAATTCCAAGAGTAAATTACAAAAACTAGTCACCGTGATTTGCATAAAATTTTGGATTCAATCTCTGTTGTTTTAATTTTGCATAAACGCTCATTATTTGCATTGTCTACTTGCAGAAATGGTCCATTTGTCTCATTTTTTTCCTAAATAACAATTATACCATTTTCATTAATAACAATTTTGGTCCCTTTCTTTCATGAATTTTGTTTTGGTTTTTAAATCTTAATTTAATAAATGATGATTTAATTAATTAATTAATTAGTATTATTATTTAGGGTAAATTATAAATTTCGTCTCTGTGGTTATATAGAAATTATGGATTCAGTCCTTTTCAAGGCAAAATTACAACTACAGTATCCGTGGTTGGTTATTTGTTTTGGTTTTAGTCCTTTGACCAGTCAAAATTTTTAAAATGCCTATTTTGCCCTTTATAAAATAATAAAAAATAGTTATTGTCTTTTTTATGAAATTAAATAATAAATAAATAAATACTGAAAGTTAAAAAAAAAAAAAAGAAATAAAATAATAATTCCTCTCTTTCTCTCTCTCCCCACACACCCAGACATCCGACGGAATGCTGAAAAGGGAATGCTGAAAAGGGAATGCTTAGTTCTTTTCCCTGGCATCTCCCTCCGCCACACTTTCACCGTCCCTGTCTCTCTGTTCCCTCCGATCGGCGACCACTGATGCCACTGCATCCATCTCTCTGCAAGCCAAACAATTCCATGGCAACAATTTCTCACCTTTAGCCCTCTTCACCACAACTACCACAGAAGCCACCACCACCTCCTCTACCACACCTTCCAATACCACCTCTAACCAAACCCCAACTCCGGCCACCACCAACAGAAAGTGAATCCGACGGATCAAACCCATCAGTGGCACCCCTCTTTGTCATTGGACGATCACTTTATCTCTCACCAGACCATCGAAGATAGAATCTGACGGAGCGAACACTCACCGCCTCATCTATGTCTCTCTCCGTTGTTATGCTCCCTCCCTCATTGTTTCTCTACAATTTCTCACTGTCGATCTTCATATCTTAACTATGGAGGGATTGCGGTCGATGGTGGTGCTTGAGATCAAGGTTGGTTGCATAGTTCAAATCCGAAGATTCAACAAATCTTCAATCTATGGAGGCTTCGTTTGAGACACAAGTGTGGAGGTTTTTCTCTCTTGAAACCTGTTCACTTCAATTCCACCCTCATTATCCCCCTGTATCTATTTTAGGTGGAGGAGAAGAGTCCACCGTGTGGTTTCGATGAGTGGCGGTGATAAGCGGCGATGAACAACTGCAACAATGATCAGTGGTGTTTGGTGGGTTTTTCGAACGAGATCAATCGAATAAAATCACAATGGGCGAAATGTTTTTTTTTTTTTTAAATTCAAGTGGAAGAATCATAGAAATCATTTTAATTTTGTGTATTGTTTGATTTTTTTTGTTTTAATTCATGGTTTTATTTGTTGGTATTATTTAAATCTATATAAAAAGTCTATTGCCTATTTTATTAATATTCTTAAGGGCAAAATGGTCATTTATAAAAAAATGACTGGTCAAATGACCAAAACCAAAACAAATTGCCAACAACGGGGACGAAATTTGTAATTAATCGCGAAGAAGGACGGGATCCATAATTTATGCCTAACCACAGGGACGAAATTTGTAATTTACCCTATTATTTAAGATGCATTTATTTTTTATTAAAGTTATATTATTTTATAATTTAATAAATTTATTTTACATTTCTATTATGTATTTAAGTTATTTATTTAAATTTTAATTATATTAGATTTCATTATTATAATATGTATATATATTTTGTATTTTGTATGTTTCCATCTTTATTTCATTACGTTAATATATTTTGATTTCATTATAACTCTGAAAGGAAAATATATAAACTTAGGATTTAATTCATTAAAGTCAAAACAAATAAAAATGTTATGTTTATATAGTTTTCTTGTAAATTATAATTAAACCAAAATATATTAATACAACAAAATATTTATGTCATAACAAATAAAATGTTATGTTTATATATTTTATTTGAAAGTTATAAACCAACTAAAAACTTATTAATCTAACAAAAATTTAAAATCAAAATAAAGCAAATGCTAATTTTATATTTTATTAAAAAAAATATGATTAATTCGAATCGTATTAATGTAACAATATAATCATATTAAGAACAATAAATGAAATGTAAGATAAATAAAATTTTATTTAAACCGTAACATATTAGTATAATAAAATATTTAAATTTTTTGTTAGGTTAATATGTTTTAAGTTGGTTATAACTTCAACTAATATATATAAACATGATATTTCGTTTGTTATGACATAATATATTGTTATATTACTATGTTTTGGTTTAATTATAATTTACAAGAACTACATAAACCTTACATTTTTATTTGTTTTGACTTAAATGTTTTAATGTAACAAAATATTTAAATAAAAACAAATAGAATATATAATTTAAACTGAAATAATAATATAATAAATATCTAGATCCAAACGAATTAAATCCTAAGTTTACATATTTTAAAAAAAAATGTATAATGAAATCTAAATATATTAATGTGATGAAATAAATAGATGAAAACACACAAAATACAAAAAACATATAAATATTAAAATAATGAAATCTAATATAAATAAAATTTTAATAATTAAATTAAATACGTAACATAAATTAATTAAATACATAAAAATATAACTTTAATAAAAAATAAATACATATTAAATAATAATAATAATAAAATCAATTAATTAAAAATCAACATTTATTACATTAAGATTATAAAATTTAAAAACAAAAACAAAATTCTTAAAAAATATACTAAAATTGTTATCAAGAAAAAAGGCATAATTGTCATTTTGAAATTTAAATGGGACAGAGGGACCATTTCTGCAAGTAAACAATGCAAATAATGACCGTTTATGCAAAATTGAAACCACAGGGATTGAATCCAAAATTTTATGCAAACAACAGGGACCATTTTTGTAATTTACTCTAAATCCATTAATTTGAGATACAAAAATCATCATGCTAAAACTTATAGTCATGATTAAAAACATTTTCCATTTTATCATCATTTTCGTCACATAATCTAATGTCATTCTCACCAACACTATCATCATAACTGAAAAGTTAAAAAGTTAAAAATACAAGTTAGAAAATTTAAAACCAACTTTACCAAACAAAAATAGAAGGAAAATGTATTTCCTAACACACAAACAACATGTATAACCCAACAATTGATCCATCAAACTTTCTGAAAGAAACACTAACCCGTTTTAATGTGTTTGTTTCGATCCAAACCTATTTTAATTCACTATCCAATTGGACATTGCCACAAAACTCTTTTTTTTTTTTTTTGTCACTTATAAAACAAGCAAAAAAAACAATCTCATGAAGATAGATCTGAACTATCTCCACAAATGTTGACTATTTAATATTTATATAACTTAATTGGAAAATGATACTATAAGAATTTAAATATGAGATTAAAAGGTTGATGATTATTGTAAAGAAAACACCACAAAAATCCATGTTGGATGCAGATGAAACATCTTTATAAACACAGGGGGCTATATGAAAATATTTTGTTTAAAACTTTAAATGACCATATGATGGCGGGAAAGTACCTCCCTCACTGGGGTGTTTAAAATATTCTGAAACCGAAAAATCGTATCGTTTTTAAGGTTAACCGAACCGAATTTTCTATTATTTTCGATTTGGTTAACCGAATCGGAAAAAATCTTCGGTTTCAGTTTCGGTTTAGGTTCACGATTTTGGTGACGGACGGTTAACCGAAAAACCGAAATTTTTTTAATATTATATAGTTTAATGTTTATACCTATAAATATTAGCATTTATCTTAACAATAATATAAAATTTTAGCTCATCTATTAGTCCCACATTAATTTTTAAATCCAAAACAACAAAAAAAACAACATTTGAACGACAAATTTAAGAAATATTATAATTTTTTTGTTTCTATTAGATTATGAAAGACATTGTTCAATCGTTTAAAGATCTTTTATAGATAATTTGTAGTTTTATTCATTGCATTTATTATCTTGGACGTTTGAAGTTTTATAAACTAAATATTGGAGTTTTTTAATTAAAAAAATAATTATTTAATAAAAAATGGTTAATTGGTTAACCGAATAACCGAACCAAAAAACCCGGTTAACCGATTATCGGTTAACCGGTTTTTTCGGTTTAGGTTTAGGTTCACGAAATCATCGAACCTATATTTCCGGTTAACCATCCGAAACACACTTTCGGTTTCGGTTAACCATCCATGAACACCCCTATGACCTGACCCATAAAAGAGGTAAATTGGCGGGAAACTGATCTTGAAAAGAGAGAGCTCTTATCAATATCACGCAGAGACAAAAGCGCGCTAATCGGAAACGGAGAACGCCGACGATCCATTTCCTTCACCGATCATAGCTAATCGGAATCGTAATGGTCCCTCTGCCGGACAACTTACAAAAACCCGAATAACAACGACTCATCCTTAGAATTCCAGGGGTGGCGGACGGTCAGGTGCAGCTAACAAATACGGAAGCTGTTGATCGGAAAAATAGAGGGTGAGACCGTGGAGAAGGAGAAGTGATTTGCGGTGGATGATGGTTGTGAGCTGGAGGCACGTCAAATCATGGATTCAGAAATTTCAGATAATCTTTGAGTTTTGAAAGGAGTGTTCTATGGATTTTGGGAAGATGATGAAGTGATGAGTTGGGCGTTAATGAAATCGAAATTGGAAATTGGGTAACAAAAGCATTAGGAACAGGGTTAACCAAATCGCCAATGGAGAATACACATAAGGTGTTTGTAAAAATGTCTCAGAGAAAACATGAAGAGGATGCTATATCTATGGCTATGGGCTCTGGGAAGTCTGATAGAACTCTAAGGTGGCGTTTGGATTGCATGAATTTAAAATGATGGAGTTTTAAAATGACGGGATTTTGAAATCTTTAAGGGGGTGGATGCATTATGAAATGTGGAGAAGTGTGGAATATGAAATCCTAAATGGGCTAAATCCTTTCTCTTAGTTTTTTATCCAAACATGACAATGAAGTATTTCTAAATCCAAATCCTAAATCAGTTGATTAAATCCTTCAAACCAAACGACATCTAAGCATATGAATAATATCAATTAGATTACGAATGTGAGTACCAAAGGAGACATGAATTATCATTTTACATGAAGAAGCATCGATTTGCATATCATGCTTTGAAGATATTGTAGTTCAATAACATTTTGGCCACCAAGTCGAATCACATTTTATTTAAATTTAACAACAAAATAATTTTGTAGAACTTAACGATGAATATTTATTTTGAGACAAATTAAAAAAGAAATGTGAATACTTACTTTGGGACAGAATGAGTACCCTTCTTTTTTACAATTTTTTGTTCAAAAATAGCAAGTGAAACCAAGTTGATCATTGATCGATTCGTATAAATCATGTTTTGATATATGAATACGTGATGGTGTGACTTTTTTCGTTTTTAAACGAAGTGCTTCGATGCTTTCGTCGCTCGTTACTTTTGTATTAGAAACCAATGTATGATACTTTTAACGTTAAACAAGTCGTTTTCGTAACCTCAAAAATAAATAATAAACTTTTATTCATAAAATTAAAATAATAAAAATACTACAAAATTTTCATTTACCTAACAAATCTCTCTCTCTCTCTCTCTCTCTCTCTCTCTCTCTCTCTCTCTCTTCTCTCTCTCTCCTCTCTCTCTCTCTCCTCTCCTCTTCTCCCTCTCTCTCTCTCTCTCTCTCTCTCCACGTTATGAACCACCATGGCCATCATGAAAAAGCTCCACCAAGACCACCACCACCGCCAAGAACCTCCACCAGGACCACCGTCGTTTCTTTCCCTATTTCTCTCTCACTTAACCGAGAACCAACTACAACAACAACAAAGAAGTCCGTCGATAAATCAATCATAGAGACCTTATCAAATATAGAAACCTTAGAAGATCAATACTTAAAAAGTCCTTAGCAAATTGCTACAAATCAATTCTCATACAAAAACATCATATACTAAATCATAAACAAAATCAATTCCAAAACAAATCATATCATATCTACATCATAAACCAATCGAACCAAATCTTAAACCAGAAACATTTGACAAGAGTCGTCTGTTACTGCAACTGAAGAAACCATTGATTCCAAAAACCCTTCAACAACTTCGATCTAGTGAATAATCTTGATGTGAAGCGCTCCTTTACCGATCCGAAAGCTTCGATTTTGGTACACATAGCAATGAATCTCAAGCTTATTTTGGGATGACTTTGATCTATTAGATCTCGAGTACAATCTTTAAAACTGATTTTCATTTTGGTGATGGTTGCGATGAACAAGTATATATTGTTGGTTGTCGGTGGCAGAGCAGGTTGCAGTGGTGGTGGTGGTTGCGACCCTAGATGAGTGATCAAGTAGTGGTTGTGGTGGTGGTTACCCAGTTAGAAAGGGGGTAGGGGCGGTCAAAGAGCCTCAATGGGTAAAATGGAGGGATATGACCAACGTTGTCAAGATCGAGATCTTACCTAGGATCGTAGGATCCGATCGGGATCGTAAGATCCTACAACAAAATCACTACATTTAAAAAAAATTCTAGTCACTATAATTTGTGATTTTATATTAAAAATTAATTATATAACACTTCAAAAAAATATTTATACAATAAATAGGGAAACAACAAACATTAATGTTTAAAATGTTTATGGTCATCCAAAAAATTCAATCAATCATACATCCTATAATTTGATTCACTGTCCTAATAGACAAAATGATTGTATCGAGGTAAAAGGTTGAATCGAATCAGCAAACAATCCACGGGAACCCGGTTAAGAGTTCGGATCGAGTAAAAAGTAGGATCGTATCGGTGACCGATCCTACGATCCTGCAAACGATCCCACGATCCTAGTACGATTTTATAAAACGATCCTACACCGATCCTGTTCGAAATCTTATGGTGGGATCGTAGGATCGACCGATCCTACGATCTTACTCGTGATCTTAACAACGATGGATATGACCATTTAATAATTAAAAAATAAAAAATAAATTTGGAATTTTATTTTTATTATTTAATTTTATGAAAAAAGAAAGTTCATTACCATCTTTATGATATTATTACGAGTAAAATACTCAATTATTAAAAAAATGATTGGAAAAAGGAAAAACCATAACAAAAGAACCATCCATTGGTGTACGTAATTGTAATTTCGACAGGAAAAAGACGCGATCCATAATTTATATAGAACCATAAATACGAAAATTGTAATTTACCCAAAAAAAAAAAAAAATTTTGAAAACATAATGGTGTGATGGCATAGTGGTAAGACTTGTCTCTGGGTGAAAATACTTCGATCTCTAAGAACAAAAAAATAACCTGGCGGCTGATGACTCCAATCTTGACCCAACGGACCAAATAGTTAAATGGGCCCATTGTAAAATACTAATACTAAACATAATTTTTTTTAAAAATAAAAATTTATAAAACCCAGATTACCCCAAAAAAAATGATTTAAAAACAACAGAATAAATCAATGTTTGGTTGCATCATCGGAATGAAATAGGACCAATAAAAAGGCATCACCATGTCCTCGGTGTTCGACTATTCGTACTTACAGAATAAAAACACAACAGGTCGAGGTCATTGAAGCGATACACATTTTTTAGATGTTGATCGCTAAATCGTCAATCGACACTAATGTAACTTCGACAACTAATACTTTGTCATCGAGTCGATAACTTGCACATGATGGATGCTTTTCGTGTGTGTTTCGTGCAAGCAAAATACAAAATCGACAAACGAAAGTTTTTTCAGAAGACGATGGTAAGATATTCACATCCAAGTCATTTACAGTTCAAACTATGATCTTCTTCACTAAAACTATACCACAAAAAAAAGGACGAAAAAACGTTGCATACACAGTGTATATCACAGGGCAAAAGACGACGAGCAACTTCAACGCATGCTATCAACGATGACAAAGAATAGAATCGAATGATTAAACAAGCGAAAAAGTAACATAAGGTACCTTGAAGAGCATCGTTTTCACTGGCCTAGTCTGCAACCCCGGATGTATGGATGGTCAAACTTTATGTACTTTATCCAATACGGGCGATACTTTGTCATTGCTAATTCAAGCCATGGTTTCATGTTCCCGTTATAGTGAACGACTGCTGCTTTCTCAATGTCATTCTTATCGATGCTAGGATTATACCCGAGACCAAGTACATGCCATGATTTCTCGAGTGGATG
>JAANYP010008845.1:0-15777 GCA_020465985.1 Centrapalus pauciflorus | reverse complement strand
TTCTTCCAGATCTTGAATTTCAACTCTGAGAAACATGAAGTTCGGATCTTGAAGCTCACCACTGTCATAAAAACCTCTCAGCTCATCCCAGATGGCTGCTCTCCATTTGCTGGACTGTCTGAAGGAGTTGGCAATTCTTAAGGCTGCAAGCTGCTTAAGACCAACTTTGTGTAGGTCTGTAGCTCTCTGAAAACACTTTTTCTGGCTTAAGGGATCTATAAAAAATGCCCCTAACTCAGGCTCTTCAATTACCTTGCCTTCTTCAAACTCCACTCCTTTGGGCAGGCTGTGATTAACTCCTTTGATTTCCACAGCATAGTCTCCTTGTTCAATCATCATTATGAGTTCTTCCAGCTCAGAGTCTTTCCTTGTCCTCCTGGCCTTTATTTTTGGTTGTGTCACATAGACACCTTCACTGACTTCTTTGGAGATCAGGCCAAGATTCTTCACTCTCTTCATCAGCTTCTTGACAAATGCTCTGACAGTCTTTGCAGTTTCTGACTTAGACTCGCTTAGAGCAACTGCCAACTCAATCCATTCTCTGTACCCCATTTGTGCAACATCAGTGAAGTCATATGTTTCTAGTTCTGGGCCTGTTGCACCCATTCTGGTTATATTCAACTTCCACTGACTGCCTTTTCTTGATATGGGCACAGCTTTGACAATTGCTTCCTTGGCAATCCTTCTATTAGCAACATCCTGAAATTTTCTTCTTGCCAGGTTGTCAAAGTGGAACTGAGCTCTTGCAGAAGGCACTGGGGTTTTGGTCACAGAGACCAGAGCACCTTTTTCTTTTTCTGCTTCCTTCTCTCTTGCTGATCCCTTAGCAGCTTCCATTAATTTCTTTTGCACTTCAAGAGAGGACATTTTGATTTTCGTTGCCTCTTGAAGTGCAAGAGACTTAGCAGCTTTGGCAGATTCCTCTTCTTTCCTTAAAGCTTCCAGGGCTTGAAGCTGTTCTTGTCTAAACTCAAAATATTTGTGCATAGGAAGACCCATTTCTTTGGCCCTGGATTTGTGAAATTTGATTTCTGCTGCTTTCTGCTGTAGGAGATCAACTGCTGCTTTTTCTATTCCTTTAGCTGCCGTAGTAATAGCAGCTTCAGTACTTTCCTCCTCCTCTTCTTCTTCTTCTTGTAAGATCAGATGCCACCTTCTGCTGCTTGGCTTGTCCTCAGGAATAAGTTCCTCCCCCTTAGACTGAGTAGGGTTTGGAGTTTCAGCCTGAATAGGCTGAGCAGTTTGCGAAGCACCCTCCATTGTACCTGTTGCAGATGGTCCTGCTGGTTGACCAGTAAGTATTGCAGGTACTGATGTCTCCTTAGGAGAAGAAGTTTTCTCCCCCCTTAGACTTAGTCTTCGAGGCAGATGACTTCTCCCCCTTTGAAGGAGATGGACCAGCACCTTCAACACATGGTCTGCCTGAAGACACAAAGTCAGCAGGCTTTCCAGCAGTTTTGGCAGCAGGCTTGGGGCCAACCAGGCTATTCACTAAGAAAGCCAGGTTGTCCTTCACCTCTGCAAGCTGTGAAAGACAGGTATGAAGAGAAGATGATTGGGTATCAGCAAGGGAGATTAGCTTGACAATGTTTTCCCTATCAGAAGCTGTGAACAACAAACTTTGAAGCTGTGCAAGATGGAGTTCAAGAGACTCTTGCACATCAGCAAGGTTTGATGACACAGAATTGGATAGGGAGCCAATGAGTGTGTTCAAGCTGCCAGAGTAAATCAACTCGAGCTGCTCTGTTCATGCTGTCAAGTGATAAGCTGCTCAACAGTTTCATAAACAGAAAGTGCTAATTTTCAGGAAAAGATATATATTCAAAGATTCCAGCATATCTACTATCAGAGAAGTCATGGTTCGTCAAGGAAACATATCAAGAAGCAATATAAATACATAGAATAGGTCTTCCTATTGTATAGGAGTTTTCTGCATATTTGAGTCTGTAATTGCTTTGTTGATTAAGTTTTCATAAGCCTCTAAGGTTGTAAAACCCTAAGAACAGTCTGTGTTCTTCGTCTAATCAAACAGATTAGAGGTGATTGTAATCATTGAATTCAGCAATACAAGCAGTCTTGATTATTTATTGTGTTTATCTGCTATTTATTCTGAAAGCTTTTGTTAAAATAATTAAGTGTTATTCCGCAAACTTCTTAATTAAACTTTGATTCAAAGCAAGATTATTGATTTATACTCTGATAAATTCAAATCATTTAGTCTTGGTTATTTATTTTTAGATCATGACAAGTGGTATCAGAGCCAGGTTGTTCTTTGTTTTTCAAAGTCGAAAACTTTCTTTTAAATTTTTAATCTTTTTGCTATGGAATTTGAAAATAGCAGCAGTGGATCTTGGCAGGGACTCAAAGTGCCTATGCTCAAGCCCACTGAGTTTGAGATGTGGAAACTCAGGATTCAACAGCATATCCAATTTATTGACTATGCCATATGGGAAGCCGTTGAATTTCCTCCTGTAGTTGATCCAGAACTTGATGATGAGGGAAAACCAGTCAAAACTCCTCCAAAAACTGAACTTGAAAGGAAGGCTAGAATGAATGAAGTGAAAGCTCTTACACTTTTACAAATAGCCATTCCTAATGCTTATCAACATCAGTTCAAAAAGTTTTATACTGCTCATTCTCTTTGGAATGCTTTAGAGAAAGGATTTGCTGGTAATGCCAGTACCAAGAGAAATCAAAAAGATCCTTTAAAACAGCAGTATGAGAACTTTTCTGGTGGCAAGAATGAAAACCTTACTCAAATTTTTGACAGGTTTAACAAACTGATAAGTGAACTGGAAAGTGCAAAAGTCAATCTGGATCAAGATGAAGTCAACAGAAAGTTTCTCATATCTCTTGGAGAAGAATGGACAGTTTATGCTGCTTAATGGAGAACAAAAGACACTCTTGATGAAATAGAACTGGATGATTTGTATAACAGTCTAAGAGTGTCTGAGACTGAGATTGATGCTAAAAAGAAATCTTTTTCTTATAATCATAATACTGCTCTTATGTCTTCTGATAAATCTAATAGCAGTGATTCCTTTTCAGGTGGTGATGGCAACTCTGCTGAAGTTCACTATGAGGCTTTTGTTGCAAATGATGGACTATTTGCTCTAAATGCTGAAGATTTAGAACAAATCCATCCAGATGATCTTGAAGAGATGGATTTTAAGTGGCAACATGCAATGCTGACCATGAGGGCCAAAAGGTTTCTTAAAAGAACTGGAAGGACCAACTTTCAAGCCAGACCAGAAGGCAAACCAGCTTTTGATAAATCAAAAGTTGAATGCTATAAATGTCATAAACTTGGTCACTTTGCCAGAGAATGTAGATCTCAAGGTCAACAGTCATCAAGGACTTCACAGCCCAATCAGACATCATCATCAACAGCACTTGTCTCCCAAGAAGACAATGTGTTTGATTGGAGTGATCAGACAGAGGAAGAGTTTCAGAATCAAGCTCTAATGGCAGAAACATCAAATGTCTCCTCCACTGAACTACCATCTGAGGTAAATTCTAAACTCTGCTCTCAATCATGCAAAAATATGGTTAAAAAGTACAGAGATCAAAATGAGAGCATGTGCAAAACTCTAGCTAAGATGGAAGAAAGGAGATATGAATACATGCAAGCCATAGAAGATCTTGAAAAACAGATCAATGACTATAAGGATAATGAGATTCAAATGGGATATGATAGAACATATCATGAGTGGGAGAAAAAGGAGCTAAATAAGAAAATAGAATCTCTGAATAAAAAGGTAGAAGAAACTGAACAAAAGGTGTTAGAGGCTAATAAGAAACTAGAATCTGTTAACATAGATCTAGGTAACTTTAAGTTGGCAAATCAAAAGCTGGAACACCTAATGGAAGTCCAATTTAAAGATAGGGTAAAATCTCAGGCAAATCCCAAAGAAGGAATAGGATACAGGGCTACTCCACCTCCATACAACAACAAGTACATTCATCCAATGAGTGAGGTTGCTGATAGACTTGTCAATGAACCACTAGATGAGTCTATGACTATTGTAGATCCTATCCTTGATAACAGTCCTGAATCAAAAGAAGATCAGATTCAAAAGAGAGACTGTGAGTCTATGGCAGTTGAGAAAGACCACAAAACAATGAGTGCACCCATAGAGATCCAAGCCCCTAGTAAGAAAGGGAAAGAAAAGATGAGTGTATGCAATGCTGCTCCACAAGTTTCTGTACATTCAAACTGTAACACTGCATCTTCCTCAAAGAATAATAAAAGAGGTAAACATGTTCCTGTCTGCACATGCCAAAAGCATGGTGTTCAAAAGTTTCCCAAACAACAGCAGGTAAGAGGAAATCAGAGAAACAAGAACCAGAAATTGTCAGAAAAATCTAGTTCTCCAATTAAAATAGTCAAAAGGTGTTTTCACTGTGGAAGGAAGAATCACTTGGCCAAGGATTGTTTTTATAAACCAGCTGTTGCAAAACAGACTGTGAATCAATCAAAATCAAATCCTACTCAGACAAAACATTCAAAGGTAAAACCTTCCACATCAGTTCCAAAGAAAACAGTTGATCACAGGCTTTCAAAAGTTAATAAAAAGCAGTCCACACATCAAAAACAAGTTTTGGCAAAGCCTAAATCAAGTTTTAAACAAATATGGTGTGTCAAGGACAGATTCTTAGATCAAACTGCTGATGCAAAAGATCAAACTGCTAAGCCAAATTCTGAAGCTGTTAGTACAAAATCTGAAGCTGTTAGCACTAAAATCACAGATCAGACTGTTAAGCATCAATCTGGAACTGCTAGTGAATCATCTGAGACTGTTAGAAGAAAAGAAGATCAAAATAACTGGATACCTCATATCCTCACTAAATACTCTCAAAAAACTCCATCAGTAGATCTCACAAAATACAAAAAGTCAAAAACAGTGTTTAGTTATGTCAATATACAAGGCCAACCCAAAACCAATTTGTTTTGGGTTTACTCCACTACTGACTAAGCTGTTATTTGTGCAGGGCAACCACAGGTCTCCTAATAAAACAAGATGGCATTTGGACAGTGGATGCTCTAGGCACATGACAGGCAATTCTGAGTGCTTGTCAAATTTCAAAGGCTTTGATGGAGGATTTGTTGCATTTGGAGGCAACTCAAAAGGAGGAAAGGTTACAGGTAAAGGTACTGTTAATGTAGGCAACATGATATTCCATGATGTTTTGTATGTTGAACAACTTAAGTATAATTTATTAAGTGTCTCTCAAATCTGTGACAAACAAAACATTGTTCTGTTTACAGATTCTGAGTGCATTGTCCTTTCAAAAGATTTCAAAATTCCTGAAAATCTTCTTTTACTAAGAACACCAAGAAGGGACAATGTTTACTGTCTGGACACAGATTTGTTATCTAAATCAAATACTTTAAGCTGTTTGATATCCAAAGCATCATCCAATGAGTCTGCTCTTTGGCATAGAAGGATGTGTCACATGAACTTCAAGTCCATGAATGTTTTAGTCAAAAAGAATCTGGTAAGAGGCTTACCACAAAAGGAGTTCATATGTGATGATCATTGTGTAGCATGTCTTAAAGGCAAGCAACACAAAACTTCTCATAAGGCCAATGAAGTAAATTCAATCTCATCTGCTCTTCAGCTGATTCATATGGATCTTTTTGGTCCAACATCTTTTATGAGTTTGAATAAAAGGGCTTACTGTTTAGTTATTGTTGATGATTTCACCAGATTTACTTGGGTTTACTTTCTTAGGTCTAAAGATGAAACTGCTGAGCTAGTTAAGTCTTTTATCCTTAAGATAGAAAACCAATCCAACTCAAAAGTTAAGGTGATAAGATCAGACAATGGAACTGAATTTAAAAATCACATTCTAAACAGTTTTTGTGAGTCCAAAGGCATTGCTAGACAATATAGTGCACCAAGAACACCACAGCAAAATGGTGTAGCTGAAAGAAAGAACAGAACATTAATTGAGGCTGCTAGAACAATGTTGGCTGATTCAAATCTGCCAATGACTTTCTGGGAAGAAGCTGTTAATACAGTCTGCTATGTTCTAAATAGGGTTCAGGTTGTCCAATCATAAGGAAAAACTCCTATGAGTTATTCCATAACAGATGTCCCTTAATAGCTTTCTTCAAGCCTTTTGGATGTCCATGTACTATTCTTCACACTAAGACTCACTTAGGGAAGTTTGAAAGTAAGGCTGAAGAAGGATTCTTTGTAGGATACTCAAATCAAAGCAAAGCCTATAGAGTATATAACAGTGTGTCTAAAACCATTGAAGAAAGTGCCAATGTTGAATTTAATGAAAATACTGCAAATATCAAAGGCACTGGTCCTAATTGGTTGTTTGACTTGGATTCACTAACAAATTCTCTGAGCTTTGTTGAGTATACTGCAGAAGCTGATGCATACAGGATTGAAGCTGTCAACACAAATTCTCATGCTGCCAATACAAATTCTCAAGCTGTTGGCACAAAGTTTCAGACTGCTGCAGATTCAACAAGTTGGGATGATTACACCACAATACCACTTCTGTCTTGTGATCCTCCAGGGGTCCTGAATGTCCAAAATGATACAACTCCAGACACTGAAATGCCACTCCCAATTCCTGAGAGAACAGTTCCAACTCAAAGGGAAACAGTCCCAGATTCTAGTCATGCTGTTCCAGAAACTGAATCATTCACTGGTCCTGATGGAGATGATACAAATCTTGGATCCTCTTTTCAGACAGAAAGAGAGCCTACACTAAGAGTTCACAAGTATCATCCTCTCAATCAAATACTGGGTGATCCAAGCACTCCTGTACAAACAAGGAAAATGGTTCAAAATGAGACTGCTGCTGCTGAACAAGCAGGTCCTGAATTCAGTCTAGCTGCCTTTGAGAATGCCTGTTTCATGTCTCAACTAGAACCTAAAAAGGCATCAGAAGCATTAAAAGATTCATCCTGGATTGAGGCTATGCAAGAAGAGCTTCTACAGTTCAAGATTCAGAATGTATGGACTCTGGTGGATCTTCCTAAAGGTAAGAGAGCAATTGGTACAAGATGGGTATTCAGAAACAAGAAAGATGAGAGAGGGATAGTCATCAAGAATAAAGCAAGGCTAGTAGCACAAGGGTACACTCAAGAAGAAGGCATAGATTATGATGATGTATTTGCTCCAGTAGCAAGAATTGAAGCCATCAGACTATTTTTGGCCTATGCAAGCTTCAAAGGTTTCAAAGTGTATCAAATGGATGTGAAGTCTGCTTTTCTGTATGGAACAATTGAAGAGGAGGTATATTTGTGTCAACCTCCTGGTTTTGAAGACTACAAGTATCCAGACAGGGTTTACAAGCTAGATAAGGCTCTCTATGGTCTCCATCAAGCCCCCAGAGCATGGTATGACACTCTGTCATCCTACCTTCTACAGAATGGATTCAAGAGAGGCACTCTGGACAAAACACTTTTCACTAAGTCTATCAAAGATGAGATTCTACTTGTCCAAATCTATGTTGATGACATTATCTTTGGCTCAACAAATGACTGTCTGTGCAAAGAATTTGAAGCTTTAATGCACAAAAAGTTCCAAATGAGTTCAATGGGAGAACTCACTTTCTTTCTGGGATTACAAGTCAAGCAGAAGCCCACTGGGCTCTTCATAAGCCAATCAAAGTATGTGAAAGACATACTGGACAAGTTTGGGTATCAAGACACCAAAGCTGCAAGCACTCCAATGGATCCTCACAAGCAGCTTCATACAGACAAAGATGGCATAGATGTGGATATTCATTTATACAGATCTCTTATAGGTTCACTTATGTATCTAACATCTTCCAGACCTGATATTATGTTTGCTGTCTGTGTGTGTGCTAGGTTTCAATGCTCTCCAAAGGATTCTCACTTGGTTGCTGTTAAGAGAATCTTTAGATATCTTAAAGGCCAACCCCACTTAGGCCTATGGTATCCTAAAGACTCTCCCCTTGTACTAACTGCTTATTCTGATAGTGACTATGGTGGATGCAACATTGAAAGAAAATCCACAACTGGTGGATGTCAGTACTTAGGAGCAAGATTGGTCTCTTGGCAATGCAAAAAGCAGACAACTGTGTCCGCATCATCCACTAAAGCAGAATATGTGGCAGCTGCAAGCTGCTGCTCCCAGGTAATGTGGATTCAAAATCAGCTAAGAGACTATGGTATGAATTTCTTATCCACTCCTATTTATATTGACAATTCAAGTGCAATTAGCATTGTGCAAAATCCAGTGCAATTCCCAAAAACCAAGCATATGGAAATCAGATTTCACTTTATAAGGGATTGTAATGAAAAGAAACTAATCCAAGTTACCAAAATACATACTGATGATCAGTTAGCTGATCTATTTACAAAACCTTTTGATGTAGGAAGGTTCACTTTCCTGGTATCAAATATTGGTATGGTAAACATGGATTAATTGGTTTTCATTATTATCTACTTAGTATGCTTATTTAAGGGGGAGTCACTGTTTCATTAAAAGGATACATAATTATCAACTAACAGCTTGAGTATTTTCTCAAGCTGCTAGTTCATTTTCTCGGACTGTTAGTTATTCACTTGATCTGTCAAAGTGTGCAGGGTATTCAGGTAATTTTAAAATGTGTGTGCGCGGGACCCAACCTTTTCAAAACCTTTAAAGGTCCCAGTTTCGTTCAGTTGTAACTACCAGTTACAAAATTTCTTCCACGGCCTTTCTTTTCCCTCTGAACGATTCACACACACTTCTTTGCAAACCCTAAGCCTTTCGTTTGATCTTCAATGGAGTTTGTTAAGGAACACAACTGTCTTCCCTACTCTCTAAAGCATTCAGACCTTTAACCGTTCCATGCCATGATGGACTTTCTTTGTCACTCCCATATCCATCATGCACTCAATATAAACCCCATCATATACATATCGCATATAGAACAATTCTGGAATCATGCCACTGTTCAATCCACCAATGGAATTCCTTCTATACTATCCAAGATTGATGGCACTCCCATCACCATTACTGAGGAATCCATTCGGCGCCATTTGCATCTTCAAGATGCCACAGGTATAACAGACCTAACCCTTGATGCTTTACATACTGGTCTTTATGATATAGGGTATAGGGGTCCTGCTGATTCTTTTACTTTCTTAAAAGCCCATTTTTCTCCTAAATGGAAATACCTTGTACATATTATTCAGCAGTGTATGAGCCCCAAAAGAACTGGTTGGTCAGAATTTTCTTCTAATATTGCCACTGCCTAAGTGTGCTTTTGAACAGGCCAACGGTTCAATTTTTCTAACATGATTTTTCAGGGGATGTTAAGGCATCATTCCCTAAAGAGTGGGAAGTTTTTGATGTATCCCAGGTTTTTCGCAGAAATCATTGCACACACTTGCACCACTTCTCATTTACACAAACGGATACATATTTCCCACAGACACTCACTATCCTCTATAAAGAGACTTTTGAAACAAAGTGCAAATTTTTTGAGCGTTGATGTTCCATTGCCTTCTGCAATGATGAACATTATTCCAAGAAACAGAGGAGAGGGTCCTGAGCAGGCTCAGCCTATCATCACTGCTACACCCCCAGGACTCCAACCCCCTCCTCATGATACACAGATTCCTTCTGATCCTTTTGTACAGCCATCACGCCCACTTAAATTTCTATATAAAAGGAAAAGGGGACCAGGAGCTCCTTCCTCCTCAGCCCCTAGTCAAGAGCCATATATCCTTGTGCAGGAGGACACGTCTGCACAGAATATCCAAAGGGAACCAATTGAGGAAACTCTCATCCTCACTCAGGAGGTGAACATCTCTTCAGAGACTGTTCATATGGGTTCTGTGGCTGGCACTACTGCTGTTTCTACAAAAGAGGCACAGGACAGTGCCAACATCTCTAAGACCACACCCATGGCAACAGCCAGTGTGCAAACACAGGCTGGAAGTCCCCAGAACCAAGAACAGAGGGGCCCAGAAGTTTCTACTTCTGGTATTAATGTCAGTGATAGATCACAAGCACCACAAGTGTTTTCTGATCTTGAGACTAGTCTGCAACTCATGCTGTTAACGGATCCCAAGCTGAAACCTGTTGTAGCTATGTTGGAATATCAAATGTCCATCATTGCTGCACAGGGAGCTCAAATATTTGCACTCAAGCAGGCAGAGACGGCTCAAAATAAAAGAATGGATTATCTCCATAAAGGGTTTACCCTCTGTGGGAATAAGATCATGAAATTAGAGCAGTTGATTCAAACCCAAGGGGCAAAGGTTGTAGGTCCTCCTGACCAAACCAATGCTTCCAAAAAGGGGGAGACTCAGGAGGTTCCTGAATCAGTCCAAGCAGCTCCAACAACATCAGTCCAAGCAGCCTCAACAGTTCCACCTTCTAGGCTAACAGTTCCAACAGCTTCTCAAGCTGTTAGCCTAGAAACTCAAGCTGCTGCACCAAAAGCAACTGGAGTTGTCATAAGGGAAGGTGTTCATGCTCCAATCAGTACAGTCCAAGCTACATCTTCTGCTGCAAAAGACAAGGGCAAGGGCATTCTTATTGAGTCTCCAAAGCACAAATATTCTTCCAAAGAAGCCCAAATTGCCTTTGATGCTGAAGTTGCCAAACGGTTAGCAGAAGAGCAGGATAAAGAATTAGATAAGCAAACCCAGCCCCCAATGGATGATGATGAGACTCTAGGTGATTACCTAAAGGGGTTTGTGGGTAAACAAGGAGAAAAGAAGAGAAAGCTGCCAACAAGGCACTCCAAGGCTGAGCACAGAAGATTTTTAATCAATTTTGCCTTTGCAGCTGGTATTCCGAAGAAAATGGCTCAGTCCATGACTACTGAAAGGCTGCAAGAAATCCATGACAAAGAAATGGAGAAAAGAAAGAAAACAAAAGTCTCCCAAGAAGTCCAACCATCAAAAGAACCAGCTCAAACTGAAGCTGCTGCCAGTGCTCCTGCTCCTACTGATCAAGCTGTTGCTTCTATTCCAACATCTGAGCCATCCTCACAAGCAAAGCTACATCAAGGTAAAAGAGTGTTGTTTGAGCAACAACTGCAAAAAGCTATGGAGATAGAGAAGTTGATTGATCAACATGATTTTACAAAGCCTCTGATCAACTATTGGTATGCCAAGTCACTGGACAACCGTGACTTAAGAGTTAAGTTTGTTGTAAGAAGGGAGTCTGGACCAGAAGAAGAATTTGATACATTTTGGCAGATGGTTCAGAAGTTGACCAGAGATGAGCTAACAAAGATGCATAATATTGGGTCAGTGACACAAGTTAGATCTGCTCTACCACAAGTGAAGCAAGTAATTAAAGATCTAAAAACAATTGTTGACCCTGAATCTGCAAGGAAAGATATAGAGGATGCTGTGAAGAAAGGGACAAAGGTCAAGCAAGTTGATCTGTTTGTCAAGTCAAGGACATACAGAATCAAATTCTCAGATGGGTCTGGTATATTCTTCAATCTTGAATTTTTTTGATTTACCAAAAGATATGCTACTTCAGATAAAATCTGTTAGAATATCTTGTGATAGAGATGATATGAAGAGAGAAATTTTGAAGGCTGTAGATCAGAAACTTGCACAGTTATAAGTTTTTGAAAGCCTTGGTTTGTAAATAACAGTTTACTTATTCATTTCCATTTTTGTATAGAACTTAAAGTCTTGTGTAAAGAAATTAAGTTAGGGGGAGATTGTTGGGAAATAGTTTAAGTAGGTTCAAGCTGTTAGTTAGACTTCTCAAACTGTTAGTAGAGTTTTTATGTAAATCCAAAGTTCATGCTGTTAGTTGAAGAAACTCGAGCTGCCAGTGTAAAAGTTCAAGCTGCCAGAGTAAATCAACTCGAGCTGCTCGGTCCATGCTGTCAAGTGATTCAAGCTGCTCAACAGTTTCATAAACAGAAAATGCTGATTTTCAGGAAAAGATATATACTCAAAGATTCCAGCATATCTACTATCAGAGAAGTCATAGTTCTTCAAGGAAACATATCAAGAAGCAATATAAATACATAGAATAGGTCATTCTATTGTATAGGAGTTTTCTGCATATTTGAGTCTGTAATTGCTTTGTTGATTAAGTTTTCATAAGCCTCTAAGGTTGTAAAACCCTAAGAACAGTCTGTGTTCTTCGTCTAATCAAACAGATTAGAGGTGATTGTAATCATTGAATTCAGCAATACAAGCAGTCTTGATTATTTATTGTGTTTATCTGCTATTTATTCTGAAAGCTTTTGTTAAAATAATTAAGTGTTATTTCGCAAACTTCTTAATTAAACTTTGATTCAAAGAAAGATTATTGATTTATACTCTGATAAATTCAAATCAGTTAGTCTTGGTTATTTAGTTTTAGATCCTGACATTAGGAGAGATGACAGCTCTTGAGAAATAGCTGTCATTGGGGACACAGAGTCCTATTGTAGGGAAAGAATTGAGGAGAGGGAGGTAGACACAGTTTGCAGCTGTGCAGTAAGTGCAAGCAGCTGTGGAGAATTATCAGTTTGTGGAGTGGCATGGAAGGAATCTTTGAATAGATCAAAGAAGCCCTTAAGCTGTTCAGACACAGAGTCTGAGATAACAGAGGGTAGAGAAGACGTAGAGGTTTCTAAAGAACTAACTTTGTTGGTCAGCAGAGAAAGCTGATCCTTCAAAGGCAGGTCTTTAGGAGATGGAGGGGTATGGGTGGACTGTTTAGATTGGGTTGATCGAGAAGAAGATGATGAGGCTGGTGTATGAGGATGTGATGGAGAGGGGAGAGCAACATTTGAGAGAAGCTCCATAGCCTGGGAAAAAGTAATGTGGCCCAGCTTGGAGGGGTCAATGGGTCCCTCAGCAGCGGCTGTAGCTGCATCATCAGGAGAAGGGGTTGATGTTGGGGGCCTTTCAGATGCTGCTTGTGGTTCAACACCTTCATGACGGCCAGTGGGTGTTCCCTCTGCAGTGCCTTTGTGTAAAAGCACCTCATCATGGGGAGATGGGATATGCATTTCAACATCAGCAGTTGTGAAACCTGCTGATGGAGTTTGCATAGGAGCATCCTCACCAAAGGGATGATATGATCCCTGAGGTTCATCAGCATGGGTTGTTGGTCCCTCAGCAGCTGTTTGGTGTAGAGCAGCTGTATCATGGGGAGCAGAAGTTTGAGGCTGAGCTGCTGATTGGTCTATATCAGCAGTGTGGGCACCTCGTGCAGACTCAGGGTGTAAAGAAGTTTGCAGTGGGGACAGTGTGGACACAGTGTGGAGTGGAGAGGACTCCTGTCTTTCAATATCCTCAGCCTGTTGGGAGGCTGGAATAGTTAAGGTGGTTATCTTCTTTTGTACAACTGGTTCCTGTTGGGAGGAACCAGAGGGTTTAGGCTGACTCTGGGTGGACTCAGGTTGGAGTGAAGCAGGCTCCAATTGTGTTGAACCTTCTCCCAATATAGGAGAGGCAGCAGGGGTGGCTTCTCTTACAACTGAAACTTGTTGAGAGGGAACAGAGGAGCTGGTTGTTTGGGCTGATTTTCTTTTGCGGTGGTATAGGATGGATGAAGTGGGTGATTGAGGAGAGGGGAGAGGATCTGTTTGGACAGGGTGTGAGACTGGATCAGGAACAGTTGGGTTGGCCTGTTCCATGGTCTCAGGTGCCACAGAGGCACCAGCCACAAAGGCTTCAGGGTCAACAGATGACCCAGGGTGAGGAGTCTGCTCCTCCTCAGCCACAGAGGCTAAGGGAGCAGACTCAGACTGAGCTGTTTTGGCCTTCTTTTGCACAGGCCCAGCTTCAGTGATGTCGAAGGACCTTTTAACAAGCTTGGCCCTTGCTTTGGATTTTCTTTTAGGAGCAGCTTCTAGATCCACCCTCACAGCAGAGGGTCCTTCCACCAATCCTAACAACCTCCTCATTGGTGTTGATAGAGGAGGTTCATTTGGAAGAACAGCAGTATAGAAAACTCTATTCCCTATGACAGGGAAGGCAGCAGTATGAAGTAGGGGCTGAGAGTTATACAGATGCTCACCACAAATGTGTCTGAATATGAGGCTCAGAAACCTTGGGTATCGAACAGCAGCTGGTCTTGTCTCCTTCTGCACCAGGTTCCTCAAATTCAGAAAGATCCACTTAGCCATGTCCATTGTAGTCCCATCCACCAGCTGTAGGACTATTGGGATTTCATCACGGCTCAGTTGGTCAAATGAACCAACTTTACTGCTGAAGCTCATCATCACTGAGGTAAACAAGAAGCTGTAGGTAGGAGACAGATCCTTCGTGAACAGCGTAGCACCAACTTTGGGTTCTGCTACACCACAGAAGCGTAGCAGATTGCCCATTTGTTCATTCTCAGGCTGAGACATGTCATATGAATCAGCAACGGGCAGATGAAGAACTTCCCTTAGAAGATCAATAGTGATCTCAATGGTCTGAGTCCCATTGAGAATAGTCCCTTTGATGACTTTGGTGTTGGGGTTGTAGGAACAAGTATACCAAAACTCATACACCATCTCCTGGTACAGGACACCAGGAGAAGCAGTCATGGCATAGTTCAACGGATGAAATGTCAAAAACTCCACCATTTGGTCATAACCTTTCCCCACATAGTTTTTGGGGATTGTTAGGTTTGCAATGTAGTTAGTGGGTTTGAGGGTTAGCATTGTGGTGACTGATGAATGTTTCTGCACATCATCACCAACAAATACTGGTAAGAAGGGTTGTTTCTGGGAGCCATTTTGAGAGTACTGAGAGTAGCAGAAGCACAAGACACTTAGTCGATTTTTAGGGTTCTTAGGAGATTTATGATAGTAGTGAGGAAGACGAAGATGAAACAGTAGGAGGTATTTATAGGATTCGAATGTGAGAGGGTGTGAAAGAGAAACATTTGGGCGGTTTGATTTGAAAAAGTCGTTAACGGAAAACGGAACGGTTGTCCATGTTAGACCGTTTGTCAGACCACTTGAGCCCTTTTTAATCACTAACACACGTAATCCCACATTATCCGCAGTAATTAAGTTAAATAAAAACAGAAATTAAGTAACTTAATTTTGAAGAAAGGTAATTAAAAACTGTTGGTCTAAGCTGTTGGTCAAACTTGTGATGAGAAAGGTCATCACAAGCTGTTCATTCTTCAAGTTGTTCCCTCAACCTGTTCAGCCATGTAGGAACAGGTTGTGTCCAATAGTTGATCAGGTTACAAGACAATGTCTTGTAAATCAGTGTGAGGGAATGAGCAGAGTGAAGAACGGACCATCAGAGCAGGCTGGAGGAGCAAACTGTTTTTTTTTCAGCCTGGTGTATGTTCAAGCTGTTCAAGGATTTTAGAAAAATGGCTAAGTACAAAACATGCATAGCCTGTTCTGTCTAAGCTGTTCTGAGAAACTTGAGCAGTGTGAGACATACAAAGTCTTAGACCTTTGAGGACACTGAGTCACATTTGTTTAACATGCCCAGCTTGCTGACAAGGTAATTAAACCTGGTTTCATCAAGAGGTTTGGTGAAAATGTCTGCAAGCTGTTCATTTGTGGAAATAAAGCTTACCTCCACATTACCTTTCTGAATGTGATCCCTGATGAAGTGATGTCTGACTTCAATGTGCTTTGTTCTTGAATGAAATATTGGATTGTTGGAAATGGCTATGGCACTTGTGTTATCACACAGAATAGGAATTTTCCTATACACAAGCCCATAGTCTTCAAGTTGATGCAGCATCCACAGAATCTGCCCACAGCAGCTTCCAGCAGCAATGTACTCCGCTTCAGCAGTAGAAGTAGACACTGAGTTCTGCTTCTTGCTACACCAACTTATCAACTTACCACCAAGGAGTTGAC
>JAANYP010008844.1:0-11213 GCA_020465985.1 Centrapalus pauciflorus | reverse complement strand
GAGTTCATATACAGATCAATCTCTATTTCAGAATTAATAGATTCAGGTTGAATTGAAGATATTTGATCAGGTTGAGGTTTGATTTCAGGCTTGTTTTTAAGTTTCATTTCCAAATCTTTAATCACTTCCTGAAGCTTTTCCTTTTCATTCTCAAAAGTTTTAAGTTTCAATTCAAGATCAGAATTAATCTTCTCGAGTGTGAAACAACATGTCTCGGCAGGCAATAGCTAACATAAAACAGATATAGACATGTGAAATCATATGTACTCATAGTGGGTGCATTAATTTTATTTCTCCTCGAGCTTTCAACCGGATCCACAAAGTACCCCACTGTGGGTTAAACAACACCGCAAGGGACCTGTTAAGTCAGTTGTAACACAACATTATGTCAATAGCTGATTAATTTCATGAAACATAAATTTTATAATAGTTGACCCAAAAATTTCGGATCCCCATCCGAATTCAAATCCTACTGTTTCGGACCCCATCTGAATTCGGACCCCGACCGAAATTCAACATTTGGAAATATTTTTCTGAATAGTATATCCGAAGTCCGGATCTTATCCGAGTTCGGACCAGATCCGAGTTCATATCAGATCCGAATTCGAACCACCTCCGAGTTCATGACAGATCCAAAGTTCGGATCATCCGAGTTCATACTTGTGCAGTTTGTCATTTTCTAGATTTAACTCAATCATTTTTGTACTTATCCAGTGTTTGAAATATTTTATGCCAACTTTAATATACTCTATTTTAACATTTTTAACACCAATATTAACATATTTAGTACCAAATTGAACAGTTTTTGGCCATTTTTATACCACCCATCGACACACGCACTAAATACACTCACTAAATCCTCAAATTCATACTTTAAGCTTGAATCAGAAGCTGAAATTCAGTACATATCATCCCAAACTCTCGATTTGAACAAATCTACAACTTAATCATACATGCATCAACATCTATAAATTGAAATCTAAGAATTCGGATTTTATCAAAACCGAACCAAAACTTCAAATTCGTAAATTTTGAGAGATATTTACCTTAAATCTTTTGTTGCAATGTTGATAATTCCCTTCTATGATCTTGATTCCAACTTTTCAACTTCAAATTCCACTAATTTGATGATATGGATTCGGAGATGATGAGAGAGAGCCGAGAGAGATAGAGAACTCTTGAAGATGAAATGGTGAAATGAACATAACAAAAAGACTAAGGTGTTGTTTGATTGCATAAGAGGTTAATTGTCTAATGTCTAACTCCACTTCTGATTGATGAGAGGTGGTCCTGATAAGATACTAAGATCTGATAAGAGAATTCAATAAGTATGTTTGTTTTATAAATTATCTGATTCTGTTATTTTTATTAATTTTACATATTAATTCCCAAAACCAAACAGATTTCATTGATTAAAGTCAAATATCAAGTAAGAATAATATCATTGAATCAAAGTGATCTATGTAAACATTTAATATCATTCAAATAACATTAACAAGATTTAAGTAAGAAACCAACTCAAGTTTATAAGTTATAATCAAGTAACATAAATGCATTCAATAAACATATAACCTACATGCTTTCAAGAATCAAATAACAATTAAAGTTTATAAGTTATAATCAAGTTTATAAGGTTACATTTATTAACTTCCAAATAACTTAAGTTTATAAGTTATGTAGGTATGTTATTGAAAAATAATAAATTTTATCAAAAAGTGTTGGAATATTTCTCGTTATAATAAATATGGTAACAGGTAGGGTAGGGGTGGGGTAGGTTGAGGGTGGGGTGGGATAAATAGGGTAGGGTAATGGTGTAGGGGTAGGGTGGGTAGGTTGAGGGGTAAGGTGGTTGGGGATGGATAGATTTGAGGGGTAGGGTAGGGGTGAGGTGGGTAGGTTTGAGGGGTAGGGGTGGGAAGAGATAGGGGTAGGGTGGGGTGGGATAAGGAGGGGTGAGGTGGGGTGGGTAGGTTTGATGGGTTAGTGTAGGGGTGGGGTAGAGTGGGATAGGGTAAGTATGGGAGTGGGGTGGGTAGGGTTAAGGGTGGAGATGGGGATGGGGTGGTATAAGTAAGTTAAGGGTAGTTAGGGTAGGGTGAGATTAGGTGGTTGAGGGTAGGGTATGTTGAGGGTAGGGTGGGCTGGGGTGGGTTTAGGATAGGTAGGGTAGGGTAGGGTGGGTGAGGTAAGGTAAGGTATGGGGTAAAGGTAAGGGTGGGGTGGGAGAGACGTGTATTTTTTTGGTGTGATAAGTGGTGATAAGTAGTATATCAAAGTCGCATCCTGATAAGACATAATAAGATAATTTTGACTCTTATGTCTTCTGCATATCAAACGCACTTATCAGTATTTCCTCTTACCGAATAAGAGGTTACCCCTGATAATGTGACACCCTTGCCACAACAACCACCATTTACAAACACCCAGGATTTGATCACCAACATAACATTTCATAATGATCTGATAACCTAAATTAAGTGCGGAAGCATTAAAACACATAATTAAAGTAGTGCAATAGTGTTAAACACCCTACGGTGCTACAAGGTACCCAATTCTAAGTCTACAGACTCAAACGTTTATTACAATCATCCCAAACATATTATAACATTTGTCCCACAACATAATTACCGATTAAATAGCAGATGTCTTCCAAATCTTCCCACACGACCTAACTAGAAGGTCCCGCTGCAGATTTTCCTTTACCTGTAAGATAAAAATAAACAACTGGGGGAATAAGCGGATGCTTAGTGAATACAAAGATTACGCATTTTATAAATCTTTATGAAGCCCAAGGGTAACACAGATGACCAACATCGGATACCCTCTTCGTACACAAAGTACGGACCAGAGCCGCAGCCCCTTCGAGCCCAAAGCTCGGCATTTAAACATACCATCTGAGACAAACGTACAATCGGGGATGACATACTGCCTACCGGGCCTAGGAGGGATCAGCTCCAGGTCATATAGCGCAGTAACATCAGAGTAATCGATGCGACCCTCCAGTCCATCACTAGATGCACAACAATCGAACGGACATGCAACAAGTAAGAATGTGCATCTAAATCTACGCAAGTTAGTAGAATTCCAAACAAATCATGAAGCAACAGGTCTCAGCAGGCAAAGCTTAACATAAAACAGATATAAACATGCGAAATCTACTGTACTCACAGTGGGTGCGTAAATAAAACTTCAATATTATTTCTCTTCGGGCTTTCAACCGGATCCACCAAGTACCCCACTGTGGGTTAAACAACACCACAAGGGACCTGTTAAATTAGTTGCAACAATACCTCGAGTCAAAAACCATTTAAATTCATAAAACCAAACTTTATAAGTTTTGCAATATTTTTCCCATTTCGGGTCTATGTCCAAATTCATAATACAAATAAGTTGAACCCATTTCAAGTTTACATCTTGTCCTTTGTACAACTCATGTCATTTTATGTGTTGTTTATAAGTTTCATTCACAATACTCGAGTTTAGGGAGTAGGATTCTCAATTTTAGGCATTAAACTCGAATTTAATGGGTTAGATTTGAACCACCTTCGAATCTGATGAATAGATTCGAACCTATGCATAGACTCGAACCCATATTCGAGTTTGGGGTTAGATTCGAAACCCCCTCCTTCGAATCTAGTGACACACTCGATAACACACTCGAATCTAGCACCAAAATCGAGTTTGTTCTTGCATTTCGACTGTGTTCTTGGCATTTTCGAGTTTGTTCATCTTACAACTTAAAAATATACATTTCTAAGCCTCAAATCACTGATATTATCAAGTATGATGCCTAGATTCGATTCTATTATGCATATACTATCATATTCTTGCAATATTTCAAGCAAAACAAGCTCCAATTCACACAAAACAACAGATTCGAATTCTAGTTTCTTCAAAACCGAAACAACAAACTTAAAAGAGTCGATTCTTACCTCAATTCGTATGAAATCAGAAATCCAATTGCAGATTGTTGTAGTACTCCTCGAGATCTTTCCGTTGACGTATAAATCTCGATAATCGGCCGGTCGGTTTGTGAAATAACTTAGAGAGATGTAGAGAGAAAATCTTTAGAGAGAGAGTGTAGAGAGAGAGAGAGAGAGAAATGGTGACAAATGAAGGCTTAGCCCATTTTATTCCCATTTTCACCATTTTGCACATTTCTCCCCTCGACTTAACCGGTTCCATAAAATACTGATTTATTCTTATAATTATCATTAATAACTTTTAAATTCATAATACTCCATAACAATGATTCCGAGTTCAAATTTTCTTAAAATAACAACAAACTTTCTAAATATCCCAAATACATAATAATTGCTCAAATTTCAACTTAATTATATATTTTCCACTTAATTAACCCAATTACAATAAAATAAATCCGAGGATGTTACAGCATGGGCTCCACCACGCTCAACTTCGTCCTCGAAGTTACTCGGATTCAAACAGTTGTGGATATTTTCTTAACATTTCCGCCTTTGTCTCCCACGTGTGATTTGCTCCTTTATGATGCTTCCAACGTACAAGCACCATTTCAATCTCTTTGCTCCTTAGCTTTTTCATCTTGGTATCCAACACGCATTCCGGCTCCTCAACATACCGGAGCCTTTCATCAATTGCAATTCAGTATGGTCGGCCCAATCTTCGTTACTAGTCGTAAATGACTTTCGAAGACTTCCAACATGAAATACTGGATGTATGCCTGACATCGCTTCAGGCAACTCCAGGCGATACGATTGATTTCCAACTTTTTCTACTATCTTAAAGGGCCTAACAAATCTCGGAGCCAACTTTCCCCTCTTCACAAAACGTGTAACACCCCTCATGGGTGATACTTTCAAGTAAACCCAGTCATTCACTTCAAAGCTGACAGGTTTGTGCCTCCTGTCATAATAACTTTTCTGTCGGTCCTGGGCCGCCTTCATGTTCTGCCTTATCAACTGTATTTTCTCATTTGTTTCTTGAACCAAGGCCAGCCCAGCAATTGGTGTTTCACCTGTTTCTCTCCAACATGTAGGAGTCCTACATCTCCTTCCATACAAAGCCTCAAACGGCGCTTTCTTGATCGTTGCATGGTAACTGTTGTTATACGAAAATTCTATTAGTGGCAGGTGATCATCCCAGTTGCCACCTAGATCTAACACGCACGATCTCATCATGTCCTCAAGAGTGAGGATTGTCCTTTCACTTTGGCCATCGGTTTGCGGACGATAGACCGTACTCATTGCGATTCTCGTTCCCAACCCCTCTTGTAAAGCCGACCAGAAGTTCGAAGTAAATCGGCTATCTCGATCCGATACTATGGACTTAGGCACTCCGTGCCTAGAAACTATCTCGTCCATATAAATCTGAGCTAACTTTTCCAACGAATAACTTTCTCTAATCGGAATAAAATGAGCTGACTTAGTCAATCTGTCAACTATCACCCAAACAGCATCATGTTGTCGCTTAGTCTTTGGCAGTTTTGTAACGAAATCCATAGTAATGTGCTCCCACTTCCATTCCGGAATGGGAAGCGGTTGCAGACTGCCATATGGTTGCTGGTGTTCGGCTTTCACCAGCCGACAAGTCCTGCATCGTTCAACATACTGCCCTATGTCCTTTTTCAATCCCGGCCACCAGAAATCTGCCTTCAGTTCATTGTACATCTTTGTGCTTCCGGGATGTACAGAAAACTTGGATTGATGTGCCTCTTCAATGATCACTCGTCTCATTCCACCCAACTTCGGCACCCAAATCCTCCCGTATACTCCTTTCAATCCCGATTCACTAGTTTCCATATCTTTAAGTTGTACTCTTATATCTTCATCACCAACATTTTCGTCTTTCAAGGCTTCCTCTTGAGCGGCCTTGACATCATCTATAATAGTAGACGTTAATATAGTAGATGTCATTATATAGCAGCAATCCTTAGCATAAGCTTTCCGGCTCAAGGCATCGGCTACTACATTAGCCTTTCCGGGATGGTAAAGTATCTCACAATCGTAGTCTTTAATAAGCTCCATAGACCTACGTTGTCTCATATTAAGTTCCTTCTGATTAAAGATATACTTCAAGCTCTTATGGTCCGTGTAAAGTTGACACTTAGTACCGTACAGGTAGTGCCTCCATAACTTCAAAGCAAATGTTACCGCAGTCAACTCGAGGTCATGAGTCGAATAATTCTTCTCATGCTGCTTCAATTGTCTTGAAGCATACGCTATAACCTTTCCACGCTGCATCAGTACAGCGCCTAACCCTAACCTCGAAGCATCAGTATAAACCACAAAATCGTCATAGCCTTCCGGTAAAGCAAGTATCGGAGCCTCGCTTAACGCTTTCTTCAGAACCTCAAATGCTTCTTGCTGTATGGTTTCCCAAACAAATGGTGCATTCTTCTTTGTTAATGCAGTTAGAGGAACTGCAATCTTCGAGAAATCCTTTATAAATCTCCGATACTATCCCGCCAATCCCAGAAAACTTCTGACTTCAGTAGCTGAACATGGCGGTTCCCAATTTCTTATGGCTTCAACCTTAGCTGGATCTACAGAAATCCCAGCTCCCGAAATTACATGCCCTAGAAACTGTATCTGTTGCAGCCAAAACTCACACTTCGAAAATTTGGCGTACAACTTTTCTTTCCTCAACAACTCTAATAGCTCCCTGAGATGTTCAGCATGCTCAGCCTCGAACTTAGAGTACACCAGTATATCATCAATAAATACTATCACTGATTTGTCTAACATAGGTCTGCAAACTCGGTTCATCAAATCCATAAAGACAGCTGGGGCATTGGTTAACCCGAAAGGCATAACCAAGAACTCATAATGCCCATACCGAGTTCTGAAAGCTGTCTTCGGTACATCTTCTTCTCTCACTTTCAACTGATGGTATCCCGACCTCAAATCAATCTTAGAAAACATGCTCGCCCCATGTAACTGATCAAATAAATCGTCTATCCGTGGCAACGGATACTTGTTCTTGATCGTCAACTTGTTCAGCTCCCGGTAATCTATGCACATCCTCATCGTGCCGTCTTTCTTCTTCACAAACAATACCGGAGCTCCCCACGGCGATGAACTCGGCCGAATGAAGCCCTTGTCCAACAACTCTTGAAGCTGTGTCATCATTTCTTTCATCTCGGTTGGGGCAAGACGATAAGGAGAACGAGCTACCGGTGCAGCTCCAGGGATCAAGTCAATTTTAAACTCAACTTGTCTCTCAGGCGGCACGCCAGACAAGTCTTCCGGAAACACATCCGGGAATTGTGAAATAACCGGCACATCGGCCAAAGTTCTCTTCTCAGCCTTAGCATCAATCGCATATGCTAAGTAAGCATCACATCCCTTTGCAACAAGCTTTCGAGCTTTTGCAATAGTCAATAAACACAAATCCCCGCTTCTCCTATCCCCATATATACATATCTCACGCCCCTCCGGAGTAGTTATCTTTATCATTCGGTTCTTACACACTATATGGGCTTCATTCTCGATCAACCAGTCCATCCCGACTATCACGTCAAACTCACTGAACTCAATAGGGATCAGGTCCAAATTGAAGACTACATCTTCAATTACTAAAGTGCAGTTTCTGTATACGTGATCTACCTTGACTAGAGTGTTGCTAGCAGTTTCTATGTCAAGAACAGCAGATAATCTAGATAGTGGCATGGCAAGTCTTTGTGCAAACATAGTAGAAACAAACGATCTATTGGCACCCGAATCAAATAAAACTCGTGCTGGCATAGAATTAACTATGAACGTACCCGTAACGACCTCCGGATTTTCCCTTGCCTCCTCTGCAGTTATCTGAAAAGCACGAGCCGGTGCTCTTTGTGACTGACCCCGGCGGTTAACTGAACCACCACTCGAACCTCCAGAAGATCGTGTTGATGATGGAGCAGCAGCTGCTGGAGCATTCTTTCTACAGTTTCTACTGTAATGTCCCCACACCCCACACTTATAGCAAGCATCACCCTTCCTTGGGCAATCATTCTGAAAATGACCCAGCTCCCCACAGCAAAAGCAAGCACGTCCGTTAGTGCATTTGCCAAAGTGCTCTAGATGACACTTATTGCAATACTGCGGCTCGGTGTTGATGGAGTATGCACGCGCACGACCACGATCAGAAGAACCAGATTGTCGGTGATATGATTGTTGAGGCGAGTACTGTGAAGACCGGAAAGAACCAGAATATCCTCCCTCCCGTTGACGCTTCGGCGGTGACGGCTGTGTTGGGTTAGTGGAAGCAGCAGCAGACCCAATCAAGTAGTCCGACATAATCAAAATCTGCTCTACATTTCTGGCAGCCTCAAGTAAGCCAGCAAATGTAGGGTAGCGGACGTTGCTCATAACCCTTCTTATCTCAATATCCAGACCAGCCTCAAACCTGGTCACCTTCCAATCTTCAGTATCCACCTGATGAGGCGCAAACAGACTCAGCCTCGTGAACTCCACAGCATATTGGGACACAGTCTTAGTCCCTTGCATCAGCGCCATAAACTTCGCTTCCAACCTCCGGCGCTCATCAACCGGACAGTACTGCTGAGTGAACAATTCAGTGAACTCAGCCCACGTCATGACAGACACCTTCTCCAAGGTTAAAGCATTAACCATGGAATTCCACCACATAATTGCGTCATTAGTGAACATCGCTGTAGCATACCGAACCATGTCCTTCTCAGCACAGTCGCTGATTCGGAATGTCCGTTCGGTTGTAGTTATCCATTCAAGCGCAGCAACAGCATCACCCAATCCATTAAATTCCACAGCACCATTTCCTTTGAAATCCTTAAACCGACAACCTTTGTGTTTGTTTGATGACCCAGTGTTGTCATCTTGTTCTTCATTGTTACCCCCTTCCTTCTCCTTATTCTTTCTCTTATCCTCTCTTCTCTTAGCATCGGCCTCATCGCGAGCCTGAAACTGATCCTGTATCATCTTGTTCTGCTCAGCCATCATGGCTAGCATCATCTCTCTGGCTTCTTCAGGTGTCATTCCTCCTCCAGACATGTTCTGTAATATAAACATATAATTTGTTTAGTAACATGTCATTAATTTAAAGACACCACTCATTTGTCCCGTATGATAGTCAATCTCTTATAATTACTAGATCGTAACCTATCTTAGTTCAGATCATTACTTAAACCACTACATATCATTACCTAATGTTTGAGATCAAGACCTCACGGACACTTGAATCTCAAACCACTGCTCTGATACCATCTCGTGTGACACCCTTGCCACAACAACCACCATTTACAAACACCCAGGATTTAATCACCAACATAACATTTCATAATGATCTGATAACCTAAATTAAGTGCGGAAGCATTAAAACACATAATTAAAGTAGTGCAATAGTGTTAAACACCCTATGGTGCTACAAGGTACCCAAATCTAAGTCTACAGACTCAAACGTTTATTACAATCATCCCAAACATATTATAACATTTGTCCCACAACATAATTACCGATTAAATAGCAGATGTCTTCCAAATCTTCCCACACGACCTAACTAGAAGGTCCCGCTGCAGATTTTCCTATACCTGTAAGATAAAAATAAACAACTGGGGGAATAAGCGGATGCTTAGTGAATACAAAGATTACGCATTTTATAAATCTTTATGAAGCCCAAGGGTAACACAGATGACCAACATCGGATACCCTCTTCGTACACAAAGTACAGACCAGAGCCGCAGCCCCTTCGAGCCCAAAGCTCGGCATTTAAACATACCATCTGAGACAAACGTACGATCGGGGATGACATACTGCCTACCGGGCCTAGGAGGGATCAGCTCCAGGTCATATAGCGCAGTAACATCAGAGTAATCGATGCGACCCACCGGTCCATCACTAGATGCACAACAATCGAACGGACATGCAACAAGTAAGAATGTGCATCTAAATCTACGCAAGTTAGTAGAATTCCAAACAAATCATGAAGCAACAGGTCTCAGCAGGCAAAGCTTAACATAAAACAGATATAAACATGCGAAATCTACTGTACTCACATTGGGTGCGTAATTAAACGTTAACCAATATTATTTCTCCTCGGGCTTTCAACCGGGTCCACCAAGTACCCCACTGTGGGTCAAACAACACCACAAGGGACCTGTTAAGTTAGTTACAACAATACCTCGTGTCAAAAACCGTTTAAATTCATAAAACCAAACTTTATAAGTTTTGCAATATTTTTCCCATTTCGGGTCCATGTCTAAATTCATACCATAATTAAGTTTGAGCCCATCTCATGTTCTTACATTGTCCTTTGTATAACCCTTTGTCATTTTATGTGTTGTTTATAAGTTTCATTCATAATACTCGAGTTTAGAGAGTAGGATTCTCAATTTTTGGCATTAAACTCGAATTTAATGGGTTAGATTTGAACCACCTTCGAATCTGATGAATAGATTCGAATCCCATAGCACAAACTCGACTCCCATTCGAGTTTAGGGGTAGATTCGAACCCCCCCCCCCCCCTTCGAATCTGATGATAGACTCGAAAACACACTCGAATCTAGTACCAAAATCGAGTTTGTTCTTGCATTTCGACTGTGTTCTTAATATTTTCGAGTTTGTTCATCATTATAACTTAAATCCTTCATTCTAAGGCCTAAAATCACTGATATGTCATGTATGATGCCTAGTTTCGATTCTATTATGCATATACTATCATATTCTTGTAATATTTCAAGCAAAACAAGTTCCAATTCACACAAAACAACAGATTCGAATTCTAAGTTCTTCAAAACCGAAACAACAAACTTAAAAGTGTCGATTCTTACCTCAATTCGTACGATATCAGGAATCCAACTGCAGATTGTTGTAGTACTCCTCGAGATCTTTCCGATGACGTATAAATCTCGATAATCGGCCGTTCGGTTTGTGAGATATCTTAGAGATATGTAGAGAGAAAATTTCTAGAGAGAGAATGTAGAGAGAGAGTGAAACTATAGAAAATGAGAGGTTTTGGCCATTTTATTCCCATTTTCACCATTTTGCACATTTCACCCCTCGACTTAACCGGTTCCATAAAATACTGATTTATTCTTTAAATTATCATTAATAACTTTTAAATTCATAGTACTCCATAACAATGATTCCGAGTTCAAATTTTCTTAAAATAATAACAAACTTTCTAAATATCCAAAATACATAATAATTGCTCAAATTTCAACTTAAATATATATTTTCCACTTAATTAGCCCAATTACAATAAAATAAATCCGAGGATGT
>JAANYP010008843.1:0-39287 GCA_020465985.1 Centrapalus pauciflorus | reverse complement strand
TGCAACGAATGCAACATGGTAAACAGCTTTGGCTGATATTGCAAATCACTTTTCAGGTTTCAATAAGGCATAAACAGGCCTTAAATTATACCTTCAAGTGCATCAAACAGGTTTGATTAAAAATCTCCCCCTAAGATGTAGAGCAGGTTTGACTGAGGCCTTTTTGTGCCTAACAATCTCCCTAGTCTGAGCTAATTTAATCAATAATCACTATACATTTTACAATACATCTTGCTGAAATAAAATTACAACATTAAAGTAAAGTAAAAGATCAGTTTATATATACTGATTTTTTATTACATAAACAACATATGTTTTTACAAAAGTACAACTAATATACTAGTGTATATTACAACTTATGTAAAAGATAAAAGTTACAACTAATGTAAAGATAAAAGTTACAACTAATGTACATAAATTCAACAAGTTGGACTGTTGATAATGGGAGCAAATAATGGCAAGCCTGTCCAACAAATGGACAGCTTCCATTCTTCACCTACTCAGACAGTGGGTGGACTTCATGACAGTGGTGGTGGCAAACCTTCTTCAAACATATTCTCAATTTCATCCCTGGTTTCCTCCAGATCTTGAATTTCAACTCTGAGAAACATAAAATTGGGATGTTGAAGCTCCTCTCTCTCATAGAAGCCTCTGAGCTGAGCCCAGGTGGCTGCTCTCCACTTACTGGATTGCCTGAAGGAGTTTGCAAGTCTGAAGGCCACAAGCTGTTTGAGACCTACTTTGTGAAGATCTGATGCTCTTTGAAAGCATTTCTTCTGTGTCAGGGGATCCACAAAAAATGCCCTCAACTCAGGTTTTTCAATCACTTTGCCTTCTTCAAACTCTACTCCCCTGGGCAGGCTGTGGTCCTTCACTGAGTTCCTCCAGCTCAGAATCCTTTCTATTCCTCTTGGCCTTAATTTTGGGGGTAACCACTGAGATGCCCTTACTTTGTTCCTCTGAAATCAGGCCAAGGTCCTTCACTCTCTCCATCAGCTTCTTGACATATGCCCTGATAGTCTTAGCTGTTTCAGACTTAGACTGGCTCAGGGCAACTGCCAGCTCAACCCATTCCCTGTACCGCTTTTGTGCAACATTAGTGTAGTCATATGATTCCAATTCTGGGCCTATAGCACCCATTCTGGTTATTTGCAGATTCCACTGTTTGCCTTTTCTTGATCTGGGGACAGCTTTGACAATTGCTTCCTTGGCTAGCCTTCTTTCAGCTACATCAAAGAATTTCTTCATTGCCAAGTTGTCAAAGTGCATCTGGGCTCTTGCAGAGGATGCTTGCTTAGACTTGATCATAGAGACCAGAACACCCTTTTCCTGTTCACCTTTCTTTTCACCAGCTGATTCTTTAGCAGCTTCCAGCAGTTTTCTTTGCACATCCAAAGAGGGAATTTTGATTTTGCTTGCCTCTTTGAATGCAAGGGATCTGGCAGCTTTGGCAGAGGCTTCTTCTTTTCTCAGTCTTTCCAGGGCTTGGAGCTGTTCATCTCTGAACTGATAATATTTTTCCATGGGAAGACCCATTTCCTTAGCCCTTGCTATGTCAAACTTCAGCTCTGCTGCTTTCTGGTGATCAGGGTCAACAATTGCTTTTTCTTTTCCTTTAGCTGCTGTAATGGGAACAGCTTCAGGAATATCTTCCTCTTCTTCTTCTTCTTCTTCCAGAATTAGATGCCTCCTTTTGCCGCTTGTCCTGTCCTCAGGAATGGATTCCTTCCCCTTAGATTGTGCAGGGTTTGGATATCCAGCCTGAGTAGGCTGAGCAGTTTCAGTTTGATGAGAGGTACCTTCAACTGGACCTGGACCTGTTACAGATGCACCTGCTGGTTGACCAGTAGATGTTGATTTCTCCTTAAGAGAAGAGGTTTTCTCCCCTGTAGACTTAGTATTCGAGGCAGACAACTTCTCCCCCTTTGAAGAAGATGGGACAGCACCTTCAACAACTAGTCTGTCTGAAGAAATGAATTCAGCAGGCTTGGCAGCAGTTTTGGCAGCAGGCTTGGGGCCAACCAGGCTATGCACTAAGAAAGCCAGATTGTCCTTCAACTCTGCAGGTTGGGAAAGACAGGTTTGAAGAGAGGATGATTGTGAATCAGCAATAGAGGCCAGCTTAAGAAGATTTTCTCTATCAGAAGCTGTAAATAGCAAACTTTGAAGTTGTGCAAGATGTAACTCAAGAGAGTCCTGCACATCATCAAGGTTTGCTGACACAGAATTTGATAGAGAGACTATTAGACTTTTTAAGCTGGCTAGTGTGGTAGGAAGGGTAGTAGTGCAAGTAGTGAGGAGAGTGGACAGCTGTTGGGAAATGGCTGCCAGGGAGGACACAGAGTCTTGTTGGTTGGAGAGAATTGAGGAGAGGGATGTGGATATGTTTTGCAGCTGTGCAGTGAGTGCAAGCAGCTGTGAGAAGTGGTCGGGTTGGGGAGTGGGGGAAAGGAATTCTTGAACAGATCAAAGAATCCCTGAAGTTGTGTAGACACAGAGTTCGAAATTAGAGAGGGTAGAGAAGACATGGAATTTTCTAAAGAGCCAACTTTGTTGGTCAGCAAGGAAAGCTGATCCTTCAAAGGCAGATCTTTAGGGGAGAGGGAGTATGGATAGACTGTTTGGATTGAGTAGAGGGGGAAGAATTGGATGAGGCAGGAGATTGTGGTTGTGATGGAGAGGGAAGGGTGACTTTGGATAGAAGTTCCATAGCCTGGGCAAAAGTAATATGGCCCAGGTTGCAAGGGTCAAGGGGTCCCTCAGCAGTGGCTGTGGCTGTAGCTGCTTCATCAGGAGAAGGGGTAGAGGTTGGTAGCCTTTCAGATGCTGCTTGTGTTGCAGCACCTTCATTAAGGCCAGGGGTTGTTCGCTCTGCAGCACATTGGTTTAAAGGCACCTCATCATGGGGAGATGGGATGTGCATTTCAACATCAGCAGTGGTGAAACCTGCTGATGGAGTTTGCATATGAGGAGCAGCCTCACCAAAGGGATGGTATGTTCCCTGAGGTTCATCAGCCTGGGTTGTTGGTCCTTCAGCAACTGTTGGGTGTACAACAACTGTATCATGAGGAACAGAGGTTGGAGGCTGATCTACTGGATGGTCTAATCCAGCAGGTTTCGCACCTCGTGCAGACTCAGGTAGTGAAGAAGTATGAAGAGGGGACTGTGTAGACTCCATATGGAGTGGAGAGAACTCCTGTCTTTCAATATTCTCAGCCTGTTGGGAGGCTGGAATAGTTGATGTGGCTGTCTCCATATGTACAACTGGTTCCTGTTGGGAGAAACCAGAGGGCTTAGGCTGACTCTGGGTAGACTCTTTTTGGAGTGAAGCCTGCTCCAAATGTGCTGAACCTTCTCCCAAAATAGGAGAGGCAGCAAGGTGTGCTTCTTTTTCAACTGAACCCTGTTGAGAGGGAATAGATGGGCTGGTTTACGCTGTTTTGGCTGTTGGTTTCTTTTTGACAATGGATTTGCGTTGGTATGATTTGAGAGAGGAGGTGGATGATGGATGTTGTGGAGAGGAGATGAGGGGATCTGATTGGACTGGTTTTGAGACTGGGTCAGAAACAGGTGGGTTGGCCTGTTCCATAGTCTCAGGTGCCATAGAGGCACCAGCCACAGAGGCTTCAGGTTCAACATATGAACCAGGGTGAGAAGTCTGCTCCCCCTCAGCCACAGAGGCTGATGGGGCAGACTTTGACTTGGATATTTTAGCCTTCTTGTGGACAGGCTCAGCTTCAGTCGTTTCCAGGGTCCTCTTAACAAACTTGACCCTGGATTTGGATTTTATTTTGGGAGCAGCTTCTGGATCCACCCTCACAGCAGAGGGTCCTTCCTCCATTCCTAGCAACCTCCTCATTGGAGTAGATAGAGGAGGCTCATTTGGGAGAACTGGAGTGTAGAAAACTCTATTCCCTATGACAGGAAATGCAGCAGTACGAAGTAAAGGCTGAGAGTTATACAGTTGCTCACCACAGATGTGCTTGAAGATGAGGCTCAAAAACCTGGGATAACGAACAGCATCTGGACGCGTTTCCTGCTGCACCAGATTCCTCAAATTCATGAAAATCCATCAGGCCATGTTGATTGTAGTCCCATCCACAAGCTGCAGGACTATAGGAATCTCATCACGGCTTAGTTGGTCAAAGTAACCAACTTTGCTGCTGAAGCACATCACCACAGAGGCAAATAGGAAACTATAGGTTGGAGATAAATCCTTCCTAAACAGTGTAGCTCCAACTTTGGGTTCTGCTACACCACAGAAGTGTAGCAGATTTCTCATCTGTTCATCTTCAGGCTGTGGCTGATCATAGGTTTCAGCCACAGGGAGATGAAGTGCTTCCCTGATCAGACGAGTGGTGATCTCAATGGTCTGAGTCCCATTGAGTATTGTTCCCCTGATGATTTTGGTAGCAGGATCATAAGAGCAGGTGTACCAAAATTCATAAACCATCTCCTGGTACAGGAAACCAGGAGATGCAGTCATGGCATAGTTTAAGGGGTGAACTTTCAGAAATTCCACCATTTCTTTGTAGCCTTTCCCCACATAATTTTTGGGGATGGTTAGGTTTGCAAGGTAGTTGGTGGGTTTCAGGGTTAGCATTGTGGTGACAGAGGAATGTTTCTGAACATCAGCACCAACAAATACTGGTAGAAAGGGGTTGTTTCGGTGAGCCATTTAGGAAGTAGTGAAGGTAGTAGCACAGGACACTTAGTCGAGTTTTATGGTTCTTTGGAAGTTATGGAAGTAGTGAGGAAGACGAAGATGAAATAGTAGGGGGTATTTATAGGGTTTGAATGTGAGTGAGTATGAGAGAAAAGTTTGGGCGGTTGATTTGAAATATTCGTTAACGGAAAACGGAACGGTTGTCCATGTCAGAACGGTTGTCAGACCACTTGAGCCCTTTTTAATCACTAACACACATAAACGCACATTATCCCCAGTAATTAAGTTAAATAAAAACAAAAATTAAGTAACTTGTAATCCTAAAAAGAAAGTAAGTTCTCCCATCATACTCATTTCATATTTTGATTTCATGAGTAATGAAAAATTCTTGCATAATTGCTCATTAGTAGAACCAAATATTATGTCATCCACATATATTTGAACAAGCATAATATCATACTTCACCTTCTTTATGAACAGTGTGGTATCCACTTTACCTCTGGAATAACCATTGCTCATAAGGAAATCAGTAAGAGTGTCATACCAGGCTCTAGGGGCTTGTTTTAGACTGTAGAGAGCTTTGTCCAACTTATAGACAAAGCCTGGATGATGTTCATTTTCAAAACCTGGAGGCTGCTTGACATAGACTTCTTCTTGCAGCTTACCATTCAAAAATGCACTCTTCACATCCATTTGAAATACCTTCATGCTCTTATGAGCAGCGTAGGCTAGAAACAAACGAATTGCCTCTAACCTGGCCACAGGAGCAAATGTTTCATCGTAGTCAATGCCTTCCTCCTGTATGTACCCTTGAGCAACTAGTCTTGCCATATTTCTAATGACATTACCTTGCTCATCCATCTTGTTCCTGAAAACCCATTTGGTGCCAATTATTGTTTTTTCCTTTAGGAGCAGGGACCAGCTTCCATACTTTGTTTCTCTTAAACTGATTGAGTTCTTCTTGCATGGCAGTGATCCAATTGGCATCTTTAAGTGCTTCATCCACTTTCTTAGGCTCCATCAGGGACACAAAGCTAGAAAACATACAAAAGTTTCCTAAGCTGTCCCATCTTGTTTGCACCCCTTTGTTAATGTCACCAATTATTTGATCATTTAGGTGACACCTGATCCACTTAGGATCTTGCTTCAATGAGGATTCTCCTGAGTTGTTTTCATCTACAACAGGTCCTGTTGAGCAGCTCTCAAGATTTTCAGACACACTAATATCTTGAGCCTGTTCACTTGTTGAGCATGACTCTCCATTGTTGAACATATCAACAGAGGATCCAGGAAACTCAGCATTGATTGGTTCAGGACATGAATTGTAATTATGTCAGTACACTTATTCACACAGGTTGTATCAACATAATCATCATCATGCCCATCATGATTAGCAGGTTTCACTCTGGATGTAGTGGAAGCTTTTGAGTCCTTTTCTTCACTGATGGAATACATAAGATCATCAAAGCTGAATTCTCCTGAAACTGATTCAGGAACAGCTTTGGTGGAGGCACTCCTAGACACTTCAAAGGTGACATTGATAGATTCATCTATCACCTTTCTTTTGTTGTTGTATACTCTGTAGGCTTTGGAGATAGCAGAATATCCAACAAACACACCTTTATCAGCTTTGGGTTCAAACTTTGCCAGTTGGTCCCTTTGATTCAGAATGAAGCAGGGACATCCAAACACATAGAAGTAGCTAATGTTTAGCCTTCTTCCTTTGAGCAGCACATAGGAAGTCTTGTTGAACCTTTTCACCACTAAGGATCTATTTTAGGTGAAGCAAGCAGTGTTGACGGCTTCAGCCCAGAATGATGAAGGTAAACCAGATGCAAACAGGATGATTCTAGCAGCTTCAATGAGAGTTTTGTTTCTCCTTTCAGCAACTCCATTTTGTTGTGGAGTTCTTACTGCTGAAAAGTTCTGTGAGATCCCTCTTTCTTCACAGAAGTCCTCAAGAGTACTGTTTCTGAATTCAGTACCATGATCACTTCTAAGCTGCTTGACTTGAGCAGAGTTCAGCATTTCCATCTTTTTGATAAACCCAATGATTTCTCTAGCAGCCTCTCCTTTGCTCTTCAGAAAGATCACCCATGTAAACCTGGAGAACTCATCAACCATTACTAGAGTGTATCTTCTTCCTCCTAGACTTGGGACACTGACTGGTCCAAACAAGTCCATGTGGATTAAGAAGAGAGGAGTATCAATAGAGAAAATGTGTTTAGATTTGAAAGATGATTTTCTCTGCTTGCCTTTTTCACAAGCTGTGCAGAGTTTATCCTTAACAAAGGTTATAGAAGGCAAACCTATACCAACTCTTTCTTACAGAGTTTGTTGATATTCTTGAAGTTCAGGTGTGATACCCTTTTGTGCCATAACCAGTTCCTGCATTGGTTCTTGTGAGAAAGCAGGTTTCAGTTGTGGGATCAGCAGATTTCATGTCCACAACATATGCACCTTTCTTTCGTTGAGCACACAGCACAACTTTACCTTGGGGATCCAATATGTAACCCATGTGCTCATCAAAGTTAACCTTGTAGCCAGCATCACACAGTTGACTTATGCTTACAAGATTATGTTTTAGCCCAACCACATAGGCTACCCTTTTGAACACTGCAGCACCAGCTTGAAGAGTTCCATATTCTTCTATGGATCCCTGTACATTGTCACCAAATGTGACTTTTGGCCCTTTTTCAGGCCTGAGATCACTCAGCAGGTCCTTGCAACCTGTCATATGTCCTGAGCAGCCACTGTCCAAGTACCAAACCTGGGATGGTTGTTTGTCCTGCAGAGTGTCATGGGAAATTATTAGTTACTTTTAGGGGAACTTATCATAGGGATGAGTTCTCCTACTTCATCAACGTTTGTTGATGGGCTAGTGACATCCACACTAATATTTTCTATTTGAATGGTATCAGTTTGGATACCATTTTCATTGACTAAGTTACTTCCAACACTGCTTGTTTTAGCAATGATGGAACTAGCAGAGTCAACAGGCCTCATGTCCTCAGTTTCAGGACAGTGTTTGGCCATGTGTGTCTTCTTCCCACACTTATAGCATTTTCTCTTTTTAGCCTTTTTTGAATAAGAACTTCCAGAAACATATTTGAATTGTTTTTGTTGATTCTGTCAGCAGGTTTAGCAAACTTATTACTATTTTTAGATGAATCAACAATTTGGGTGGGAGTCACAATAGCAACAGCTTTGCCTGTTTCTTCTTTCCTCTTTTTGGGAGGACAGATGTCAAATACAGGAAGCTTGATTGGTTTTTGACCTTCCACAGGTTTGGGAAACTTATTCCCAAATTTCTCAGGTTGAGCAATGGCTTTGCCTTTGCTCTTACTGAGATGTGATCGATGTTGCCTATCAACATGATCACTGCTTTTGGTTCTGAAAGACTTACCTTCATTTATAACCAATTTTCCACTATGATTTAAAAACTTATTTGAAACCACAACAGCTTTGCTTTCAACATGAGACTTACCCCTGTTGAATGCAGGCTGCTTACCTTTTGTAAACGTTTTCTCAAAATGTTTAACATCAAAAGGATTAACATGTCTCTTACCATCAGCTTTGGACCTAGAGCCTGTTTTCTGAACAGGTTTAGTGTCCACAGCTGCAGTTTGAGCATGTTTTCCTTTCTTCTGCTTGTGTGAATCAGAAGAGCACTTAGCAGGCTGATTTGATGGAGAACATATTCCATCATCAGCTTTTGGAGTTTTTTCACACAAGATGTCAGTATTTTGAGGCCTGACAAACCTGTTTGTTGAGACCAGCTTACCATTTACTTTCTGAATGAAAGTGCTGGGAAGCTCACCAAGAGTGGATAAGTCATCTTTCAGATTATTTATCTCAACAATAGAAGCTGCTTTGTCAAGATCCCCTCCAAGATAGGCTTGGATATGTGTAGGGATCTGCTGACTAATGCAATGGCTGACTTTTTGTGCAGATTCGCACCAAAAGTCAACTATCTTTTGAAGCTTTGCATGTTTTACATATGTCTCTCTCTTTTCTTCTGGTATAATGGAGTTGATGTGTTTCAATTCATCAAGCTCAGTTTCCAACTTATGGAAACTATCCAGTTTACTGGTTTTTATGTCAAGATCATTTTTAAGCTTAGAGATTTCAGATAGTAAAACATTATGCTTCTCAACAGCAGCTTTTAAATCAACAAGCATGTATTCAAACATTTTTACTTTTTCATCAGAACTGTAAGCCATAAAGTTTTGTACCTTGTACATCATTGTGGGATTATAGTTCTCTAAGCTGCTGAAGGCTTCAGCTTCAGCCAAGTCCTATTTGAAGTTGCTGGTTGATGGGACGTTAGTGTTGGCCATCAGACAGTTGTTGTCTTCTTTATCTGAGGATGAATCAGACTCCTCCCAATCACATGTCTCAGCCATGAGCCCCTTTTGCTTGTTGGAAGCCACTGAGTTTTCCAACTTTTTCAGCTTAGCCATGGCCATAAAGTACTTAACCCTGTAGCCATCATCCCTGTTTGTCTTGAATGGTTTGGATGACTGACCAACAGCTTTTGACACACAGTCAGCAACTATATGGTCAGTCTTGCCACATTTAAAGCACTCAGCGTTAGATTTATCAAATGCCTTCTTTTTTACAGCATTTGAGTTTCCCTGCAGCATTTTTCTACCAAACCTTTTCTTGTTGAACCTTTTGACAAGCATTGCAATCATTTGCTCATCATCAAGTTCATCAAGATCTGCATTGTCTTCCTCATCAGACATTTCTGCCCTTTCATCATCAGCCTGTTGATCAGGTTGTGTGAACACATCACATACCAGACTAACAGGTTGTCTCACGCTGGCCACTAAGGCAGCACCTCTCTTAGACATTTACAAGGCATTTCTTTTCTGCTGCCTTGACTGCTAATCATTCAGTAAGGATCCATATAAGTTTACAAGATCCATACCTTTGATGGTGCCTGAATTTCTCAAGATGGTAGAGAAGTAGTTCCACTCTTCAGGCAGGATGTCCAAGAACTTGTTCACCAGAGTCAGGCTGTCCTTTATGATCCCAACAGCTTTGAGATCATTAATAAGAGCAGTAAACCTGGTGTAGGTTTCTGTGAGAGACTCCTTTGGTTTTGCAAAGAAAAGTTCATACTGTCTAACAAGATTATTGATCATGTTATCCAGTGTGATTGTGGGACCATCATAGATGGTACATAAAGTATCTCACATCTCCTTTGCAGTCTTCATCTTCTCAACCTGTTTGAACACATCATCAGGAAGAGAAATGACCAGGTTATTCCTGGCTTTAGCATCTAGAGCAACCAGTCTTTTGTCTTCATCAGACCATTGAGCTTTGACCTTCTCAAAGGTTCTGATTTCAGGGGCAGCTCCTTCAACAGTAGGAGTGATAGTAGTAACAGAAGTTGGCACATAGGGACCTTCCATTACTATCTCTCGCAGTTGTATGTCCAGATTCTCTAAATAGAGCATCATTCTGCACTTCCAACCAGAGAAGTTCTGATGATTGAACTTGAAGGGTTTTGCCATTGACCCATTGTCATAGTAAGAGGAGGAACTTGCAGCACTGTTGTCCATGGGAAAGTAGGGAGAATGAGAGATCTAGAGTTGACACACACTCTATCTGCTCTGATACCAGTTGTAGGTCCCAAAAGGTTTCCCTATAGTATTGTTCTAAGCTGTAGAAGGGGGGTGAATATAGCTATTTAAAACTCAACACTCTTTTCTCAATGTTTGTGTATATTATCAACAAGTGTTAATTACAAACAAGCTTGACTGCGGAAAGGTTCAAGCTGAGATGACAGATACAACAGTTGTTTAACTAATCTAAGACTCACTCAGACTAGATACAATGACTACACTCACTTAGATGTACTCACTGATTTTACAAGACATAGATGGAAAGCTTAAGTATGAACAGCTTAGACACACTTACTGTTATATTCAAGCAGACTTGCATGCATGAAAAACACACTTTAATGCACGATCTAATTTCACACTCTTGGATATCTCACAATCCTTAGAAGCTTCCTTTTATACTCTCATTAAGAATCTCATTGAAGATTCTTCATTGGACAGACGAGATAGTGGGATGTCTTTCCAAAAACACAAGGCACCTTTTCTGCACATTCTGATAAAGCAGATTTGTCTTCATTTGGCAGAATCTTTGTCTTTTTCTTTTTGTCACGGTTGCATAATGCTTTAACTAAAAGAGCAATGTCAACTTTGCATCTTTCTTCTTTTGTTAAAGCCATTTTGATATAAGAAAAGGTCTGTCACCCTTTTCAGATATCCGTTTGTCTTCATGTAACAGAACAGCGTAGGCAGGCTGGGCAATTTCTGTTTTCCACTTTGTCTTCGACTTGTAACTGATCTTGTAGCCAAAAGCAATACATGAGGACTTGGAAACATATTCCATAAAGTGTTTAGCCTGTTCACAAAGAATAGGTTCTGTTCAAAAAGAACAGAACCCTTAGAATCTGTCCAAGCTGCTCAACAAAACAGAGCAGCGTTGACAGTTTATGTCCAGTCTGTTCAGCAGACTAAACAGCTTGGACAATCTGGCTTTGTTGCAACGAATTCAACATGGTAAACAGCTTTGGCTGATATTGCAAATCACTTATCAGGTTTCAATAAGGCATAAACATGCCTTAAATTATACCTTCAAGTGCATTAAACAGGTTTGATTAAAAATTTCCCCCTAAGATGTAGAGCAGATTTGACTGAGGCCTTTTTGTGCCTAACAGATATCAACTGAGGTGGGGGTTTCTGAGTTTTCAGAATTCAGAGGGGTTTCAAACGATTCTGGAGCATGAATTGATTGTACACTATCAACGGGTAACTGTACATCTGTTGTTGAAACCTCTCCAGTATCTTCTGAAATTTGTTGATGCCAATGATCGGAGACTACGACCGGATCTTCAGTAATCCTGTCAGGAATCAAAATTGGAACTTTAGTTTTGGTCTTTTCAAAGTAGTCTTCATAAAAATTTTCAAACAATTTATTAAGATCATTCGTGTCAGCATTTTGCTCAGATGACTTCATTGAAGTCGACTGTTTAAGTTCGAGTCCTGAACTGGTGTGTTCAAAAGCCATTACAACTCCATCGTCAAATTTAACGTTTACGCTCTCGTTAACGATCTTCGTCCTTTTGTTGCAGACTCGGAAAGCTACAGACTTTTTAGAGTATCCGATGAAGATGCCTTCATCCGCTTTCTGATTAAACTTTCCCAAGTTGTCTTTGTCATTCAAGATAAAGCACCTGCATCCAAAGACATGAAAAAATTTCACATTAGGGACTCGTTTATTAATCAGTTCGTATGATGTCTTTCCGAATCTTTTGTTAATGATTGATCTGTTCTGAGTAAAACAAGCAGTTGCTACAGCTTCAGCCCAAAGGAATAACGGTAGATTTGAGTAAGCCAGCATCGTCTTAGCAGATTCCACAAGTGTGCGATTTCATCGTTCAACTACACCGTTCTGTTGTAGGGTACGAGCTGCTGAATATTGATGAGTTATTCCAACAGAACTCAGAAATGTCTCGAGTGACTTATTCTTGAATTCTGTACCATTATCAGACCTAATAGTTTGAACTGATAGTTGCAACTTGACTTGAATTTTTCGAATGAAGTCGATAATGATCTCGGTAGCATCGGACTTGGATCTCAGGAAGAATACCCATGTGTATCTTGAGTAGTCGTCGATTATAACCAACACATATCTTTTCTTGTTAATGCTATGTACTCGCATAGGCCCGCACAAGTCCATATGTAGAAGTTCTAAAGCTCTAGTTGAAGAGTGTTCAACCTTTGACTTGTGAGAAGCTTGCACCATCTTCTCTTTTTCACAGGCAGCACACAACTGCTCCTTCTGAAATCTGAGAGTTGGTAGCCCTTTGACTAACCAACCTTTTGCAAGATTGGTTAATTCTTTGAAGTTTAGATGGGAAAGATGGCGATGCCACAGCCATGATTCTTTAGATGTTGCCTTGGACAGTAAGCAAACATCTTTCTTCAGATTGATATTGGCTAAATCTATGGAGTATAGATTTGTTTTCCTATTCCCTACAAGAATCTCCTTCCCTTCCCTAGATCTAATGCTACACCGATTAGCCTTAAAGTTGACTTCTAATCCGTTGTTGCACAGTTGCTCGATACTGAACAGATTATGACCAAGACCATCAACGTAGAATACCTTTTGAATAGTTATTTGGTTGTACTCAAGACTCCCATAACCTTTGATCGGACAGAATTGATCATTCCCAAATCGTACCGTCCCACGGAATTTGTCAACAAAATTTGTGAGGGTTTCTCTCTGTCTGGTCATATGCTTTGAGCACCCGGAGTCAAGGTACCACACATGATTTACCTATAAAACGAAGAAAGACGTGAGGTATCCACTTATAGTTGGGTACTTTACAATTTGGTAAATCATGTAGTGAGTCTTTAGACTTCTCAACAGATAATGTCTTCGACTTAGGAACCCACTTTTCAACAGTATTTTTAGGTAACCATTTTTGTACAGTTCGTTGTGGAACTGATTTTGAAATTAGTTTCTTTGGAACCTTTTTCTATTTAAAAGTAGGAATCCTGTTTTTTGGTAGCCATACAAGTTTACCATTTTTACTTACAGGTTTAGCATTCAACACATGACAATGAGCAGAATTTAAAGAAATCAAATCAGCACGAGAGTATTTAGCACATTGTTTATCAGTAATTTTATTACAGACAGAATTATCTATGAGACTAATCCTATCAGTAACAGTTTTTTCTTTTATTCTCCACTCTTGTCTAAATCTCTTGTTTTTGGTTGCTTGTTGCTTCTTTCTCCAAACTTTCTTCAGTGAACTTTTCTCAATACAATCTGACATAATAGAAAAACGAGAATTAGTAACTTTAGAATTATTTTTATTCTGCAAAATTTTCTTACTTTGAGAAGCATGTGTCTTCTTTGATGTAGAATCCTTTGATGAAGAGGATTCACCTTTTTCAAATTTTAGTCACAAAAGTAACTTTTGTTTTCTCCTTTTTCTTTTGTAAATCAGGTGAATTTACTTATTTAACCTTAGATTCTATATGTATTTTTTTCAGAATACTTACAGGTTCTTTAGGTTTATCAGCTTGTTTGTCATGTAAAGATTTAACAAATTCATCAATTTTGACAAACATCTCTTCTAATGAGTTAAAATCAAAGTTCACGTATAGATCAAATTCCTGTTTAGAATTAATGTAATCAGGTTTAATTGAAGGTTTCTGATCTAGTTGAATTTTTCTATCAGGCTGATTTTTCAGTTTATTTCCAAATTTTTTTGTTTCAGCCTGAAGCTTTTCATTTTCAGACTCAAAAGTTTAATTTTCAATTCAAGATCAGAATTGATCTTTTCAAGAATTGAATTTGGTATATATGGCTTTTGAGTATAAGTAGTATTTTCAGACAAATCCTTTTCAAAATAAGTCTGAATATACTCTTCTGAAAATGCAAGAATTTTGATAACTATCATTTAATCTGTTATAATCTACAGTATTCTGCATTTTATCTGTTCTCAATCTTTTTAAATCTTCATCTGATTCTACTTCATCTGAAGCTTTCATAAAAACCATTTGTAATCCTAAATTCATATATCTAATATCATATATAGTTGGTGAACATGAAATGGATTTTGTTAGATATTTAGGATTTGTCCAACCTATACCTGATTTTGAATTATAAAATTCGGTATCTTTAGGTTGATTCAAATATAGAGTTTGATCTGTTTGACCTCTTTTAATAAACTAATCTTCCAAAGATTTAATTTTCTCATATAGCTTCATTCTTTCATCAAATATAGAATGGTATTTCACAGAATAACTTGATGATTCTAACTCGGCTAAATTCAGTTTTTCTTTTAGGTCAGATATATTGTTGTTCAGTTTCTGAATTTCACTTTGAAGTTCATTGGATTTATCTTGTAAATCTGAAACTACTCTTAATGCTAATGCCTTATCCTTGGAAATGCTAATACTAATGCATGTTCTTGACTCAATTTATTTTCCAAGGAATGGACATTTTTCTTCTCAGGTTTTAATGATTTTTCAAATCTTTTTAGCATGTAAGCCATTTGAGTAAGTTTTTGTTCAACGACACAGGAGTTATCATCATTTGAATCAGAATTAGATTGTACCTTGGGTGATTCTGAAGTTTCTGAGGAATCTGTATCTGGTCCATCATCTGCTTGATCTTTACTGCATCCTACTTCGCCTACTTCCATCAACACCATATCTTCTTTTAGTTCATTGTCAGATTCAGAATCCTTTGGCTCTTCAGTTTCCTCATCTGTCAGTCCTACCCAAACATCATCCTTAGCTAACATAGCAGAATCGCTGAGTTCAGGATCATTGAACACTTCAGATTTGAGACAGATATGAGCATCTTCGTCTAGAATATCTTCATCTTCGGATAGTTGGAGCCAGTGATCATCTTCAGTCATCAATGCCTTCCCAGCCTCTTTTTCTTTTGCCAGCAGTGCCTTCCGAGTGTAATATTCAGAATTCTTGACAACTGGAAATCTGCATTCTCTAGAAAAGTGACCTGGTTTACCACAGTTATAGCATTTTTTTATCAGCATCCTTCTTGGCAGGCTTATCAATTTTCTCGTATTTCTCAGCCTTCTTGCCACTGCTCTCTCCAGATTTTTCATATCTGTCTTTCTTTTCATACTTCCTTGAGCATGTCTTGTATCTCATCTTATTGTTTGTCGGCTTGCGGTAGAACTTCTTTTGAAATGCCTTTGTCAGCATGGCCATCTGTTTCTTCATCTCTTCAATCTCAGAATCAGTTGAATCTGAATTCGGTGAACTACTGCTCAACACAACCCGCTTTTCCTTCTTTAGCTTGTACTTATATTTCTTGTCAGCCAAGAGAGCTAGAGGATCAACGGTTGTCTTTTCTGCCTGTTTCTTCCCTGACATTTACCTTAAAACAACTTCTTGGTAGTTGTTAAGATCCTCAAAAACCATATGGAAGTCCATGTTGTCAATCTCTTTTGTTTGTTGGATGATCATTGTGTATTTATCCCATTCAGGATTCAGCACATTTAGGAATTTGACATTTATATCCAGATTGGATTTTGTCACTCTGTTCCTTTTCATTTCACTCACCACATTGACAAACCTCAGCTATGTACTTTCCAGCAACTCTCCTTCTCTTGCTTAAAAGTTTTTAAAGGTTATCAGACTGTTTCTGGCTCTATTGGTTGCTGCTTTGTCTGAACCACGCATCAGTTTACACACCTCATCCCAGATGGATTTGGCTGTTTTTGTATTGATATATATGTCGTTTGGGATTGAAATCAGCAAGAGCTTTCTGGCAGTCTTGTCTCCCAGCTTTCTTCGTTTTTGTGCTTCAGTCAGATTTGTGACCTCTACTGTTCTTTCCGGGATAGGAGGGTTGTCGGTTGGTACTGCTGGAATGATTTCAAGAAAAACAGTTGGTCCCTCATTCAGGGATTTCAACATTTCTTCAGATAGATCATGGAAACTGATAAATTCTAGGAACTGTTCCCTCCATTGAACGTATTCAACTCTGTAGAGAATAGGAGGTTTTGTTTCCGACCCCATGGTTAGTGCATCTTTCGACATAGTGACGGATTAAAAAGAATCTTCCAAGATCTTTTAAATGGATTTTGAACTGAATTTGAAAGGAATTTGAAAAACTGATCAAACTTTTGATAAGTTGATCAAACTCGAATTAAAAAGAGTGAAACTCGATTTGTATGGGATAAAACTCGAATGATGAATGATACAACTCGGATGAAAGAGTTATACGACTCGATCAAAGAAAGGATCAACTCGAATGAATAAGAATGAAACTCGAATCAAAACTTATCAAACTCAAATCTAAAAAAAATCAAACAAATGATTAGTAATAAAACTCGAATGACTAGATAGTAAAACTCGAATGACACAGCACTAAAACTCGAATGAAGAGTCTACCAACTTGAATGGACTTGATTTGTTTTGATTGAACTCGAATTCATTGTGTTAAGACTCGAATCGTATTTTAATCAAGCTCGAATGAGTTTATAACCAACTCGAATGTGTTTAAACAAACACGAATGAATGTTCAGACAAACTCGAATGTCTGTTTAGTTCAATTTGATGTTAAGTGGTATCCAACTCGGTTGAAAGTAACTTCCAACTCGATTAAATCTAAGTTCCAACTAGATTAAAGCAATTTCCAACTCGATTGGAACAATTTCCAACTCGATTGGAACAAATTTCCAAGTCGATTAAAACAAGTTTCCAACTCGATTAAAGTACTTTCCAACTCGATTAACACTTGAACTTCAACTCAATTCGAGTTTTATCATTATTGAAAAATTTCAAGTCCAGATTTCAAGATTTTCAATTAAAATGTATGAATTGACCCCAAATTGCAATCGAATATGTGTTTTTCATTCACAAACACTTTTTATGAAACCACTTTGAATATTTTCAGATCAAACTCACTGTTTTTATCAAGAACAGTCAAGAACACAACCGTTTTTCAAATATCCGTAAAATCAATAGAAATTTTTGTGTGTTCTTAATTACAAATCGAAATTAGATTCAATCTGTTCGTCTTTTAAATCCAGAACTTCGATCCAAGTTATACACTCATCCACACACTGAATCAAAAACCCTAAAGGTTTTTATGATTTTTAAAAACTGCGATAAAACAGTGTTTGAAAGAATATTTTTCAAAATCAATCAAAAATTGTCATTTTCAGCCTCTGATACCAATTGTGAATTCAGTTTAATCAATCACAAATATAATATCAAACAATTAAGAATTATAGAACACTAACCGAATGATTTCTTTGCACAAATGGTATAACAGAATGAAGAACAAAATGCGTACACCGTAGCCCTAATCTCTTTGCAATGAATTCCATGCAAACACTAAAATCCAAAAGTCAGATCCATATCATTTACAGTACAATATCCATTATTTATACAAAAAGTATTATCTATGAACTAATTACAATTTAACCTCAAGACGCATGTAATTTATACGAACAAGTGCGATGAGGCCACGCTTACATTAATCCATGTTTGACTTTGACCCAAAAATCACATGATGTGTGAGAAGAAGAAAACACATGCCTTCGTAAAGGAAAAGAATATACAAAGTAGAAATGAGTTTGGTTTTGAAACAAGTTCGAACATTAAAAACGGAAATTAAGAATACCCAAAATTAAGAGCCGGGAACTTGCCCGAAAATAACCGATTGGGTCGGATTTTGATTTTTTTTTCTGAATTTTACAATGAAAAATAAAAAATCAGACCGGACTGAACCAAAGCCGATAGAACCGAGAATCAATTTAGTGGCATTATATGAACTAAGAACCGACCCGAAAATAATTGGTAGTGTTTTCTCATTACTTTTATAAGAATGCTAGACCGGACTAACCGGAACCCGGTGAAACCAAAAATTAATTTAATGGAATCACATGAACTGAGAACCAACACGAAAATATCAGGTTCGATCCGATTCAAGTAAAACGATTAAATTGCTCATCCTTACTACAGACACATATACTTCTTTTTTCATATCATTTAATTCCATTCTTTCCGAAAAAACACACCTTTGTAACACTTGTTTTAAGCGAATTTAAAATAAAATTGTGTACATAGAATTTGGAATTATATATTGGAGTATGCAATTAGAGCACAAAGTATACCATGAATTGTAAGAGTGATTTACATTCGTTGATTAAAAATATCTATGGCCTAGAAAACATTATGATAGAATCATAGATCGAAAATACTCGTCATTTTCAACTATCTATCCTAATACCTATTAACTCAATTAATTTGTAAAGATAGAAAGAGAGAAGACTGAGGGAGAGAGAGAAGCTGCAAGATGGAAATGGAGCCGCTGGAGGGGAGCCAATGGGCGGTCTGGAGGAGTGGGGTGGTGTTCCCGTCGGGGAACTTGCCATTTGGCAAGCCATTGAGCCGGCAGCCACGTATATCGATTGCTCTTATAAGGCTCCAGCTTGACTTGTTTTGAGTTTTATGTGTAAAGTTTTAGTTTGCTCATAAATAGTTTTAAAAGCTCATTTGGTTTGGGCTCGATTAATTTTATATATATATATATATATATATATATATATATATATATATATATATATATATATATATATAGAGAGAGAGAGAGAGAGAGAGAGAGAGTCTGGTTCAAATAAATACTTCTCGAAATCAAGTGCACCCGAAGATACCAACCTTAAAAAACTCTTTTAAAGTTTTTTTCACATAACCATATTTAATTTAATGTTATACGTATGATATATGAAATTCACATAGATTCACACTTTCTGTGTCCTTAAAAATTATGTGAATGCTTAATGCATATTTATGTGAATGGTCATCCATGTGAATGGTCATTTCACACCATTCACACCATGTGAATGGTGTGAATGATCATTCACATGATCTTTTTTAACATTCACAAGAGTTATGATGTTGCTCCTTTTGCAAAAAAGTCTTGTAATGTTGTCTTTTGCATGTCTATTCAAAAAAAAATATGTGAATGATCATTCACATTAGGGTACGCTGGAATCTCATAGGTATGCTGATGAACCTGATTATATATATATATATATATATATATATATATATATATATGGGTAAATTACAAATTTGGTCCCTGTGGTTTATAGCAAATTACGGATCCCGTCCCTCTATAGAAGAAATTACAAATTCGATGTCCGTGGTTAACATTTTGTTACGGATTTGGTCCTTTGACCGGTCATTTTTTTTAAAATGACCATTCTACCCTTGAGATTATTATAAAAATAGGCAATGAACTTTCTTTTTAATAAAAATAAATAATAAAAAAAAGGGTAAATTAGAATTTTCGTCCCTGTGGTTATACACAAATTATGGTTATCGTCCTTTTAATGATTAAATTACGATTACAGTACTTATAGTTGGCAATTTATTATGCCTTTGGTCCCTTTGTCCAATATTTTTTTTAAAATGACGATTTTTCCCTTTTATTATTATTTCAGTTTTGGTCCTTGATCAAATTATTTCTTTTTACTTAATTTATTAATAGCTTTTTTATTTTTTACTATTTATTTAATATATTTACTATTTGTTAAACAAAAAATATAGTTTAAAATCAACAAAATATGTAAACTTTACATATTTATATGTATAAATTAATTTAATTTTTTAACTTTATGAAATAATTATATATTTCATTAAGTTATAATTACAACAATTATGGGTTTCCTTAAGTTATATGTATAAGGTTTATCTGACCATTAACTTTATGGTATAACTAAATTAGAATAGACTACACGTTAAATTATATATTTGGTTAAGATAAAAACAAAATAATTAAATTAATTTGAATAAAAAATTATTAAATATATAAGTATTTATATGAATGTAACATGTAATAAAGACAATAGATATATAAATTAAATGCATAACTAGATTCAATTTTTATAAATGAAAAGTAATATACATTTAGAAAAATAAATATATAAATATTTCAACGTATATCTAAAATCAATATGTATGAACGATAATAATAGTATTTATAACAATAATTAACAAAAATACAACATATTAAATTAAGTCATATACAAGTTATTATCATTGATTACTACTTAGTCATGTAGATACTTAAATCATAACAAAATAATAATATTAATACTATTAATAATAATATCAAATAAATAAATAAATAAAACATATTGAATAAACTTTATTTCAATTAAATTTTAATAGTAATAACTAGACAATATAATTAAAAAAATAGAAAATATATTAAATAAATAGTAAAAGAATAAAAATCTATTAATAAAATGAAATAAAAGAAATAATTTGATCAAGGACCAAAACTGAAATAAAAGTAAAAGGGCAAAATCGTCATTTTAAAAAAAATATTGGACAAAGGGACCAAAGTCATAATAAATTGTCAACTATAAGTACTGTAATCGTAATTTAATCATTAAAAGAACGATAACCATAATTTGTGTATAACCACAGGGACGAAAATTGTAATTTACCCTATATATATATATATATATATATATATATATATATATATATATATATATATATATATATATATCACGTGAGAAGAATCTTATGGTGAGAAAAGGTGAGAAGCAATCATAGGTAGACACGTGTCATCACTTCCTAAATAAGATTAGGGGCAAATTAGTCATCTTAAAAGATGTTTCTCTCTCTAAATTATGGAAAGTATCCAATTTAATAAATACATTACCAAGATTCAATTTACCTTATTTTTGTAAACTAATTAATTTAATAAATACACTAATTTTATGAATTTTAAATTTCTTGTTAATTTAGTGCGATTAATTCATTGATAATATAATCGAATGATACATCAATTCATCGTCTAACACTCTACTCAAATGATACATTAAGAAATACATTGATTCAACATTGTATTTTCTTTATGTAAACCATTGAATCACACACAAATCATAAATGCATTGATTTGTTAAAAACTACAATTAAATATACATCAATCCATCATGTGATACATTGTTTCAATAAAAACTAAGTTAATACAACAATGATTCAAAACTAAAATATCAATTCACTGATACATTATGATACACAACGATGCACTAATTTTATAAACATTGATGCACTATGATACATATCAATTCACTTATACAACGATGCATTGATACTCTACAAACAACGATGCATCGATTCACTGCTGCATCAATCGAAAATGATGCACTAATACTCTACCGAACAAATTGATTTCAGAAACAACTATAATGAATATGTGAAAACAAAATTCATGAAAGATTTCAAAACATTGATCCTATCCAAAATTCTATGACTCCAGATCGAGTTTCCAATGAAATTTTTAAGAATCCACAATTGTTTCACGAGGAAGAGAAAAAAAACACCAACAACAAATGGCGACGACGACATGGCGGGTCCGGGGCGACGGCGAAAGAAACGGTGGTTTCCTACGAGACAGAGGCGGTGGTTTCCTCTCGAAACGACGTTAGTCGAGTAGAAAAAATGATGTCACGTGGTGCTAGTGGTGCCAAGAACTTCTTGGTGGTGGTCGGCCGACCATAGGTTAGTCGGCACCGTTATGGTTTTGTGATAGTGAATACGATGAGATATTTTTAGTTGGCACCGTTATGGTGGTGGCCGGCCGACCATGTGTGAGTTGACCATTTTTGCAATTCATTTGACAAATTAGTAAATGTTTATAATTTAGGAAATTTGGTAATTAATAAATCTTTGCCATATATAGAAAAGCATAATTACGGTAATTAAGAAAACCGTAATTTTAATTTTTTTTATTAAATAAATTAAAATCCAAAATTCCTAAATTGCCCTTTCATTTGATAATCAAGTAATGTCACGTGACGTCGTCTTATTGCTTCTCACCTCTTCTCACAATAAGCTCCTTCTCACCTGATCCAAATATATATATATATATATATATATATATATATATATATTAATGACATATTATTATAATCCAGTTTTATGTGTGTTTGTCTTACATAACTGAATTAAATATTATACATTTTTATTAATTATTAATTAATATTGTACATATACAAATGCTCGTTTTGACTCAAAGACTATGTTTGACAGTGTGTTTTAAAAAAACATACTTATCTACTTTTGAAAATTTATCAATATGGTACGTCTACTTTTTTAAATGTCGACATGGTACCTGTACTTCAATTTTTCATACCGATATGACCATATTTGTAATGGAACCCTTTTTCTCATACCATTGGAACCCTATTTCGTGTGTAAAAACCAGGCTCTATTATGTAGAATGACCATATCGATACAGAAAAATGAAGTACACGTACCATATCGACAGTTAAAAAAGTAGACGTACCATATCGATACATTTTCAAAAGTTGGTTGCTATTGTAAGACCTTAACCCAAAATTAAAAGCTAAGTTTGGAAGAAAAAATAGAACTTTTATTTTCTAAAAATAAGTTTAAAAAAACGCTAGTAGAGGTAGCGTTTGAAAAGTTTTAGAGCTTTTGGTCAAACTTAGGGTGTAAACGAGCCGAGCCGAGCCCGAGCCCGTTTAAGCTCGAGCTCGGCTCGTTTAAAAGTATCAGGCTCGGGCTCGAGCTCGGCTCGTTTCGAGCTTTGTATGTAAAGCTCGAGCTCGGCTCGTGAATAATTTTTCAAGCTCGAGCTCGGCTCGGGTTCGGCTCGTTTATTATATATTTTTAATTTTTTAATTAAAATTTGAATAATCTTTTTATATAATATATATAACTTGTTATTTTAATATATTCATATTTATATCTATGTATTATATATTTATTAATTTTTAAAAATTTATTTATATCTAGGCTCGTTTAAGCTCGTTTAGGCTCGCGAGCTCGACATGTGAAGCTCGGGCTCGAGCTCGTTTATTAAACGAGCTCGAATTTAGGCTCGAGCTCGGCTCGGGCTCGTTTAAATCGAGCTTTTTTGAGCTTTTAACGAGTCGAGCTCAAGTAGCTTACGAGTAGCTCGACTCATTTACACCCCTAGTCAAACTTAATTACTTTTTTACCTTCCTATTAATTATAAATTACCATATTTAACTAATATTATTGCCTTTTTATGTAATTTAATTCTAAATGCTAAAACTACAACTAATTTTACTAAACACATTTAAAAAACTAAAAGCTCCAGCTCTTTTAAAAAGTTTCAGCTCCAAAAACCTCTATCTACTAATAGCTCTATCCTTTTTAAAAACCCGAAACTACAGCTAGTTTTATCAAACATACTTTTAGACACGTACTTATTAGACTTGTGTATTGAATGAGTTCCCATTTAGATCCTAATTTCCCTCAAGTTTGTTCTACATTGTTGCCATATTTTTCCACGTATGACACAGGTATGGTGGTGTTATTGTGTATACTAGTATATTACCCGTGTACTACACGAAATAGTAGATAACTTGTTTTTTCAAAACTATATATATCTGAAAATTATTACAAAAACTACTAATAAAATAGCAATGTTATACTCTTAAAGTGATTATAGAAAATATATAAAATGGGTTAGATGTAAAATACATAACTAAAAAAATTAAATAATAACCAAAAAAGGAAAAAAAAAATTATAGATAAGAAGCCAACAAAAGTGTCTGTTATAGACTCAAATTTAAATTTGAAATCCAAAATAATATGAGTTATAGACTCAAATTTAAATTTGAAATCCAAAATAATAGGAGGATATTTTTATTTAGAAATTAATTTAATTAATGCAATTATTATTTTAATATGGAAATTATAGATTATGCACGTGTCGTATCCACGTTATGCCAAGTGGCATTCTAGTTAGGTGTCAAGTGGCATCTATTTACACTTTTAATAGAATAGAGAGATTAGTTAGAAACACATACTAAAAACATACATGATTTATAAAAATATCACTTAACTTTAAGAGGGTGTGAACAAGTCAAGCTCGACTCATTTGAAAGTATCTATTTCAAGCTCGAACTCGGTTCGTTTCAAGCTTTGTATGTTAAGATCGAGCTCAACTCGTTAATGACATAATAGGCTCAAGCTCGATTCTGGTTCAGCTCGTTTATCGTACTATATTAATTTTTTGGTTAATTTTTTTATATAATATATTTTATTATTAAATTTTTTTATATATGTAATATTTATTTTAATTTTTATATTATACATTTACTAATTATAAGCTCGTATAGGTTTGCGAGATTGATATGTAAAGCTTATCAAATAAGTTCAAATATATGTTTAATTTTGACTTGGGCTTAGCTTTTTTTAAGCTTTTAATGAATTAAGCTCGAGTTGCTCAGCTTGTTTAGGTTCTATTAATAACCTGTGGTTCACATTGCTAGATTATTCACTCTTCACATTTACATTTCTTAGTAAGAACATTGTTCTTGATACAAACTCGTTCACTAGCTACCTCTTTCACATTTAGTTCAAATAGTTTTAATTAGATGTGTCAATTTCAATCCAATGGGTTAAATGGACGGGAGGTTTAAAATGACCCGTAGTAAAAAACTAAGGTTAAACATAAATTTAAAAAAAAAAAATTTGAATTCTAGATAATGAGGTATTTAACAAACTATTTTTTTTTAAAAACTTTCAGTATCATGCAAATTTTTTGTATTTTGGTCGTCAACCCTTTCAACCTGTTTGCTTGAATCGGCCGGAATTGTCATCCTAAGTTTTATTAATGTTCGTAAATACTTCACATAGGAACATGTATACTAAATACTACTTGATTCACACAAGTACACATATTGTCTACATCACTAGTTCGTGTTAGGTTCATTTACCATCATGATCACTTTGATTCATAATCATCACATAAAAATGTAATGATGGAAAGACTTAGAATTGTTACAGCAAAAAAGTTGAACAATAATAAATTAAGGCTGATTTGATAGGAAAAAAATGAGTTGACAGAATCTTGTAGATTTACAAGTTTTTCAGACATATTGAAGACCTTAAGAGGATACATGATATAATGGAATTGAGTGAATGAAATTATGTGGTGTTTATAAGTTTTTTTAATCTTGTATGAAATTCTCTATTCTCAATGGAAATAAGTAGAAAATTTGAGTTTAATATAGATTTCAATTCTTTCATTTTTCTTATCAAAATGGAAAGGATCAATGATAGAGAAATAAATGGATTTTTTATAGTTTATCTTTCAATTTCTTTACCAATATTTATTTTTGTGTAACTATCATTAATTAAAAAAAAACTTGAATGATTTTATTCCCTACAATTTCACGATACAAAAAGCCCCGTAATTATATCAATGTTTAGAAATATATTGCAAATATCATTTCTGTGAATGATCACCAAAATAAAGAGAATCAAATACATGAAAAGGGAATGAGTTTTTATTCCTTTCTTTTCGTTTTATACGTCTATATTTATTTATGCATCATTATCATTTGTTAAAAATACTTATAAATCTAAATACTTTCATCCTTTTATTTCTATTGTATAAAACACTTCCTAAATGATTATAGAGATTTCTTAAAACAAAGATTCCATGCCAAATATATATACATTAACTTACAGTCCCATTGATATATCGTAAATACGAAGCTCATATTAGCGTAATAAATGTTCATAAAGATTTTTGTATTAAAAGGACAAAAGATGTTTATAAAGCTTCGGGCCGAAGGACATTTGTAATGCTTCGGGTAGATGGAGGTCTATTGAGCTTCGGGCTAGAGGTAGTTCAGGGGAAGAGTCAACGTTATCGCTGGGTACATGTGTACATGTATCTAAATAACTGAATTCTGTGAAAAAGCGGTTGTAGGTGAACACTATAAGTAAGATCACTTGATCACAAGGAGGGGATCCACATTTTTAATGTTACTCTATATAAATTACACTAGTGCTTTTTTAGTGTAAAGAAGAAACTTCAATTCCTTATTCTTATATTTATACTGACTTGAGTGTTGGAGTGACTTAATGTAACACCCTCGATCTACTCCCTAATGCCACGTTATAACACGTCAACAAAAATATAATATAACAATCCCTATCTGTTTCCAAGCTAAACATGTCGAAACCTCGATAATTTAAAACTTTAATTAACATGATAGTTCACGGAAATCACTGGTTAAATTACACAATATCCAAAGTACATATATACAATCCCCAAAATATAACTACCTCTAAGAAAGGTAGCTAACTCATCGAACTCTGCAGATGTAAATCTACTTGGGTCCAGCAGGCCTACTAGAACTCTGGTCACCTGAGATACACACATTTCAAACACACAGTGAGCTAATACTGGTGAGAATGCAAGTGATAGTAGTACGATTATTAAAACTTAGTAAAAGATAATAAACTCAGTAGTAAAGTGTTCAGCGTTTTCTCTACTGAAAAAGTATATGGGATCCCACAAGATAGCTCAGAACAGGTACTCAACCTGTGTGGATGAATCCACGTACCAAAATCCCTATTTCGCACAAAGCAGTCGTCAGAATAGGTACACACTCGGTATCTGTGATTTGATGTAAAGAATGAAAGCAGCCAAGCAAGTAGCTCAAGATTATATATGTTTTGGATATAACTCGGTTCGACACCCAATACCTGATCTCGTTGTCGTAAAACACAAATTTATGTCATCGGGTTCCAAATTAATTAATAATCACAAGGATTGTAATCTTTTATAAAAACTTAATCCCACAACCCAATTAACTCAAAATCTTATCACGTGACGGTTACACGTATAACTTAATAATTCGTCCAACTCACTATTAATATTTAACTCAACCCAACCAAATAATTCCACGTACCTTAACCAAAATTGGGATGTTACAGGTCCTACCTCCTTATGAAGATCTGTCCTCTAAATCTAGCTCGGTACAAATAAATGAGAATAATTGCTACGCATCTCTGACTTTGTCTCCCATGTGGCGTTGGTACCCTTATGATGCTTCCACTGCACTTATACTAACGTCACCTTTTTGTTGTGTAGCCTCTTCACCTTTCTGTCTGTCACTGCCTCAGGCTACTCGGCGTATGGGAGTCTATCATCGACCTCAATCTCAAATAAAGGCACTCTCTGATCATCACTAGCCAAACACTTACGAGGCTGACTGACGTGAAATGAATTGTAAAAACCAAATAACTCTGAGGGTAAATTCAGGCGATAAGACTGATCTTCAATGCTCTCGACAACCTCGAATGACCCAATATAGCGCAGATCAAGCTTACCCCAATTCCGAAACCGTTAATTCCCTTTCAGGGTGAAACCTTCAGCATCACGGAGTCTCCAACCTGGAACTCTAACTCTGACATCCGGCGATCAGCGTAACTCTTCTTCTGGCTCTGAGTTGTCCTAATCCGCTCCTGAATCATGGCGACCTTGTCGCTAGTCTCCTGCAGAATCTCTGGCCTGTTGATAGGACGATCGCCAACTTCACCCCAACACACAGGCATTAAACACTTTCGTCCATAGAGTGCCTCAAATGGAGGCATGCTGATTATAACACCCCAAAGTTTGTTAAACAATTTAAATAATGATTAGCTATGACATAAGAATGGTTTAATGTGATGTTTGAACACATTTAGTATAAATATGTCAAAACTACTCATTTGGGTATTGAAGTATTAAATAAATACAAGTTGTAGCATTGTGGTTTGTATTTGTTAAATAAACGATGTTTAAGGGAGGGACCTTTTGTGTGTGTGAGATAAGTTAGAGAGGAAAAGTGGCAAATGGCCAAACGCTTTCCCCTCTTCCCATTTCTTTGAACCGTATGCACAAACACACACACATTTGCACACACTCATTTCTTGCAATTAGAGAGAAAAGAAGAGAAAGAGTTAGGGTTCTTGCTAGATTGATCATCAAAGTGAAGATTAAAGCTCCAAAATCATATTTTGGTATCATCTTGGAAGGTATAATCATCTACCTTCACTCTTCTTCTCCGTTTCTCTCGCCAAAATATGTAACTACATTGGTAGTTCGTGTTAATTTTGGTTGAAATCCAATTTAGGGTTCAATTGAGCTCCTATGGATCAAGGATGAAATGTTGTTTTTTTGATGTTTTGGGAGCTCTAAATGAGCTCAAATATGCTTATAAATGTTAATCGTTTAGGAGTAGTGATAGTTGATAGAATTAATTTTGGAATTTCGGGTGTAAAACCCGTAGGGGGAAGAAGTGCAAGTCTGTGAGCGACTCGACGAGTCGATACTGGCTATCCAAAAATTTGATTTTGAGTTGTGGGGTCGTATGCTAACAGCTAATACTACTAAAATACCTCTAACTTTAGTATTTAAAGGGTTCAAAAGTTTAATTTCAAATTCGGGTCTCATAGGGTTCCGAAACGAACCGAGGCATCCGGTTTAGAACCCGAAACCTCGTCGGAGAGGTTTTAAGAGTTATTTAGGGTATGGGAGCTTATAAACAATATATTTATAATTGTTATAGGTTATTGGATCAATCGGAACCCATTGGAAGCGACTTAAATTGAATTTGATCGTTTCGGTTCATTTTGGCGGGCCAAAGCTTTATTGTGCAAACCACTATGAGTTCTAGCATTACTGTTACATAATGTTCATGTATCTTGTTGTTTTACCTCGTTGAACATATTGTTGAGCCAATGGTTGATATCTTGATAGTAGTAGCCTATTTGCTCTCAATTCTTACATGTTGATTCATTGGGCATATGTGAGGCACCTTGAGCCTCACCATACTTGTTAAGCTTTCATTTGACCTCACCTGGATATCCACGTTGGGCTAGCTCTAAGCCGAAATTGAGCAATACGTTGGACTAGATCTAAGTCTAAATTGAGCAACACTTTGGACTAGCTCTAAGTGTCAATTGACCAATACGTTGACTAGCTCTAAGCCTAAATTGAGCAATATGTTGGGCTGGCTCTAAGCCTAAGCTGAGCACTCAATCATGTTGATTGTTGGACATACGCGTTGATTATTGTTGTATGCACGTATATTATGTTACCTTACTAATCTAGCAACCCACTCCACTTTGTTGACCCCATTAGTTGTTAACCTTTTCAGGCAAGGGAAAGGGTCACGCTTGACCATCTCGATAGTAGACTTGAAGCTTGACTAGCGGCTCGTTGTTTTGGTATAGCTTCGACAATGCTTGGGGTTGGGGCATAGTGGACTCCCATTTTGTTATACACAAGTGAATGGACCTAGCTTTGATACTTGGTCTTGTATATTGGATGTTTAGATATTGTAACCCCAAACATTTTGATCCATGATTCACCACACTTTGCTCGTTGATAGGTAGCAAAGTCGGAAGAATCATGTTAATGGCTTTTGTACATTGAAAATTTTAAATTTGACCACAATTCCGCAAGTATTTATTGTTAATTATTGTTAATTGTTCGTGAAACATCTATATTATTTGGAAGGGTGTTTCAATTTGATTTCAGAGACTATGTTCATTGCCTGAGTATAGTCGCCGATACTCACCACTGAACGCGGGTTCGGATGCTAGTATTGACCCACCTAGGCAACAATAGTATAACAATCTTAAGATTGACTCGGCCTAGGTTTGGGTAATTAACGAGTAGACGTTATGCATATATATTGCAAAATATATTATGTATACATACTCGAGAATGTGTGAGCATTCATTAAATGCCTCTTGGGTTTCGTTTCAGTCAAAATGTCGGATCACGGATCCACTCAGGGCCATGAACCGGTCATGAATCCTCGAGAGTCTGATGAATCTGACAATGATCAAACCTACCAATCTGGGGAGGATGGGTCAAGAGAGGAGCGGATGCTTCAAAGAATGGCATAAATTTTAGAGGAGAACAACCAGCAACAAGAGTTGTTCATGGAAGCAAATATGCAAGCCTTCTACGAACGAATGGAGAAGGCGAAGAGGGATAAAGCTCATACTGAAGTGAGCATTGGGGAAGAGAGGGTTGGCGGAAGCGGAGGGGACGGCGAGGACAAGAAACCCTGAAAGAAAAAGGAAGGATCTTCTAAGTCAAAGAAAGGTTGTTCACTTAAAACTTTCATGAAATGTCGGCCACCCGAATTTGATGGCAAGATTAGGGCACGTACATTTATGGACTGGTTGAAAGAGGTTGAGAAGTTCTTCCATGTAAACGACTGTCGAGAAGAGAAGAAAGTTTCCAATGGCACGGTATTGTTGAAGGGCCCTGCTTCAACTTGGTGGGATGTGGAGGTCGAAATTCAGGGAGAGGAGATGATTAGGTCCATGAAATGGGACCAATTTAAGATTCGATTTAAGCGGCAATTCTGTCCCGCCATTTTAATTCAGAAAATTAAGAGAGATTTTATCACGTTCCACCAAGGAGATTTGTCGGTGGAAGACTATTTGGCAAAGTTTAACTCCAAGGATATGTTTGTGGGGCCACTTGTGTCTGATGAAGATCAAAAGGTGGAGTATTTCGTGGAAGGCCTTTGGAAAGAAATTTGGGAATTTGTGAAGATGCAAGTGATCAAAACCTTTGATCAAGCGGTTGAACTTGCTCGTATCCAGGAGTATGAAGTCTCTCGAGTTGATCCCGATACTCTCTCCTCTAAGAAGTTGAAAACTGAGGTTCCTCAAGGGTCGCAACGACCGCCTCGTACATCTTACTCTCATTCTAAAGGTGCCGATTCTCGATCTCATTCGCATGCACCTTCAAAGCAACAGTAGTACTCCTTGAATTAAACGTAGCGCCACCACATCTTGCACCAAATGTGGGAGGTTTCACAAGGGGGAGTGTACTCGGAGTCCCCTAATTTGTCATAGCTGTGGAGAGGTGGGCCACATTCGTACAAAGTGCCCCAAATATGTAAATAAACGTTTTGTGTGTGACGATTTGGGACAAAAATCTTGGGGTGTCCTAACCGGAAGGACGTGCCTGTGGAAAGTAAAGCTTCAGCAGCACAGTCGGCAATTGGTGGTGGTTCATCCCAACCAAAGGGGAATGCGCCTAAAGCTCATGCGCGGGTATTTAGATCACCGCGGATGAGGCTCGGGACACACCGGACGTGGTTACCGGTACCTTTCTATTAAACTCATCACATGTTATTGTTCTTTTTGATTCCGGTGCAAATGTGTCATTTATTTCTAAATCATTTGCACGAAAGCTTGATAGTTTGCCCTCATTGTTTCCTTTACTTTTGACTATCGATGTTGCAAATGGGATGTCGGTTGTGGCTACCCAAATTTACTTTGATTTTAAAATCACCATAGATGGTTATGATTTTGGGATTGACCTTGTGCTAATTGACACAAAGGAGTTTGATGTATTCATTGCCATGGACAGGTTGGCTGCAAATGAAGCTATTATTGTGTGTGCCAAAAGATGTGTTCGTTTAACAACTCCTAACGGCAATGAAATATTTGTTTATGGAGAGAAGCATAATGGAGAAGTGGTGATCATCTCCATGGCAAAATCCCGTAGAAGCATTAGTAAATGATGCCAAAATTTCTTGGCATATGTGTTGAATGTCAAGAAAGATGAGATGAACTTGAAGGATGTGCAAGTAGTGAGCGAGTATCCAGACGTTTTTCCTGATGATTTGTCGGGCTTGCCACCCGATAGAGCAATATTATTTCGGATAGACTTAGTGCCAGGAGCTGTACCCATTGCACGTGCTCCTTACCGTTTGGCCCCTTTGGAGATGAAGGAAATGTGGGCCCAATTGGAAATGTTGTTGGAAAAAGGGTTCATTCGACCGAGCACTTCGCCTTGGGGTGCTCCACTTTTGTTCGTTAGAAATAAGGATGGATCCTTGAGGATGTGCATTGATTATAGGGAGTTGAACAAAGTGACAATAAAGAATAAGTACTCGTTGTCTCGCATAGACGATTTGGTCGACCAGTTGCATGGGGCTTCTTATTTTTCGAATATTGACCTACGTTCAGGTTATCACCAATTAAAGGTTCAGGAGGAAGATGTTCCAAAAACCGCCTTTCAAACTCACTATGGTCACTATGAATTCTTGGTGATGTCGTTTGGACTCACTAATGCATCTGCCGCCTTCATGGATTTGATGAATCGAGTATGTCGTCCGATGCTCGATAATCCAGTCATCGTGTTCATTGATGATATATTAGTCTATTCTAAGATGGAAGCGGATCATGTCGTTCACTTACGGGAACTTCTTGAACTCCTTCGCAAGGAATGGGTATACGCCAAGTTCTCAAAGTGTGAATTTTGGTTGCGGCAGGTATGAAATTCTAAAATTTGGCTATAATACCTTTTATTATAGTGTAAAAGTTGGATTTCATTACTTAACACCTTGAGTGTGACTCAATCAGGTGCAATTTCAGGGGCATGTCATATCTTGTGTGGGTGTTTCGGTCGATCCTTCCAAGATTGAAGCTATTGAGAGTTGGGAAACACCACAGAATGCCTCTGAGATACAAAGCTTCCTCGGATTAGCCAGCTATTATAGACGATTTATCCTGGACTTCTCGAAAATCGCGGTCCCTCTTACATGTTTGACGCATAAACACGCAAAGTTTGTGTCGGTAGAGCCGCAGAAGGAGACATTTCTAACGTTGAAAGCCCGTTTGACTAAGGCTCCTGTCCTTGCCTTTCCTGAAGGCAATGAAGATTTCGCGGTGTATAGCGATGCATCTATCAACGGGTTGGGTTGTGTATTAGAGGAAAAGTAATAGCTTATGTATCACGGCAGTTGAAGGACTATGAGAATAGTCGCCCAACACACAATCTCGAGCTCAAAGTAATCACTTTTGCCTTGAAAATTTGGCGTCACTACTTGTATGGTACTCGATGTCAACTTTTTATGGATCACAAGAGCCTGAAGCACCTCTTTGATCAGAAGGAGTTAAATATGCGGCAACGACGAGCCATGGAATTAATAAACGATAATGATTGAGAAATCCTATACCATCCCGGGAAAGCAATGTTGTAGCCAACGCTCTAAGTCAAAGAAGATATCTTGAGGCGACTTGTTATGCACTTACCCATGTGGTGGTGACTTCTACCATCATCAATGATATCTGTAAGTGGCAAGTCGAAGGCCTTAAGAGGAGAATGTTAAATCCGAAAGGATGGTGGGTCAAGGCACATTATCAACCAACGGCAGCAATGGCTTGAAATTATATAAGGACCAGATATAGGTGCCGAAGGTTGGAGGTGTTCGGGACGTGATCCTTGAATATGGTTACAATTCGAAGCTCTCTATTTATTCGGGTAGCTCCAAGATGTACCTTGATTTGAAAGTGGAGTATTGGCCTGAAATGAAGCGAGACATCGGCAACCACGTTGAGCGGTGTCTAACTTGTTTGCAAGTCAAAGCCGAACATCAGAAACCGTCGGGTAGCATGCAACCTCTTGATATACCAGAGTGGAAATGGGATCAAATCACGATGGATTTTGTAGTGAAACTCCCGAAAACCCAATGTCAGCATGATGCGATTTGGGTTATTGTTGATCGATTGACTAAGTCCACACACTTCTTTCCGATTAGAGAAAACTATCTGCTGGAGCGTCTACCTCGGATGTATATTGATGAGATAATCGTGCGGCATGGAATTCCGAAATACATTGTCTCGGATCGTGATTCGCGGTTTACGTAAAGGTTCTGGTAAAGTATGCAAGATCAGTTAGGGACGCGTGTTAACCTGAGTATAGCAATCTGTCCTGAAACTGATGGTCAAATCGAGCGAACGAATCAAAACGATGGAGGACATGCTTCGGGCATGTGTAATTGAGCTAGGAGGTAACTGGGATACGCATTTGCCACTCATAGAGTTTGCCTACAATAACAGTTATCATTTTTCGATAAAGATAGCACCTTACAAGTCGTTATATGGTCGCAAATGTCGAACCCCAACTTGTTGGCGTGAGGCTGGCGAGAAACCACTGGCAGGACCTGAATTGATTCAGGAAACCAATGAGAAGATTCAAATAATTTGGGAATGAATTAAAGCCGCCCAAGATCTCCAGAAGTCGTATTCAGACAAATGCCACAAAAACGTGGAGTTTAATGTAGGGGATTCAGTTATGTTGAAAATGTCTCCGTGGAAGGGCGTGATGAGATTTGGTAAGTGTGGCAAGTTGAGTCCATGATATGTCGGGCCTTTCAAGGTCATTGAGCGCATAGGCACTCAAGATTACAAGTTGGAGTTACCAGCAGAGCTTGCAGGTATACACGACACCTTCCATGTGAGTAATCTAAAGAAAAGTCTGATAAATCCCGAAGTGACGCTTCCTTTGAATGACGTGCACATAAATGAGAAGCTACGGTATGTTGAGGAGCCGAAAGCCATTTTGAGTGAGAAAACCACCAAGATGAGAAACAAAGAGATTGAGATGGTGTTGTTTCGTTGGAAGCATCACCGTGGATCTTTAATGATGTGGGAGACGAAGGCCGAGATGAAGGCCAAATATACGGTGTTGTTTGAGCCGAAATGTTTCTGTGGCGGAATCCTTTTAAGTGGGGGGGGGGGGGGGGGGGGGGGTAATTGTAACACCCCAAAATTTGTAAAACAATTTAAATAATGATTAGCTATGACATAAGAATGGTTTAATGTGATGTTTGAACACATTTAGTATAAATATGTCAAAACTACTTATTTGGGTTTTGAAGTATTAAATAAATGCAAGTTGTAGCATTGTGGTTTGTATTTGTTAAATAAAAGATGTTTAAGGGAGGGACCTTTTGTGTGTGAGATAAGTTGGAGGAGCAAAGTGGAAAATGGCCAAACTCTTTCCCCTCTTCCCTTTTCTTTGAACTGTATGCATACGCACGCACACACAATTGCACACACACTCATTTCTTGCAATTAGAGAGAAAAGAAGAGAAAGAGCTAGGGTTCTTGCTAGGTTGATCATCAAAGTGAATATTAAAGCTCCAAAATCATATTTTGGTATCATCTTGGAAGGTATAATCATCTACCTTCACTCTTCTTCTCCATTTCTCTACATTCCTCCATTTTTGGAGATGAGACTCCAAATGAGTTTATGTTGAGTGGTTAAGTAGAGGCTCCAATATTTTAGTATGTTGTTATACGATCAAAATGGAGCCAAAATATGTAACTAAATTGGTAGTTCATGTTAGTTTTGGTTGAAATCCAATTTAGGGTTGAATTGAGCTCCTATGGATCAATGGGTGAAATGTTGTGTTTTTTATGTCTTGGGAGCTCTAAATGAGCTCAAATATGCTTATAAATGCTTTACCAATCATTTGGGAGTATTGGAAGTTGATAGAATTAATTTCGGAATTTCGGGTGTAAAACCCGTAGGGGAAGAAGTATAGGTCTGTGAGTGACTCAACGACTCGATACTGGCGGTCCAAAAATTTGATTTTGAGCTACGGGGTCGTATGCTAACATCTAATGCTACTAGAATACCTCTAAATTAAGTATTTAAAGGGTTCAAAAGTTTAATTTCAAATTCGGGTCTCATAGGCTTCCGAAACGAACCGAGGCATTTGGTTTAAAACCTGAAACCTTGTCGGAGAGGTTTTAAGAGTTGTATAGGGTATGGGAGCTTATGAGCAATATATTTATAATTGTTATAGGTGATTGGATCGATCAGAGCCCATTGGAAGCGACTTAACTTGAATTTGATCGTTTCGGTTCATTTTGACAGACCGAAGCTTTATTGTGCAAACCACTGTGAGTTCTAGCATTAGTGTTACATAATGTTCATGTATCTTGTTGTTCTACCTCGTTGAACATATTGTTGAGCCAATTGTTGATATCTTGATAGTAGTAGCCTATTTGCTCACAATTCTTACATGTTGATTAATTGGGCATATGTGAGGCACCTTGAGACTCACCATACTTGTTAAGCTTTCATTTGACCTCACCTGGATATCCACGTTGGGCTAGCTCTAAGCCGAAATTGAGCAATATGTTGGACTAGCTCTAAGTCTAAATTGAGCAACACTTTGGACTAGATCTAAGTCTCAATTGAGCAAGATGTTGGGCTAGCTCTAAGCCAAAATTGAGCAATATGTTGGGCTAGCTCTAAGCCTAAATTGAGCACTCAATCGTGTTGATTGTTGGACATACTCGTTGATTATTGTTGTATGCATGTATATTATGTTTCCTTATTAATCTAGCAACTCACTCAACTTTGTTGACCCCTTTAATTGTTAACCTTTTCAGGAAAGGGAAAGGGTCACGCTTGACCATCTCGATAGTAGACTTGGAGTTTGACTAGCGGCTCGTTCTTTTGGTATAGCTTCGACAATGCTTGGGTTGGGCCATAGTGGACTCTCATTTTGTTATACACAAGTGAATAGACCTTGCTTTGATACCTGGTCTTGTATTTTGGATGTTTAGTTATTGTAACACCAAACATTTTGATTCATGATTTACCACACTTTGCTCGTTGATAGGTAGCAAACTCAGAAGAATCATGCTGATGGCTTTTGTACATTGAAAATTTAAATTTCACCCCAATTTCGCATATATTTATTGTTAATTATTGTTAATTGTTCGTGAAACATTTCTATTAGTTGGAATGGTGTTTCACTGATAGATGCATGGTAGCTGTTATTATAAGGAAACTCAATAAGCGGCAAATGTAAATCCCAGTTACCCTCGAAATCAATGACACAGGATCGAAGCATGTCCTCCAATGTCTGGTTCGTCCACTCTGTCTGACACCCTGTCTGAGGGTGATAAGTTGTACTTAGTTGAACTCGGGTACCCGGCTCCCTCTGAAAGCTCTGCCAGAATCGTGATACAAACCGGCTATCTCTGTCAGATGTGATCGATCTTGGAACTCCATGTCTTGCCACAATTTCACTGATGTAGAGGCGCGCTAACTGATCCATCGATATAGTCCTGTGAACATCTAAGAAATGAGCGCTCTTTGTGAGCCGATCAACAATAACCTAAATCATATCATTTCCACACACAGTCTATGGAAGTCTCACAATAAAATCCATAGTGATGTCATACCACTTCCACTCTTAAATCTCTAATGGTTGAAACCTGCCATATGGTTTCTAATGCTCACTATTGACTCTCAAACACGTCATACATGCCTCCACATATTTCCCCACATCTCTCTTCATATCTGGCCACCAATAATGAACCCTTAGATCTCTATACATCTTCGTGCTTCCCGGGTGGATCGATAATCTAGACTTATGAGAATCGTTCAGAATAAGCTATCGCAAATTCCCTACCCTGGGAACCCATACTCGGTCACGGAGGGTCATCAATCCTCTGCCATCTCGACTCAGTAACTGAAGCTACCCAGCTAATCTTTCTCTCTGTACATTCTACACTCTCAACCCCTCCTCCTGAGCTTGGCCCAAACTGTCAATTAACGTGGATGTGACCTCTACTCTTGAAGCTCTAGACGTAATCGTCTACTTGTAAGACCTCCAACTCAAAGCGTCTGCCACCACATTAGCCTTCCTTGGGTGGTACTGAATATCACAGTCATAGTCTTCAAGAGCTCCATACTGCGTCTCTGCATCATATTTAACTCCTTTTGGCTGAACATTTACTTCAGACTCTTATGATCTGTATATACTTTGAATCGCGTTCCATAAAAATAATTCTGCCATATCTTCAAGGCGAACACAATGGCATCCAACTCCAAATCATCCACAGGACGACTCAACTCATAACTCCGCAACTGTCGCGAGGCGTAAGCAATCACTTTGCCACTCTGCATCAGTACGCATCCCAGCCTAGTAAATGAGGCATCACAATGCACGGCGAAATCCTATGAACCTCCGGCATTGCTTAAATCAGAGTCCTATACAATCAATTCTTCAGCTCTAAAAAGGCGCTCTCCTGCTCCTCAGCCCACACGAATGACACAGACTGACGAGTCAACATTGTCAAAGGCACTATAATCCGCGAAAAGTTCTCTATGAACCGTCGGTAATACCCTACTAACCCCAAGAAACTTCAAACCTCAGACACAGACGTGGGCTGACCCCAACTCATGATAGCCTCAATCTTCATCAGATCCACCTTCACTCCCTCACTCGACACCACGTGCCCTAAAAACTGCACTTCTCTCAACCAGAACTCGCATTTCGAAAACTTGGTGTATAGCCTCTCTCGCTGCAATGTACTCAAAACCTAACTCAAATGTTGGTCGTGCTCCTCACTGCTCCTCGAGTAGATCAGAATATCATTGATAAACACAATCACAATCGATCAAGCATCGGCCTAAAGACCCTATTCATCAAGTCTATAAACGCTGTTGGGACGTTAGTCAGCCCAAACAGCATGACTAAGAACTCATAATGACCATATTGTGTCCCGAATGCAATCTTCGGCACGTCCTCGTCTGTAACTCGTTGCTGATGATACTCGAAACGCAGGTCTATCTTAGAGAAGTAGCTCGCCCCTGAAGTTGATCAAATAGATCATCAATCCTCGGCAACGGATAATGGTTCTTCACCGTTACTCTATTAAGCTCCCGGTAATCTATACACATACGCATCGTCTCGTCCTTCTTCTTCACAAATAACATTGGGGCTCCCCATGGAGAAGAACTAGGGTGAACAAAACTGTGGTCTAATAGATACTGCAGTTGTGTCATCATTTCCCACATCTCGACAGGCGCTAATCGATAAGGCGTACGAGCAATAGGCACCGCTCCAGTAACTCAGGTCGATCCTGAACTCGACCTGTCGATCTGGCAGCAACCCCGGCAACTCATCAGGAAATACATATGGGAAGTCTCTAACCACTGGCACGTCGCCAATCTCTCTCTTCTCCTTCTTCGCGTCCACTACATAGGCTAAATAAGTGGCACATCCCTTTGCCACGTATCTCAGCGCTCGTGCCATCGACAGAATACTCATCTCTCCTCGACACCTCTCCCCGTACACGGTCACTGACTCTGTCTCCAAAACCGGAATCCGAATCATCTTCCTGGAACAGAAGATATTCGTCTGGCGTGTTGTCAGCCAATCCATGCCTATAATCGCATCAAAGCTAATAATATCCATAGGCATCATATACAAAAAAAATGGATGGCCATATATCTCTAAAACGCAATCTCTATAAACTCGACTCACTAATACCGTACTCTCATGGAATCGCTCAACAATCACAGGAACAGATCACTTAGATGAATGCACAGTAAAATAACCATAGAAAGATGCAGATACATATGATCGATCGGACCCCGAATCAAATAAAATAAA
>JAANYP010008842.1:0-10170 GCA_020465985.1 Centrapalus pauciflorus | reverse complement strand
ATCAATAAATGGGTTGGGTTGCGTGCTTATGCAACGAGGAAAAGTGATAGCGTATGCATCGAGACAGTTAAAGGATTATGAAAAGAGTCGTCCGACTCATGATTTGGAGTTGGATGCTGTTACGTTTGCGTTAAAAATCTGGCGACATTATCTGTACGGCACTAAATGTCAGTTGTTTACTGATCATAAGAGCCTGAGGCATATCTTTGATCAGAAAGAATTAAATATGCGACAGAGGCGCGCTGTGGAGTTGATTAAGGATTATGACTGTGAAATCCTTTATCACCCTGGAAAAGCCAATGTAGTGGCTGATGCTTTGAGTCGAAAGAGATACCCGGACGCGACTTGCTATGCGCTAACGCATGTAGTTGTGAGTTCCTCTATCCTTGACGACATACGGAAGTGGCAAATCGAGGGTCTTAAAGAGGAAAATATTAAGTCTGAGAGAATGGTTGGTCAGAGTGGACTGTTAACCGAAGGTATCAATGGTCTGAAAATGTTTAGAAATCGCATATGGGTGCCGAAGATTGGGGAGGTGCGCAAAATAATTTTAGAAGATGGTCATAATTCGAAGTTCTCAATTCACCCCGGGAGTTCAAAAATGTATCAGGATTTGAAATCTGAATATTGGTGGCCCGGAATGAAGCGAGACGTTGGTAATCATGTTGAAAAGTGTTTGACTTGCTTGCGAGTCAAGGCCGAACACCAAAAACCGTCTGGAAATTTGCAACCCCTCGAGATACCCGAATGGAAGTGGGACCACATCACGATGGATTTTGTGGTAAAGCTTCCGAAGACCCAAAGACAACATGATGCTATATGGGTTATTGTGGATCGACTGACAAAATCCGCACACTTCTTGCCGATACGAGAAAACTTTCCTTTGGAAAGATTGGCGCGAATGTATATTGATGAGATTATTGTACGCCATGGAATTCCAAAGTCCATTGTTTCGGACCGTGATTTGAGATTTACTTCGAGATTTTGGCAAAGTATGCAAGATCAGTTGGGGACGCGTGTTAATTTGAGTACGGCATTTCGTCCCCAGACCGACGGCCAGACTGAGCGCACTAACCAAACGATGGAAGATATGTTACGTGCGTGCGTGATCGAGCTTGGCGGAAATTGGGATACGCACCTACCGCTAGTGGAATTTGCCTACAACAATAGTTATCATTCTTCGATAAAGATGGCTCCGTATGAGTCATTGTATGGCCGAAAGTGTCGAACTCCGACGTGTTGGCGAGAAGCAGGCGAGAAACCGTTAGCGGGTCCCGAATTGCTTCAGGAGACGCATGATAAAATTCAGATTATTCGTGAGCGAATCAAAGCGGCCCAAGACCGACAGAAAGCGTACTCCGACAAACGTCACAAAGATATAGAGTTCGCAGTGGGAGATTCTGTGATGCTGAAAGTGTCTCCGTGGAAGGGAATTATGAGATTTGGGAAGCGAGGAAAGTTAAGTCCTCGATATGTCGGACCGTTCCCTATTACCGAGCGTGTCGGTGCCCAAGCTTATAAGTTAGATCTGCCCGCTGAGTTGGCAGGAATTCATAACACCTTTCACGTTAGCTATCTGAAGCGAAGTCCGATAAATCCTGCTGTGACCGTTCCTCTGGACGATGTACAAATCGATGAGCGACTACGTTATGTCGAAGAACCAGAAAAGATTATCGGCGACAAAATAATTAACCTAAGGAATAAAGAGATCGAGATGGTGCTCGTTTGTTGGAAGCACCACCGTGGATCTCTGATGACTTGGGAGACAAAGGCTGAAATGGTGGCCAAATACCCCGCTCTGTTTGAAAGAAACTGATTCCGTGGGCGGAATCCTTTTAAGAGGGGAGGAATTGTAACGACCCAAATTTTATATAATTAATAATTAATGTTTATTGTAACGAAATACGATTCGAGATACTAATTTGTCTCAAACACATAAATAAAAGTGTGTGTGGATAATTATGATATATGCCTTGAATATATAAAAAGGACTTTAAAAGAAATGCTAATAATTCCAAGGTATAAATGGTAAATAGGTGAAAGTTGTGGGTTGGAAAGAAAAAGAAGAAGAAATCTTCTTCTTTTTGGCTTTATACATACGCAGACAAACACACACATATGTGTGTGTTCATCCTTTTCCAAAACTCCAAAATAGAGAGAAAAAGAGAAGAAGAAGAATCCAAATCAGACTTTTATTGGGAGATTCTTGTTGGTTTCGAAAGATCCAAGAGGTAACCTCATTTATTTTATATAAATCTCTTGCTTGTTCTTCTCCTCTCCATCTTCGTTTGAAGAAGATGAGAAACCCAAATGGGTTTTTATGAATAGCATGGAGAAATCTTTAGATCTTGAAGGATAATGATGAAATGTAGTTAGAATCATCATTTTAAAACATATTATTCAAGTTTTACGAATGTTGGTGGGTTTTAGTTTAAAAACCCGAAAATGGAGTTTTATGAACTCCCATGGATTTAAAAATGAATGAAATGGTGTTCTTAATGTAAAAATGAGTTTAGAAAGGTATATATATGTTTGGGAATGATTCCAAACCGTTTATAATAAATGTGAGAAGTTTTGGTAGTTTTGAGCATTAAATCCGTAAGGCAGAATGGCAGACCTGCACTCGAACTCGGCGAGTTCCCTTGATGAACTCGGCGAGTTGGTCTGAAATTTTGAAAGAAAAGTTCTAAGTTAAAAGATTCGGATATAGTGGGATCCGAATTTCGGATGGGTTGGTCCGAAATTCGGATGTGGTTTGAACCGAGTTCGGACCGTGCTTCGGTTGGAAGGGATCCGAAATTCGGATGGCCCCTGACCGAATTCGGATGATTTGAAATTCGGTTTGACCCGAATTCGGAAGGGAGAACTCGGCGAGTTCGGACCCTTACTCGGCGAGTTCGGCCCAGTTTTGGCCAGAAATTTTAATTATAATTAGTCCTCGGGATCATTCACCAAAATAGCTTACATCCCCAATTGTGAAGGATAATTAGGCCAAAATAATTATGTTGGTCGATACCGAAAATTAATTAGGTTTTACGACTAATATGCCCTGATCAAAGTTGAGAAATTGTAAGCGGTGAGACTTATAAATATTATATTATGAACCTACTTGTAGGGGTTTTGACGGGTTAAGTCGCGTGAAGACTATCACTCTTACCTTGACGATTATAACTCGGTTTTGAGGCCGAGAGCGTATTGTGTATCACTGTGAGTTCTAGTATTAACGTATTTGCATGCATATCATGAATTGTATGTTACTGCTTTCGTATCATTATTGTCATTTTCATGCTTTGCCATCACATACATCATAATTATTGTTTATCACTCGGTTGATTAGTTGTTGATCGTTCGTTTGACCTCTCCGCCGAGACGGTAAGCCTGAGTGTGGTAACCCAGCGGAATCATAATGGTAAGCCTGAGTGTGGTAACCATTATTGCCTGTAAAACGATAAGCCTGTGGTGGTAATCGTACAGCATCATTGTAAACTGCATATCGATAAGCCTGTGGTGTGGTAATCGAGCAGTAGATTGTAAACCCATTGTACGGTAAGCTTGTGTATGGTAACCGCAATGTGGTAGTTTATAGCCATTAGTTGGCCTCCAAAATTGTTAGTCGAATTCATGGCATTGCATGGCATCATTCATATATCGCATGGTACTTTAATCTAGAATCTCACTAAACAACTTTGTTGTTTACCCGATAGTTGTTATTTCCTTTCAGGATCTGTTAAGGGCAAAGGCCCGGCTGGCCCAAGTTGTTAGATATCGTTTGGAGCTCGGATAGGAGCTCAACATTTTGTAGATGATTGGGGCGGGAGTAGCAGACTTCCATTTTTGGACTTACGCGAATTAGTTACTGTTTATTAATTCGTTTGTAACTAAATTGATAACTTAATCTTGTAACCCCAGTTACATTGCTCCGTGATTTCCGACACTCTGTTGTGTCTCATGCAAAGTGTTTGGAATCACGATGATGATTATTAATTGCAAAAGTTTTAATTTGATCGTAATTCCGCTAGTACTCTGTATAAATTAATGTATAATGGTATCGAAATACTCGTATTAGTTGTATGGGTGTTTCAATTTGGTATCAGAGCTGGAGCTCATAGACAGAGTATAGTCGACGATACTCTACTCTGAGCACGGTTTCAGATGCTGTTATTGACCCACCTAGGCGGCGATATTATAACAATTACAATTGACCTTTGGCCTAGGATGGGAAAATATTGGGTAGACTTTTAAGATTATGACTTGACGTAAGCATAATTATATATATATACATATGCATACAAATAAATTTCATGTGCACACTTTGGTGTGAAACAAGTGTTGAACCGACCTGTAACTGTTGGTTGCAGACAATGTCGGATAACCAGTCGAATCGCGTTCTACACCAGGAGGTAGAACATTCAAATGATGGGGGAGGCAGGGATCAGTCTCCAGATTATGAAAATGAATCCAGTTTCCGTACTGGTGGAGGGTCCAGAGAGGACAAAATGATGCAGATGATGGCGCAAATGCTGGAGCAAAATCGCCAGCAGAATGAGCTAATGACCCAATTACTTGCTTCCCAGAATGTTCAGGGAAAGAAAAATAATGCTGAGGGGGAGCAAGCAAGTAACGATAATACTGAAGGCGCCGGAAGTGGAAGTAGGGCAGAAAGGCCCAAGAAAGATAAAGAACGGAAGCACGGCTCCTCTAAGTCAAAAAGGGGAATGTCGTATAAGAATTTCATTGGTTGTCGCCCTCCAGCGTTCAATGGACGGGCAACTACTGTGGAGGCCTTGGACTGGATCAAGGCAATCGAAAAATTATTCCGAGTCACTGACGTCAGCGACGACAAAAAGGTGCAGTATGCGGCTGCGCAATTTGTTGGTCCTGCTTTGACATGGTGGGATTCAGAGGTCGAGATAATGGGTTTAGATGTTGTGGCGAAAATGTCCTGGGTAGAGTTCAAGACCAGGTTCGACAAGCATTTCTGCCCGGCTGTTGCGGTGCAGAAGATAAAAAGATTTCCTTACGTTTCAACAAGGAGAACTATCGGTGGACGATTATCTGATCGAGTTTAACTCGAAGGCAATGTTTGTGGGGTCAGTGATTGCTGACGAGAAACAAAATACTGACTACTTTGTGGAAGGACTGCGAAGTGAGATTCGCGAAATGGTGACTGTTCGCGCAGTGGAATCGTTCGAAAAAGCTGTGGAGTATGCGCGACTCCGAGAGTATGAATTGTTCCGTAGGGAACAAGAGGCGGCTGGATCAAAGAAAGCGAAGGTTGAGTCTTCGTCGGGGACGTTTAAGCAACCCTAACAATCATTTTCGAAGAACGTGGACTCCCGTTCACGTTCCCAATCGTCAAGGCACTCAAAGAAGCCGGCTAGCTCCAACAACTTTCAGTCCAAATCTCAGTTTTCCAATTCGGTGCCTACGTGTAACCGTTGCGGGAAACTTCATCGTGGGGAGTGTTTGTCCCCTATTGTGTGTCATGGCTGTGGAGAAGAGGGACACATACGTCCTGCGTGCCCTAAGCGAACTGATGCGTGCTACGAATGTGGCCAGGTGGGCCACCTTGCTCGGAATTGCCCCAAGAAGAGGTTGGCGACGTCCGAAAGTAAAGGCTCGGTCGCAAAGCCTAATTTTGTGGGTGGTTCCTCCCAATCAAAGGGGAACCCACCCAAGCCTCAAGCCAGAGTCTATCAGATTACAGCTGCTGAGGCGCAAGATGTGCCGGATGTCGTAACCGGTACTTTTCTCCTAAATTCTTTACCTGCTGTAGTATTGTTCGATTCTGGTGCAAGTGTGTCTTTTATTTCCAAAGCATTTGCACGAAAGTTAGATATTATACCTTCTTTAATGCCTTTTCCCTTATCTGTTGATGTGGCAAACGGAAAATCGGTCAGTGCCACCAAAATATACTACGATTGTGTGCTGACCCTAGACGGACATAATTTTGATATTGACCTTGTCCCCATAGACACCAAAGAATTTGATGTAATAGCTGGCATGGATTGGTTGGCCAATAACCTTGCCACTATTGCTTGTGCTAATAGAATCGTTCGTTTGTTCACGCCGGAAGGCGAAGAAATCTTTGTGTATGGGGATAGACGTAAAAGGGAAGCCGCAGTGATTTCGGTGGCTAAGGCTCGGAAAAGTTTAAGTAAGGGTTGTCAATGCTTCTTGGCTTGTGTGTTAAATACTAAGAAAGAAGGGAAAAACCTCAAGGATGTACCAGTGGTTAATGAATATCCCGACGTGTTTCCTGATGACTTACCGGGATTACCACCGGATCGATCCGTAGAGTTTCGGATTGAATTGGTGCCGGGAGCTGCACCAATTGCGCGAGCCCCGTATCGTTTAGCACCTTCGGAAATGAAGGAAATGATGGCACAATTGGAAGAGTTATTAGAGAAAGGATTCATTCAGCCGAGTACCTCGCCTTGGGGTGCTCCGGTTTTATTCGTGCGTAAGAAAGACGGAACCTTGCGAATGTGCATAGATTATAGAGAACTGAATAAGGTGACTATAAAGAATAAGTATCATTTGCCTCGTATCGATGATTTGTTCGATCAACTACAAGGAGCTGCTTATTTCTCGAAAATAGACCTTCGATCAGGTTATCATCAACTTAAGGTACGTGAAGAAGATGTGCCAAAAACGGCTTTTCGAACCCGATATGGACACTATGAATTCTTAGTGATGCCTTTTGGGCTCACTAATGCTCCTGCAGCTTTTATGGACTTGATGAATCGGGTGTGCCGTCCAATGCTTGACAAGTCGGTCATAGTGTTTATCGACGATATCTTAGTGTATTCCAAGACGGAGGAGGATCATGCAGTTCATCTGAGACAATTGCTCGAACTTCTTCGAGGCGAACAGTTGTATGCCAAATTCTCCAAGTGCGAGTTTTGGCTACGACAAGTGCAATTTTTAGGGCATGTTATATCTTGTGAGGGTGTTTCTGTGGATCCCTCCAAGATCGAGGCCATTAAAAGTTGGGAAGCCGCCGAGAAATGTTGCTGAAATTCGTAGCTTCCTTGGATTGGCCGGCTATTATCGACGATTCATCCAAGATTTCTCTAAAATAGTCGTCCCACTCACTTCGTTGACTCGTAAGAATGCGAAGTTTGTGTGGGAAAAGCCACAGAATGAGGCGTTTCAAATTTTGAAGAGTCGGTTGACTGACGCTCCTGTGCTTGCGTTGCCGGAAGGAAACGAAGATTTTGCCGTTTATAGCGATGCATCAATAAATGGGTTGGGTTGCGTGCTTATGCAACGAGGAAAAGTGATAGCGTATGCATCGAGACAGTTAAAGGATTATGAAAAGAGTCGTCCGACTCATGATTTGGAATTAGATGCTGTCACGTTTGCGTTAAAAATCTGGCGACATTATCTGTACGGCACTAAATGCCAGTTGTTTACTGATCATAAGAGCCTGAGGCATATCTTTGATCAGAAAGAATTAAATATGCGACAGAGGCGCGCCGTGGAATTGATCAAGGATTATGACTGCGAAATCCTTTACCACCCTGGAAAGGCCAATGTAGTAGCTGACGCCTTGAGCCGAAAGAGATATCCAGAAGCTACTTGTTATGCGCTAACGCATGTGGTTGTGAGTTCCTCTATCCTTGACGATATACGGAAATGGCAAATCGAAGGCCTTAAAGAGGAAAATATTAAGTCTGAGAGAATGGTTGGTCAAAGCGTGCTGTTAACCGAGGGTAGCAACGGGTTGAAAATGTTTCGGGGTCGTATTTGGGTACCGAAGATTGGTGATGTGCGCAAAACAATTTTAGAGGATGGTCATAATTCGAAGTTCTCAATTCACCCCGGGAGTTCAAAAATGTATCAGGATTTAAAATCCGAATATTGGTGGCCCGGAATGAAGCGAGACGTTGGTAATCATGTTGAAAAGTGTTTGACTTGCTTGCGAGTCAAGGCCGAACACCAAAAGCCGTCTGGAAATTTGCAACCCCTCGAGATACCCGAATGGAAGTGGGACCACATCACGATGGATTTTGTGGTAAAGCTTCCGAAGACCCAAGACAACATGATGCTATATGGGTTATTGTGGATCGACTGACAAAATCCGCACACTTCTTGCCGATACGAGAAAACTTTCCTTTGGAAAGATTGGCGCGAATGTATATTGATGAGATTATTGTACGCCATGGAATTCCAAAGTCCATTGTTTCGGACCGTGATTCGAGATTTACTTCGAGATTTTGGCAAAGTATGCAAGATCAGTTGGGGACGCGTGTTAATTTGAGTACGGCGTTTCGTCCCCAGACCGACGGCCAGACCGAGCGCACTAATCAAACAATGGAAGATATGTTGCGTGCGTGCGTGATCGAGCTTGGCGGAAATTGGGATACGCACCTACCGCTAGTGGAATTTGCCTACAACAATAGTTATCATTCTTCGATAAAGATGGCTCCGTATGAGTCATTGTATGGCCGAAAGTGTCGAACTCCGACGTGTTGGCGAGAAGCAGGAGAGAAACCGTTAGCGGGTCCCGAATTGCTTCAAGAGACGCATGATAAAATTCAGATTATTCGTGAGCGAATCAAAGCGGCCCAAGACCGACAGAAAGCATACTCCGACAAACGTCACAAAGATATTGAGTTCGCGGTGGGAGATTCCGTGATGCTGATGGTATCTCCGTGGAAGGGAATTATGAGATTTGGGAAACGAGGAAAGTTAAGTCCTGGATATGTCGGACCGTTTCCTATTACCGAGCGTGTCGGTGCCCAAGCTTATAAGTTAGATCTGCCCGCTGAGTTGGCAGGAATTCATAACACCTTTCACGTTAGCTATTTGAAGCGAAGTCCGATCAATCCTGCAGTGACCGTTCCTTTGGATGATGTGCAAATCGATGAGCGGCTACGTTATGTCGAAGAACCGGAAAAGATTATCGGCGACAAAGTAATTAACCTAAGGAATAAAGAGATCGAGATGGTGCTCGTTTGTTGGAAGCACCACCGTGGATCTCTGATGACTTGGGAGACGAAGGCTGAAATGATGGCCAAATACCCCGCTCTATTTGAAAGAACTTGATTCCGTGGGCGGAATCCTTTTAAGAGGGGAGGAATTGTAACAACCCAATTATTTAATATAATGAGTAATTAATGTTATTGTATTAAAATACGATACGGAATATTAATTAAGTCCAAAACATATGAATGAATGTTGGTGTACGAATTTTTACGATATAAGTCTTAAATATGTAGAAAGGACTTTAAAAGAAATGCAAATAATTCCAAGGTAGAAATGATAAATGTATGAAAGATGTGGGTTGGAAAGGAAAAAGAAGGAGAAACCTCCTTTTTCTTGCTTTATACATACGCAGGGAACACACACACATAAGTGTGTGTTCACCTTTTTACCAAAACTCCAAAATAGAGAGAAAAAGAGAAGAAGAAGAAGAAGAAATCAGATTTGTGGAAGCTTTTTGGTTATTTTGAAAGATCCAAGAGGTAACCTCATTTATTTATATAAATCTCTTGCTTGTTCTTCTCCTCTCCATCTTCGTTTGAAGAAGATGAGAAACCCAAATGGGTTTTTATGAATAGCATGGAGAAATCTTTAGATCTTGAAGGATAATGATGAAATGTAGTTAGAATCATCATTTTAAAACATATTATTCAAGTTTTACGAATGTTGGTGGGTTTTAGTTTAAAAACCCGAAAATGGAGTTTTATGAACTCCCATGGATTTAAAAATGAATGAAATGGTGTTCTTGATGGTTAAAATGAGTTTAGAAAGGTATATATACGTTTGGGAATGATTCCAAACCGTTTGTAATAAATATAAGAAGTTTTGGTGGTTTTGAGCATTAAATCCGTAAGGCAGAATGTGCAGACTGCACTTGAACTCGGCGAGTTCCCTGGTGAACTCGGCGAGTAGGCATTGAATTTTGAAAGAAAAACTTCTAAGTCAAAGGGTTCGGATGATTCAGGATCCGAATTCCGGATGGGTTGGTCCGAAATTCGGATGTGGCATGAACCAAGTTCGGATCGTATTTCGGATTGGAAGTGTCCGAATTTCGGATGGCCTTTACCCGGATTCGGATGACTCAAATTCGGATGGCCTGACCCGAATTCGGAAGGGAGAACTCGGCGAGTTCGGCCCAGTGTTGGCCTGAAATTGTAATTATAATTAGTCTTGAGGATC
>JAANYP010008841.1:0-11531 GCA_020465985.1 Centrapalus pauciflorus | reverse complement strand
CGATCGACGAAACAAGCAACTCACAAACACAAAGATTCCTTATGAACGACCTCACATACTCAAAATTCCTTATGGACGAATGATCCATCGATGCCTCTATTACTTATAAACGATCTCAAGCAAGGTAATCCTCAAAATTTAGTGATTGATTTTCGTGTTAACTACTTGATTGTTGTCTGTTACCTACGAACGATTACACCGTCAATCATGTGTTACTTACGACGATCGGTTTATCACTCTGTTTTAAATCAAGTTTATATTGGACTACACTCAACCTGTTAACTATGAATTTTGTATGATGATTTCGAGCAATCTATGTGCTATTTTTATCATTTGATAGTAGTCTCTTGTTATTCCATATTTTGACTTTAGTATTTTTGCAACTAGGTAAATGATAAAATCCACATAAATGACTTTGAGTAACTAAGGTGCTGTTTGTTTTTTAAGAGGTTAATGTCTGCGGTCTGCGAGCTTAGCTGCGAAAGTCTGCAATTAGAAGAGGTGGCCTAAAAGTCTGCGGTCTGCGAAGAGAAGACTGTTTGTTTTTTAAAATCTTAAAAAATGTCTGCGAGAGTTTAATTTTAATTTTTTTTCATCAAAAAACTTACATAGTTGAATTTATATATAAAATAAATTGAACTAAAAGACAAAATATATAATTTCAAAGTTTAATTGATTTATACAAAATATTCATACGTCAAAGGTCATTCATTCTATACAAAATATTCATATTTCAATGTTCCTTTTATACAAAATGTCCATAACCAAAAATACCAAACACTAGCTAATATTCATCGTATATTTGTCATCAACTGTGCTGCTATCTGATCTCGCAATTGTGTCATGAATTGTGTATCAGATAAATTTTCAAGTGGTTGAACGACTCCAAGTGGTTGAATAACATCATTATCATTTTCAACTTGAGCATTAGTCTCATCATATTGGGTAAATAGCTCATCGCTTAAACCTTCCTTTCGTATGAAATTATGAAGTGCAAAACACGCAACTGTGATATTTCGCTGCGTAACCAATGGAAATGGAGCCATTCATTTTAAAATAGGAAATCGTGCCTTTAAAACACCGAAAGCACGTTCAATCACGTTCCGAAGCTTTGCATGTGAATGATTGAACTTCTCTTTACTGTTCATTGCTTGTCTACGACGAAAATCTCCTAACCAATATCTCACATTGCGATATGGTGCCATAAAACCCCGAGTGTGCCCATAAGCAGCGTCACAAAGATAATATTTACCTGTAAAGATATTAAAAAAAAATAAATGTTAGAACTATATTATTAATAGAAAAATAAAATCATGACCATACCTTCAGGAGGAAGTGGGAATGGTGCATTTTCATTTGTTAAAGCTTCAGACAATATTCTTGCATCATGTGCTATCCCTTCCCATCCGGCAACAAGGTACGTAAATATCATGTTGAAGTCACATATTGCCAAAACGTTTTGATAACAGTCGCCTTTTCCTCTCCCTCTATACAAATGTTGTTTGTGAATGGGGACGATAGCATGTATCAATGTTCCATCGAGTGCTCCAACTGCTCCCTGTATAATATTTATAAATAACGAATACAAATCTTTAATGTATTTATATAAAGTGATAAATAATATTTACAAATCTAAATTAATACAACCTAATTGTAAAGATTTGTACCTTAAAAACTCGTCGTAATCTCTTGTTATGTCCTGGAATATTTGGATTCGGATTAAAAGTTGTTGGCACTATAATTTCTCTAGCGAAATCCATCATTCTTGCTAATACTTCATAAAAAAACTTGTGAATTGTTTGCTTTGAGTGTTGGAATCTACGCTTTACCACTGCAAACCTTTGATTGTGGCCAACCATCATAAAAAACATAGCTAGTTTTTGTTCAACCGATACATGTTTGCTATCCTTTAACCAACCTTTTGCTTTAAAATGTGAGCAAAGTCGAATAAATGAATCGCGTGACATACGTAGCAATTCGACACACCGAAGGTTATTCCCATTCAATAATTCTTGGGTAAAATGATGGCCCGACATTATCGAAATATTATCCCTTTTCCTTTTTCTTTTGTGTCTCGGCCAAAAGTAACGAAGATATAGATACATACAAATAAGAAGCACAAGTTTTTCATCATCATTCATGATTAACCTGTCCGAAATAGATGAAGTTTGTCATAAACAAAACCATCAAACTTAATACAATCTTCATAATTGTTCAAATACATAACCATCAAACTATTAAATTAAAGACAAACATCTAAATTGTTCGAACACAACCATATAACAAAAACATAATTGTCCAAAGAAACACCCTATTTAAATATGCCTAATGTCGTCGCCGTCATGGTTAGCCATCCTTTTAATACCTCAGGGTCCGGTGGTAAAGTCATCCATGATTCTCTCATCCCTCGAGACTGGCCAAATATGTTGAATGCCGCTAAGAATAAAGGATCTATTGGTGTCAACCCGACTAATTTCAATTTTTCGTAGCAATCATCCATTGTCGGCCCAGACACCATCTGCTTAAGTGTGTTTTGCATATCGAGGGCCAAGTCATCAAGAGTAACAGAAGGTTTAGCCTTTTTTTTAGGCCTACGTCTATCAACATTTGGAGCACTTGGTTCACCTTCGTTGATACACACATCCTCATTAGAAGCATTCGGAATGTCGTTAGTAGCATTCCGAACATCATTAGCAGAATTTGGAATATCATCATCCAAACCAAGAAATGGGTCATCATCGATCGGAGGCGTTGGGATACGATGATGAGAAGATGATGCACCCCCAGATGGTTTTTGGCTAGAAATCCATTGGCCTTCACCACTTGCAGCACTTCCTTCAAACAACGCTACACACAAGTCGGGATATGGTAATGGATGTGTTTTCAGTGAAGCTGCTTTTGGATGCCCCTGAACAACATAAGTATTTCCTTTATATTGCTATCGGTATGAATGCAAACAACAGATCAAATAATCATAGATAAACTCACCTTCCTAAAGTCTTCCCATTCTTGAGCCGATAAAGTGAATGAATTTGTAGTCGGATTATAGATGTTTCCTGTTTTATCTTTCAAAACCCTCCATCCTACATACTTTGCTTTGAGATTATCATAAGCATTTTTCATTTGTCTTTGTTCTAAATCCATACCAAACTTTTCTTTAAGCTTCATGCCTAACCTATTCCATGATTCCTTATATAAACTACCTCCATTTCTACCCACTTTTGTAACTTCTTCAAGACATGTTTCCAATAAGCATTGGATTGCCTCGTTTGACCAACTAATAAATCCCATTTGAAACTATAATAAAAAAACAAATGACATATACGATTATAATTAAGATTTTAGACATTATAATTTATCAAATAAAGCATAAGTGAAGGAGGAAACATGTACCCTAATTTTATAAGTTTTTGTTCTAAAGATGACAAGAATATCGAGGTCAAAAATATTTCGATTGTATATATAATACGTAAAAAAAATCATCGGGGTCGTTTGACCCACACATATATGGTGCATCCACCCATGGTCCAACCGTATACATCACAATATTTCAAACAATTTAACTTTTTCTTTTAAAAAACAAATAGCTTTAGGAATCAAAACATGTAAGGATAGAACTCAATTACACAAAGGCAAAAAAGTCACTGATTTATGTGTTTCAGAAATCAAAATATAAGCCTATGAAATTGCAATTTGTGTGGGTCATCCAGTCAACGAAAATGGATGATTGTGAAGAAGTTGAAAGGTGAAAGGAAGACAACTAAACCTGCATATAGTTGACTCAAAAGTTATGTCAAATTCAGAATCTGATTAGAAAAAATTATCCAATGTTAATTCACTTTTTCTTTTCCTTCATTATATCTAATAAAACATAGCTCAGGAACACAATAATACCTTTGATTATACTATGTTTTATTTGCTTTTATCTAATTTGATCAACAAATTTATTTTAGACATTATAATTGAAAATGTTGAAAAATGGATCAACAAATTTTCAAAGGTAGCAGTGAAAAAGCACTTTTTGTAGTTGAAAATGGTCTTTGGGTCAATAGAAAGGCTGCAAAAAAGTTAAAGCAGAACCTCTTTTCCTATGATAGTTGTATCACATGCATAAGATGTTGTACCCATTTCAAACAATGATAGCTTTACTAGGGTTGTGCAGTAAGTTGAATCAAAATTTATTTGCAGGAACAATCGAATTAAACATCTTTAAGCATGTCATTTCTTGAGCTATCTTGGTTTCATTTTTAGAAGTTCTGGCAAGAAATACATCACCACAACTCAATACAATAAACATATGCATTTTTATACATGGGTTTTTTTAACACAAGAAAGATAAAAGACGAACCTCAATACGGTGGAGTGCGGCGAACAGAGCACCGACGACGGCGGTTGAGCTCCAGAGCAGAAAAGACGACGACGAACAGAGCACCGACAGCGAGGGAGAGAGAAGAAAAGACGAACCTAGGACCGAAAGAGGGATGGATGGATTTGGTTAAGTGGCAGCGCGGTTGAGCTCCAGCAGCAGCGGCGGTGGGAGCTCCAAAGAAGCAGCGGCGGCGGGAGCTATGGAGGTGAGAATGGATATGATATTTTGGTTGTGAAAGAAACCCTAAAAAGAAAGTTGCAGATGTTGTTAAAAATCTCGCAGACATAGGAAGACGCGGGCAGACGTTTCTTAAATAGAAAAAACAAACAAGCTTCTTACTTGAACCTCTTCCCGCGTCTGCGATATCGCAGACGGAAGAGCTTCGAAGAGCTGCAAAAAAAAACAAACACGTCCTAAGTTAAGGTGGGATGTACATGTTGTTAGTCTTTTAGTTAGTTAACTTTAATGAATTTGACTGTTGTAGACTTTAATCAGCTTAATTTTGAGTGTTATTGGTTGAACTTTTGTTAATAAAAAAGATATGAAAGTATATTTTACTTTTTGGTTTTTAACGATATAAATCCTAATTTAGTTAATTAGACTCACGTCGTAAAAGTACTAAGAGTATGTTTGTTTACAGCTGAATAGGTTGGTTCAGAGTAGGGGTGAGCAACGGGTACCATTTCCCGAACCCGAACCGGTACCGACCGGTACTGAATTAATATATTCGGTTCGGTATTCGGTTTTTAAATTTGCTAAAATTCGGTATTCGGTACTTTCGGTTCAGTATTCGGTTCTTAAATTAGCTAAAATTCGGTATTCGGAACCGAACCGGCACCATATAAAATTATACGGTTCGGTATTCGGTTCTTCCAAAACTAATAATTCGGTTTCGGTATTTTCGGGATCGGTATGGTACCGAGCTCACCCCTAGTTCAGAGACAGCTTTTGAATCGGTAAGCATTCTCAGTGTTTGTTTTTCAAAGAAGAAAACAACTGAATCGAATATTATTTCCGCCAACTCTAAACCACAACTCTTGATTACCAAACTTCAAGCCAGATACCAAACAAAACTCCCCAGGACCAAATCGAATATTATTTCCGCCAACTCTAAACCACAACTCATACGCTCGTGCATTAGGCGACTTTATATGCTTCTGTAGCATGTAGTGAAGAAGCATCGGATCCGATTTCCTAGTCTTCGATTTTTACAAGTTGTCTTGAACAAGTCTTTTTGTTCAGGTGTTAATTTCTCTTCAAGGTCACAACATATGTAGATCTTTGAAACACCCATACAACTAATACGAGTATTTCGATACCATTATACGTTAATTTATACAGAGTACTTGCGGAAATACGATCAAATTAAAACTTTTGCAATTAATAATCATAATCGTGATTCCAAACACTTTGCATAAGACACAACAGAGTGTCGGGAATCACAGAGCAAGGTAACTGGGGTTACAAGATTAAGTTATCAATTTAGTTACAAACGAATTAATAAACAGCAACTAATTCGTGTAAGTCCAAAAATGGAAGTCTGCTACTCCCACCCCAATCATCTACAAAATGTTGAGCTCCTATCCGAGCTCCAAACGATATCTAACAACTCGGGCCAGCCGGGCCTTTGCCCTTAACAGATCCTGAAAAGAAAATAACAACTATCGGGTAAACAACAAAGTTGTTTAGTGAGATTCTAGATTAAAGTACCATGCGATATATGAATGATGCCATGCAATGCCATGAATTCGACTAACAATTTTGGAGGCCAACTAATGGCTATAAGCTACCACATTGCGGTTACCATACACAAGCTTACCGTACAATGGGTTTACAATCTACTGCTCGATTACCACACCACAGGCTTATCGATATGCAGGTTACAATGATGCCATACGATTACCACCACAGGCTTATCGTTTTACAGGCAATAATGGTTACCACACTCAGGCTTACCATTATGATTCCGCTGGGTTACCACACTCAGGCTTACCGTCTCGGCGGAGAGGTCAAATGAACGATCAACAACTTATCAAACGAGTGATAAAAAATAATTATGATGTATGTGATGGCAAAGCATGAAAATGACAATAATGATACGAAAGCAGTAACATACAATTCATGATATGCATGCAAATACGTTAATACTAGAACTCACAGTGATACACAATACGCTCTCGGCCTCAAAACCGAGTTATAATCGTCAAGGTAAGAGTGATAGTCTTCACGCGACTTACCCCGTCAAAACCCCTACAAGTAGGTTCATAATATAATATTTATAAGTCTCACCGCTTACAATTTCTCAACTTTGATCCGGACATATTAGTCGTAAAACCTAATTAATTTTCGGTATCGACCAACATAATTATTTTGGCCTAATTATCCTTCACAATTGGGAATATAAGCTATTTTGGTGCCTGATCCCGAGGACTAATTAAAATTACAATTTCTGGCCGGAACTGGGCTCACGTTCCCATCCGAATTCGGATCAGCACCAGCCGGACTTCGGATCATCCGAATTCGGGTCAGGGACCATCCGAACTTCGGACCAACTCGTCTGAGGTACTGCCCGAACTCGGTCCTAGGCACATCCGAATTTCGGACCTACTCATCCGAATTTCAAGCCATCCGAATTCGGATCAGGGACCATCCGAATTCGGATCCCTTCCAACCGAAGCAAGGTCCGAACTCGGTTCAAACCACATCCGAATTTCGGACCAACCCATCCGAATTCGGATCCCATGTCATCCGGATCCTTTAACTTAGAAGTTTTCTTTCAAAATCAAGGGTAACTCGGGTGCAGGTCTGCACTTTTGTCCCTTCGGATTTAATGCTCAAAACTACCAAAACTTTTCATATTTATTACAAACGGCTTGGGGTCATTCCCAAACATATATATACCCTTTATAACACATTTTAAGCCGTCAAGAACACCATTTTATTCCTTTTGAATCATCAAGAGTTCATAAACTCCATTTTCGGGTTTTTGAGCTAAAACCCATCAAAATCCATAAAACTTGAAAAATATGATTTAAAATGATGATTCTAACTATATTTCATCATCATAACTCAAGATCTAACGATTTCTCCATAACATTCATAAAAACCCATTTGGGTTTCTCATCTTCTTCGTATGAAGATGGAGAGGAGAAGAAAAATAAAATAGCAAGATTTATAGACAAGAGTGGTTACCTCTTGGATCTTTCAAAAACGACGAAGCTTTCAACAAAAAGCCGATTTTTGGCTTCTCCTTCTTCTTCTTCTCTTCTCTTTTCTCTCTATTTGGAGTTTTTGAAAAAGATGAATGATATCGTCCAAGTTGTACATGTTTTATCGGACGATATCTCGTGTTTTACATAGCCTTTTGGTTGTTTTTCGTCTCAAACTCGATCTTATAGGTTCATGTTGTCATTTCAGGTGTTTGTTGAGTAAATAGAAGTGGAAGGAGCTGAAACAACAAGAACTCGGCGAGTTCGGATACCTACTCGGCGAGTTCGCATCAAAACAGAAAGTCTGACCTGCTCCTGAACTCGGGGAGTTCCTCCTGAACTCGGGGAGTTCCTCTTGAACTCGATCGAATGAGAAGTCGACAACTCATGAACTCGGCGAGTTCCCTTCATGAACTCGGTGAGTTCTCCCTCATGGAGATCAAATCAGAAGCTGACAACTCATGAACTCGGGGAGTTCAAGCTTTGAACTCGGCGAGTTCTCCCCAGCCTTTAAAAGGAGAATTCTGCTCATTTATTTAGGGAACGAATATTTATCACAAAAACAAACACATTCTGATTTCGAGAGGAAGAAGGAAGGCAAGGGAGGAGATTATTTTGGAGTTTTGACATAGTTGATTGCATCTTCATCATCACATACATCATTAGGGGAGTTATTCTTATACCTTAATTTATCTTAATGTGTAGAATTCTTTCTTATTTTGAGATGGTGTTTTACTCCATGAGAATGGAGTAGTTTTGCTATGTAATCATTTGGGTAACAAACCCTAAACATTGGATGATTTATATTTTGTATATGATTGGATGATATGTCATAGTTTGCTTACTTTGAATGAAAATCTTGTTGTATTGTTTGACACTCTTTAAACTTGCTATGAATGCTTTATTATGTCCATAACGAGAGTTCGAGATAGTTAGTATTCATTTTCGATTATCCAAATATATTGGTGTCTTTCAATCTTTCTACTAGAGATGGTGAAAGAGTTTGTTTAAAAAGTGTTTTCATAACAATGAGAGGGGATTTATGTTTTTTAATGAGAGTCTAGCATGAATTCTATGATTCGGTGTCAACCGAATCATCTTTCAAAGTTCGTAAATATAATGTGAGCATTCGGTTTTGCATGACTCAAGTTACGAACATATAAAAGAGATTTGTGTGTTCAATTCGTGAGTTATGGGATTATTGTGCTATAACGAGAGATCCGCATAGCTAAATTGCCATTGCTCGCATTATGAGTCGATATTGTTTTCATGTATAAGAGATTTGAGTGATCACGATATTGGCTATCATGATTAAATAATTCAACCAGAGCTTAGAGATTTGTGTGGTTGTTTAATTAAAAATCATGTCGACATATTACTAAATTTGCGCTTTCAATTAATCATCCGTTGTTTAGGGGGAGAGATCCCATTTGGTTACATATTCCCCCTTGTTAGAAATCCAGTTTATTAATCTCCTTTCCTGCTCGTGTGTGTCCTTGCGATAGATCTTTTGTCCACGTTTATCTTACATGCTTTTTTAAATCAATTTCAACCATAGCTAACCATTAACTGACGGTTCCTATCATCATTACACCAATTACCCCTGAGTTCGACAAACCGGACTTACTTAAGCTATGCTAGTAAACGATAGGTAATACTTGCCTATTTGTCGGCTAGTTTTAGTTTATTTATATCCATTTCTTAATTAAAATAAAGGTGTGCTAGCGGTACATCAAGTTTTTGGCGCCGTTGCCGGGGACAAGAGGTGTGGTTTTGAGAACAACCTTAAGTTTCTCGTTAGTTAAAAAAAAAATTTATTATTATTTAAAAATTCAAGTGTGGGAATTATTTTTCATGTACATAGAATTCCCATATTCAATTTTTTGTTTTGTTTATTTCACTGTCTATTCCTTAATTTAATTTATCTTTATTTTGTCGTATTTTGTTTGGTGTGTTTTGTGTAGGATGGATCATATATTTGAGTTGTATGAAGGTAACTTTGAAGCAAGGTGTTGTCAAGAGGAGGTCAACATTAACTACCCGACCAATCCCACCTCTTCCCAATATCAAAATGAGAGCATATATCAATCTTCATACCTATCCTCCACCCAACACTACCAAAGTCAAGACACCCAATATCCCTACCAAACTCCATCGCAACATCAACCCGAGATAGAGTCAAGCTTGGAGGATCTATTTCATCAGTTCCTGATGAGCCTCCGTTACCAACAAAGCGTTTCAGAAATCCTTGACAACCTCATAAGACAAAGGAGTCAAATGGATGAATTGCGTACGGAAGAGCCATCAGAAAGTAGTTCAAGCAAGGTAGAGGAGAGCAAAGAAAACGAAGAACACATCCGCATTTATGACGCCGATTTTAGTGATTCGGATGATGATGTTGAGTGTATCTATGATGAAACTTCTTTACATGCCCTTCCGGTCATCAAAACTGCGGAGACATTAATGGACAAGGTGCAAATCCCAAGCCCACAAAGTATTGCACACGTCTCACCTCCGATTATCGATGATGGGACTGAAGATGACTTCAATCCCGAGAGGGATTTAGAAGAGCTTGCTCGGCTACTTGGTGTTGATATGCCTCCTCCTATATACAATGAGGGAGTTGACTCTACCCTTTTTGATGAGCTTTCATTTATATATGTTGATGTTGTGATGCCATCGCCTGTATTTGAATGTACTAATTCTTGGATGGATCTATTGGAGTCACAGGTTGGTGATGCTAGGAGTCTTGACTTACGACTACTAAAGGAACTTCATAACCCTCCAGCGCCGAAACGTAAGCATTTGCACACTGATGGAGGTAGTAAGGGTAAGGAGTGCAGGGCTTTACCATTTAAAATTATATTTTGCACTCAACTCAAAGGTATGCCTTTTACCCTTTTCATCCCTTTAAAAGTTAAGCCAAGTGGGATAGGGTCAAGCTAGGGACCCTATAAACAAGCACTTCTTGGGAGGCAACCCAAGCGATTTACTATTTCTTGTCAATTATAGTTTAGTTTAGCTTGTATTTATGTTGTTGTTTTGATAGTTTTGGCAATCCTTTCCTCTAAAGATATATTGCATTGCACAGAGTCAGCTGCACACTTCGCTCCAACTCTACACGCTTGCAAAATTTTGGTTGTCTATCTTTTGAGCTCTCCTCTTCCATGCACTCAGGGAGTCTTTTTCCTTCCTTTCACTTACATGCTTGCACGTTTATATTGTCCATTTTGTTTCATTGAGGACAATGAAATTCTTAAGTGTGGGAATATGGGTTAGAACTCTAACCAATGAGTGATTTTGCTTGGCACATAGGAAATCTTGCTTGACATGTTTATTATTTGTTCAATTTGGCTGAAAATTTTAAAATTTCAATTCTCGAATAAGTTTTAGATCTATTTGCATAATCGATTATTGTGAGTTAAATGGAAAGCTTTAAGTAGGATCTTTAGTTTGAATTCTCTTATGAACTGGATATTGCTACATAACCTTGTTGTTCGGACCAAAGTTGGATTTTGCACATTATATCCCTACATGTCATTTCGTTTCGTGAGTTTTGAGCAGTTTCGAGCATTCATTTATACTTTCTTGCTCTTCTTTCGATTGATTATGTGTGCATGCCATTTGTTACCTTTATTCCAGAACTTGCCATAAAGATTCTTTGTGAAAACACAAGTTTGAAATGACGCAGACGTGTGATAGAGGCAATTTAGGATTACCCAAACACAACCTTTTCTTTTTCCTTTTCGCCCATATATCCATTAGATAGCCACTTTTGAGCCTTAGCCTTTTTATTTTTATGTTAGCCATCTTTTTGTTTAGCCATATTTATCCGTTTTTCTTTAGTAACCCTAGCCAACGTTCGTGCCCCCATTTCAAGTTGAAAAGTGAATTAATGAGAGGAATAGTTAGCCACAAGTAAAAAAAAAAAAAGAAAGAAAGAAAGAAAAAAA
>JAANYP010008839.1:0-105168 GCA_020465985.1 Centrapalus pauciflorus | reverse complement strand
GTCTAATGCTCAAGGCGGTTCAAGTTTTTTGTTCAGAAGAAATGAACATAAAGTAACAGAACACGCATAGCCGGTTCTGTCTAAGCTGTTCCTGAGAGACGTTGAGGCAGTGTGAGACATACATACAAGCGTCATAGACCGGAGTAACACTTAGTCACTTTTATTTACATGCCCCAAGCTGTGCTACAAGTAATTAATCTACATGTTTCACATCCAGAGGGTTGGTGAAAATGTCTGCAAGCTGTTTAAGTTGTGGAAATAAAACTGACTTCCACATTACCTTTTTTGATGTGATCCCTGATGAAGTGATGTCTGACTTCAATATTGCTTTGTTTTCTTTGAATAAATACGGGATTTTTGGAGATGGCTATGGCCTTTGTTTTAATCACACAGAATAGGAGTTTTCCTATACACAAGGGCATAGTCCTTCAAGCTGATGCGGCAATACCACAGAATCTGCCCACAAGCAGCTTACAGGCAGGGCAATGTACTCAGCTTCAGCATAGAAATGGACACTGGAGTTTTCTCTGCGTCTTGCTACGGCTCTTCCAACTGATCAAGCTTCCACCAAGGAGGTTGACATCCACCTGTTTTGCTTTTGTTTTCCCTATCGAACCTGCAGCCAAGCCCTTCAAAATCGGATCTGAATAGCCTGTATAGTTTCAAGGCTTGAGTGTTGGGATACCAAAGACCCAAACCTTGGTTTAGCCCTTCAGGTACTAAGATTCTGTTAACATCAGCTAGATGAGATTCCTTTGGATCAGCTTGGTTGTCGAAACAAAATACAGCACAAGACAGGTGGTAAACATAATATCAGGTGCTACTAAATAGCAGTATAATATGAGGGGAGGCAAGCTCCCCAATCAATGGGGGGGGCCTCTGGTAGAGCTGTTACTGAAACACCTTTTTCCTGGGCATCAGCATCCAATTTTACATTGGTTGCCATTTGGGGGTTTTAATAGAGACTTAGGATCAAATGGGAAACTTTTTCAATAGATCTAAAGTGTACTTTCTTTTCCTTTGATTTTATAAAATTCCAGTTAGGGTTTGTGGTTAACCTGTAATCCGTAAAACGAAAGTTTCGTGTCCTCAGCCATCATACTCAGTTTCATACTTAGATTTCTAGTAAGTTGAAAAATTCTGCTTTTGCATAGGCTGCTCCATTAGTAGAACCAATATTATGGTTCAGCCACGGATAAGTTGAACAAGCCGAATGTCAGAACTTCCACCTTCTTTATAAACAACAGTGTGGATCCCCACTTTACCGGTCTGGGAGTACCCTTGCTCATAAAAGGAAATCATAAGAAGTGTCATAAGCCACATACCAGCTCTAGGGGTCTTGGGGTTTGAACCATAGAGAGCTTGGTACCAACTTAAGACACAAATCCTGGGGTGTTGTTCATGTTTCAAAAACCTGGAGGCGCGCTGACGTAGACTCTTCTTGCAGCTTCCCATTCAAAAATGCACAGTCTGTTTCACATCCATTGAAAACTTAATAGCTCTTATGAGCAGCTAGGCTAGATACAAAACGGAATTGCTTCTAGCCTGGCCACAGGAGCAAGATGTTTCATCATAGTCAATCCTTGTCCTCCCTGTCTGTAGCCCCTAGCAAACCAGTCTTCTGCCTTATTTATATTGACATGACCTTGCTCAGCCATCTTATTTTCCTGAAAACCCTTTTGTGTGCCATTATAGTTTTAAACCTTTAGGAGCAGGGACCAGGCTTCCATACCGTTGTTTACTCTCAACTGATTGAGCTCTTCCTGCATGGGCAGTGTCAAGTTGGCATCATTTTAAGGCTGTTCATCCACCTTCGTTTGGCGCCATTAGTGAACAAAGCTAGAAGAACAACAAAAGTTACCTAAGCTGTCCCACCGAGTTGTGGTATCCCTTTGTTGATGTCACAGAGTATGTTGATCATTGAGTGACATCTGATCCAGCGTAGGATCATTTTTTCCAATGTGATTCTCCTGAGTTGTTAACATCTTCGTAGGTTCATGTTGAAAACAGTTCGCAAGATTTTCAGACACAACTGTGGTGACTTGAAGCCTGTTCACGTGTTGAACATGGCTGATCACTGTTGAACATATCAGCTGAGGAACTGGAAAATCAGCAGGATAGTTCGTGAGACAATGCAGTGTGTAATTAAGAGGAAGTAAGTACATTTATTCACACAGGGTGTATTGACATAATCGATCATCATGTCCGATCATTATTAACAAAGGTTTCCACACTTGGTGGAGTTGGAAGCTTTTAGTCCTCTTCATATGTTTGATGGCTCAGATCAATCACAGTTAAGTTCCTCCTGAAACTAATTCAAAACAAAAACAATGCAGCTTGGGTGGAAGCAATTCTTGATCTTGCAAAGGTGACATTGATAGATTCATCTATCACCCACCTTATCTTTTGTTGTGGTAGACTCTGTAGGCGTTGGAGATAGCAGAGTGGCCAACAAACACACAATAACCAAACTTCTCAGCTTGTAAGTTCAAACGTTGTCAGTTTGTCCCTCTGATTCATAATGAAGCAGGGACAAAGAGAAACCCAAACACACATGGAAAGTAACTAACATTTTGGGCGTGCCCTCCCTTTGAGCAGCTCAAGGAGTCCCTTGTTTGAACGCTTTTCACGATAAGAGATCTGTTTTGGTGACACAGAGTCGTGTTACAAAATTTCAAGCCCAAAATGATGAAGGTAAACCTGATGCACACGGCAGGGGCATGGTTCTGGCAGCTTCAATGAGATTCGTTTCTCCTTTCAGCAACTCCATTTTGTTGAGGAAGTCTTACAGCTGAAAAGTTTTTGAGTGATTCCTTTCCGCGGGTCACAGAATCTTCAAGAGGTACTGTTTCTGACACCAGTAACATTATCACTTTAAGCTGCTTACGTGGGCAGAGGGTTTCAAGCATTTCCCATCTTTTTTACAATCCATAAATCTCTCTAGCGCTTCTCTTCTCCTTTGGCTCTTTAGAGAAGATCACCCATGTGTGTACGTGGAGAACTCATAACCATGACTAGAGTGTATCTTTTCCTCCTGACTTGGACATTACAAGGTCCAAAAACAAGTCCATATGGATTACGAAGAGTGGAGGTATCAATTGAGAAAAGTAAGGTTGTTTATTTAAAAAGAGGTTTTCCTCTGCTTGCGCTTTCTCGACAAGCTGATGCATAAAATCTAATACCTTAGCAAAAGTCATAGAAGGCAAACCTGTCACCAACTCGTTCTTAACAAGAGTTGTTGATGTTCTGAATTCGAGGTGACAGTCTTTTGGCCGCATAAGGCCTGTTTAGAATCAGCATTTTGTTCTTGTATAAACAGTTTTCAGTGTGTGTGGGGGTTCAGCAGAATGCATAATCCACAGAATAGACACCTGTTCTTTCGTTGAGCACATAGCACAACTTTGCCGTGGGATCCAATAGGTAACCCAGGTGCTCTCAAATTAACCGTTGTTGTAAGGCGCCATCACAACACGTTGGCCTTATGCTGACAAGTTATGTTGTAGCCGCAATCACAAGGCGACTCGTTGAAACACGGCAGGACACCAGCTTTAAGAGTGCCATATCCCTCATGGATCCTGTACAATTGTCACCAAAGTGACTTTTGGCCCTTTTGCAGGCCTGTTCACTCAGGCAATTGCTTGTAACCTTTCATGTGGCCCTGAGCAGGCCACTGGCAAGTACAAACCTGTGTGTTTGTGCCTGCAGATGAGAAGACGAATTATTCGTCATTTTTAGGGGAACACAAGTCACAGCGATTAGTTCTCCTACTTCACCTCAACATTTTGTTGATGGCCTGGCAATATCCACACTAGCTTCCCTCTTTGCCATGGTCTCGCGCTTGACGTCCCACTCTCAGTCCTGTGCCCTTTCCGCCCCCCTTGCTATGTCCAGCGTGCGGGACACACAGAGTCCACCGGGGGCCTCCTGTCCCGAGATTTCCAGGGACCTCCTTGGGCCAGATGTGTCGTCTTTCCGTCCCACATTGGTTAACAAGATTTCTCTTTTTTAAGAGTTTTGGCGAAGCTGGCTTATCAGAACCCCTTCTGCGTTATTTGTTGTTGATTTCTTTCACAGCACGGTATTAGCAAGTTTTTGACTTTTATTGAGGCATCCACACTTGGGTGGCGAGTTCACTGCCAACAGCTTTGGGGCTGTCTCTTGTTTCCATCCTCCTCTTTTTAGGAGGACAGATGTCCAAAGACAGAGAGCTTGTTGGCTTTTGAGCTATCCCCGGTTTGGGCACCTTTCTTCCCAATTTCTCCGTTGTGAGCAAGGCTTTTGCCTTTGCCCCTACTGGGATTTGATTTATGCTGCCTATCAGCATAGCTCACTGTGTCCTGGTTTTGAACAGCTTAAGTTCTTATTTAAAACCATTTAACCAATATGAGTTGAAAACTTATTTGGAAATCACAGCAGTTTTGTTTTCAACATGAGACTTACCCGTGTTGAAAAACATGCTGCTTATTTTTGAAAACTGTTTTCAAAGTGTTTTAGCATCAAAGAGAGTGAACATGACTTTATATTTAAAACCAATCCGCTTGGGACTCAGAACCGGTTTTTTGTCACAGGTTTAGTATCCACAACTTCAGGTTTGGAACATGTGTTCCTGTGTTGTTCCTTTTGCTTGTGTGAACACAGCAAGCACGTAGCAGGACTACTTGATGGAGAACAAAGCCACATCAGCTTTTGAGCTAAGTTTTCCACACTTTCAGTATTTTGAGCTGACAAACATATTGTTTGCGAGTTTAGTTTACCAGTTTCACATTTTTGAATGAATGGGTTTTGGAAGTTTCACCAAGAGTGGATAAATCTTCTATTCAGATTATTGCATCTCACAAATGGAAGCGGCTGTGTCAATATCCCCTCCAAGATAGGCTTTGATTTGTGCAGGGATCTGTTGACTTATACAATGGCTGCTTTATTGTTGGCAGAGTTGCAGCCAAGAGTTCAACTATCGTTTAGAAGCGTGCATGCTTTGATATCTGTTTTACTACGAATCTGTTTCTTCTCTCTTTTCTTCCGGTAAAATAGAGTTTGATGTGCTTTTAATGTCATCAAGCTCAGTTTCCAACTTATGGAGAACTTTAGCCAGGGGTTTGAACTAGAATTAATAACGGATAAATGTAAGAGGTGGAAAAACGAAGTTGAAAGTTGACAGAGCAAGTGATAAGAAAAATGATTAGTGCGTGACAATAATAACATGAGCGCAAGATCAAAAAGGAGGCGACAGGAGTGAATCATTGGCAGCAAAGCCCTAGCAAAACGGGCTCGCACTTGATGGAGATCAAGAGACAAGCAGGTGTATATCAACAAACATATTTTAATCTTCGCTATCTTCAGATGTAAGCGATAAAAATTTTTGTACCTTATACATCAGGTTGATTCCAGTTCGTCTACTGCAGTAAGGCTTCAGCTTCAGCCAATCTTGTGTGAAGCTGTCTTGTTGATGGACATCAGTGTTGGCATGAGACATTGATGATCTCTTCCTCAGGGAGGAATTCAGATTCCTCCCAATCACAAGTCTCTGCATGAGTCCCTTTTGGCGGATTGGAACCCACTGAGTTTTTTTCCAACTTCCTAGGCCTTTAGCCATGGCCATAAGGTAAGCTTAACCCTATAACCATCATCCGTTGTTTGTCTTGGTAGGGTTTTGATGACTGACCAACGCTTTTGACACAATCACAGCTATATGGGCCAGTTTTGCCACATTTGAAGCACTCATGCCTTTGATTTATCAAATGCCTTCTTGCCTTCTTTTTGCCAGCACCTGAACTTCCTTGCAGCATGTTTCTTCCAAACCTTTTCTTGTTGAACCTTTTGACAAGCATAGCTATCATTTGCTCATCATCTTGTTCAGCAAGATCTGCAGTATCTTCTTCATCTGACACCTCCTCCTTGTCATCATCCTGTTGATCAGGTTGAGTGAACACATCATTCACCTGATTTACAGGCTGTCTCACATTAGCCACAAAGGCTGCACCTCTTTTTGACATTTCCAAGGCATTTCACTTTTGTTGCCTTGACTGTTCATCATTCAGTAAGGATCCATACAGATTGACCAGATCCATACTTCTGATAGTACCTGAGTTCCTTAGAATTGTTGAGAAGTAGTTCCACTCTTCAGGTAGAATGTCCAGAAATTTATTTACCAGGGTAAGACTATCCTTAGTGATCCCAACAGCCTTGAGATCATTCACTAGGGCAGTAAACCTGGTGTAGGTTTCAGTGAGAGTCTCCTTTGGTTTAGCAAAAAAGAGTTCATACTGTCTAACAAGATTGTTGATCCTGTTGTCCAGTGTGATTGTGGGTCCATCATAGACTGTACACAAAGTATCCCACATCTCTTTTGCTGTCTTCATTTTCTCAACCTGTTTGAACACATCATCAGAAGAGAAATGACCAGGTTGTTCCTGGCCTTTGCATCCAGAGCCACCAGTCTCTTGTCTTCATCAGACCATTGAGCTTTAGCTTTCTCAAAGGTCCTGATTTCAGGAGCAGCTCCTTCAACCGCTGGAGTTATGGTAGTAACAGAGGTTGGCACATAGGGACCCTCCATCACTATCTCTGGCAGTTGTACATCCAGATTCTCTAAATAGAGCATCATTCTGCACTTCCAACCAGAGAAGTTTTGATGATTAAATTTGGGAGGTTTTCCCATAGAGCCATTGTCATAGTAAGAAGAATTTGCAGCACTGTTGTCCATGGAAACTTGGGAGAATGAGAGATCTAGAATGACACACACTCTAAACTGCTTTGATACCAGTTGTAGGTCCCGAAAGGTTCCCAAAGTATATAGTTATAAGCTGTAGAGGGGGGGTGAATACAGCACTTTAAAAACTACACACTCTTTTTCTCAATGTTTGTATGTATTATCAACAATTGTTAATTACAAACAAGCTTGAATGCGGAATAGTTCAAGCTGAGATGACAGATACAACAGTATGTTCACTAGTCTAAGACAAACTCAAACTAGTATACAATGAATACACTCACTAAGAAGCACTCACTGTGTTTACAAGACTTAAGGGAACAGCTTATGTAAAACAGCTTAGACACACAGATACTGAATTACACAGCAGGCTTGCATGCATGAAAAACACACTTGCACGTTCACTCTTGGTTTCAGCACTTAGCTTTTTTCACACAGCTTTCTGTCCTTAGAAGCTTCCTTTTATACTCACTCAGAGGATCTAAGAGAAACATCTTCATTGGACGGAATGAAAAGGAGAAGTCTTGTTGAAAAGACAACATAACCTTTTCTGCACTTTTCTGAAAAGCAGACTTGTCTTCACATGTGCAGAACTTTTGTCTTTTTACTTTGTCTACTGTTGCATTGCCTTTAACTAATTTAGGAATGTCAACTTTGCGTCTTTCTTCCTTGTAAAGGCCTATTTTGATATAAGAAAAAAGGTCTGTCATCCTTTTTCAAATAACCTTTTGTCTTCATGTTACAGAACAGCTTGGGCAGGCTGAGCAGTTCTGTTTTCCACTTTGTCTTCGACTTTGTAAACTGATCTTGTAGTCAAAAACAATACACGATGACTTGGAAACATATTCCATAAAGTGTTTAGCCTGTTCACAAAGAACAGGTTCTGTTCACAAAGAACAGAACACTTAAAATTGCCCAGGCTGCTCACCAGTGTAGAGCACCGTAGACAGTTTATGTCCAGCCTGTTCAGCAGACAGAACAGCTTGGACAAACTGTCTTAGTTGCAACACATGCAACACATAGAACAGCTTTAGACTAATATTGCAAATCATCTTTAGGCTTTAATAAGGCATATAACAGGCCTTAAGTTCAACCTTCAAATGCATCAACAGGTTTGATTATAAATCTCCCCCTCAGATGTAGAACAGGTTTGACTGAGGCCTTTTTGTGCCTAACATTTATCAATTTTAAGACATCCTAATCTCTATTGACATCCTTATCTCTATTGACAGACAAATTTCTATTGATAGTTTGTTTTCCTTTGATACAAATAACACAAACATAAAGTTTAAATGATCAAAAAATTACATTTAACACAAGCTCTTGAGTTCTTTGTTTAGAGATGTGTCCAAAATGCTTGTGAAATAAATAGTACAAAATCCTTACATAATTTTAGTTTGTACCTATCAAGTGTATTTGTCGTGCAAACATATACAAATACTTTATTTATTTGTTGTTATTCTACATATTTTTTTAAAGGACAAGGACCAATAAATATGAATTTTGATTGAACAATAAAAAATGATTTGTCCATGCTGATAAATTTTAGGTTTCATCTAAAAGATGATCAAATAAATGTCTAAAAAAATTCAACTAAAATTCAACTTTAATCTTTAAGTTACTATATCTTTATACTGCAACTTTGTTGCATCGCCCACATAAATGAATCTTTCAACATTAATTGGCGATTGAAAAAAAAAAACTTTATATGATCATACTTACGTAAGTAGCATAACCAAAATCTACAACGAAGTTTGTTTAGGTGCAAAACTAATTTAACTTCAAAACAAAACTATCAATAGATATTTAGCTTCCCAAAAGAAGTAAATCAAGAGTTTACAATTTTATCTTTAAAAGAAAATTACTTTTGTAGTGTAATTTGATTTTTGTTGGCGAAAGAATCAAAGAAACCAGAGTAAACAAAATAAATCAAATATACTCAATAATCAACTCATTAAAGAGTTTTAAATCATAAATTTAATGAGATACCTATAACATCATCAATTTCTAGTATTTGGACAGAGAAGTTAACTGTAAGTGGTACTCTCAGTCCAATGATGAAATACTGACAATAAATTCGGTCAAAACAACAGTCTTCCTTTGGGCAGACTATTATTCACATGAACATAATTTTATAATTGTCACGTATTCAACATTGCATGTACATCCTTATTTGGCCAAATTATGTTAACCTTTGGGCCAATCACAATTCGCATAAATCACTCTGTACAGTCATCTATGTATTTAAAAATCAACTAATTATATAAAAGATGTTACTTTGACAACATTTAATATAAATTAATCGAATAAAAATACAAGAACAATTAAGAGTTCAACAAAACAATCATACAATATATCGTCATAAAACGATACCTCAATTATAAATGATACTCTTACTATAATGATCAAACACTGATATCTAATCCGGTCAAACGATAGTCTTCCTTTGGGCCGACTATTGCCTACATGGATAATTAACTTTATAGTGGTCACATGTTTATCATCACATGTATGTATTATTTGTTCAAACTATGTCAACCTTTGGGCGAATCATAATCCATAAAAATAATTTCATACAAATGGATAGACCACTTGATCTATCTATTCTAACATTCATGTCGTAAATCATGGCTCCATTTCTCATTCATATATATTGCACCATATTGATGTCCTACCAAATAGACTAGTAGTCATCAATGATACATGTTCATTATCATACACCTCTTTCAATTAAAAAACCTCTTTCAAAATAGCCATCCATTCGATTAACCTTTCCGGATTCAGACTAGCTCCACCAAATTCTAGGATTTCAATCGTCAATTTGGCCTTCCAACGCCTATTTTCATCCTCAAAATTCCATCTTAGTCGATTTACGATACTCTCTTCAGTGATAAAATGTCACCATTGAACGAGTCCTTAATATCATCAACGTGTCAATAATTATTCAAATCCACCATCTGATTAGTTAATTGAACGACCTCTTGATCTATCTATTCCTCCATTCATGTCAAAAATCGTGACTCCAATTCCCATTTATATGCATGCCACCATGCTGATACCCTACCATGTAGACTGTTGGCCATCAATTATACACGTTCGTTATCAAACACTTCTTTGAATTGACAACCTCTTCTACAATAGCCATCAATTTGATTAAGCTTTCTAGATTCAAACTAACTCCATCAAATACTAGGATTTCAATCCTAAATTTGGCCTTCCAATGTCTATTGTCATCCTTATGATTCTGTCTTAGTCGTTCTACTAGATTCTCTTAAGTGACAAAGCATTACCATTGAACTAGTTCTTGAAGTAATCGTCATGTCCACGATTAATCAAATTCACCATCTGATTGGTCAATAGAGCGACCACACTCGATCCGTTTGTTTCTCCACTAGTGTCGTAAATCGTGGCTCCAAGTTACCACAAATAGTACATGTCATTAAGTTACAAGTTGGCAATGCATTAAGTAATAACTAAATATTACAAGTGTTTGATACTACAGGTTGATACGAAACGTTGACTCGCAAGTTAAATGTAACTTGGAACGTTCGTATAGGATAGAATAGGCGTCAAAGCACCGATAATTGGGACTCCAACATGCCTAGAGCAAGTCCTTGACCTGTTAGTTATAAGAACTAAGAACCAAAAGGAATACGAGAACGCCACAAGAATGTGCTCACAATCTTGATACGTTCTTGAACTATGAACTCTCCAACAAAGAACAAAGCTCACAAAGATGCGTAAAACTAAAAAGAAAGATATATATTTCTCAAGTGAATTGATTTGGAAGTACATAGGAAGCCATCTATTTATAGGCTTCATAAACCAACTCAAAAGACACTAATTAAATTCAATGGATTAAAGAAGGGACTTTAATCCATGAATCTAGACATTTTGTCATCACTTGGTAGATAATTCTATAACTTTTAAACTAAAAAAAAAAAGATTAGGCATTTCTAGGCCTTTATTGGACTCAAATAAACTTCTAATGGACTTTAAAATACATCTATTCTACCACTTGGGCTTAGTACTAGCCCATAGTATTTCAAAGTGTGAAGACCACCCCTTACGGGGCAGTTCTCACTAGTCTAGGTCCCACTAATTGCAATACGATATCAACCATACTAAGATAGGGTAATTAATTGCGGAATTAAAAATTACATGTACATACAGATTAGGATATAGATTAAATACAGATTACATATTTCAAATTAAAGTTATAAAAGGGTACCATCTAATCTAATCATTACATCATAGAACAATATCAAATCTACCCAAAACCACAACATTTGCTGTCTTCCAAGAAGTACCGAAAGGTTTTGTTGTGTAGTGGTCTATAGAAACTTCTGCCTTGATCTTTAATAGACCTAAGAGCTAGGTCCGGCAGGTGACTTTCCTTTGCTTTTTCCTGTAAAATGATAATGTAGCAACTGTAAGCAATGCTTAGTGAGTATATAGATTTTCAAATTAACATGCATGTCAAGCGGATCATCAGTCTAGCGTGATATGTCTTGGCTGCCGCTACAGCCCTCATGATTGAGACATAGAAGTCATAGAGTCGGATGATGTTCAGGCCATACTCACGCTTAAATCGTGGGGATCACCCACATACTGGGCTAGCTACCAGTAAGTCAATATGGCGGAACATCGGAGGTCATTACCAAGTTCATTTGAGCTGGTGAAAATAGCCAAGTCTAGAACAATAGACCAATAGGGCTAATCAAGCTGAATCAATATGTCAAGTATATGTAATGATGAAGCATACGTAATCAATGTCATGATAGCAATAATCTTAAAGCAAAATCTGAAGTGAACAGTAAAAGCAATATCATATGAAATGATAAGTCAAATAGCTATCATGATCCACTGGGCAACACCCAACCATGGTGTGCACAGGTCACAATCCAGCTGATAATATGAATGTCAATCAAACTAGCATCAACAATATGTCTCAACCGGAAATTCAAACATGTTAAATCTGAATATCTATAACTCACAGGTCTGGGTCTTTATCAAACAGATATAAAAATCTGCCACCTGAGTTATCTCAGGATTTTATCTTTGTCAATCTGTTCTCTGTAAATCAAGTCTTTGACCCGCTTTAAATCTTTTAAATCTTTGTCTCTATGTTCAGAATTTCACTGAACCTGTCCAGAATTATAATATCAATATCATGTTAATTTCATCATCTTTTAGTCTTTAAAATCTTTAATTCTATCTGATTCTGATAACTGATAATCTTATCAATCTTTCATTTATTTATATTCTTTGTTTCATTAAATTCTCAAAAGCTTTCTATATATATATATATATATATATATATATATATATATATATATATATATATATATATATATATATATATATATATATATATATATATATATATATGTATTATATATATATGCATATAATCATTTATTTAATTAAAATATCAAAATATATAGAATTCGGATCAGCCCGGATTCGGATCTGACCGAATTGGGCACCCGAATTGACTCACTCTAAGTAGCATCCGAATTGGACAATCGAATTCGGACCAAGCAAGATCCGAAGTACTACATCCGAATTAGATACAAAGTGAGATCCGAATTGGAACATTTCATCCGGAGTGGGATCCGAATTTGACATCTTATCCGAATTCGGTTCATCCGAATTCGGATCCCAAACTCATAAATTTTCCCAGAATTGTTCTTGGTGTTCTTCATTTTATTCATATGGATTTTTATCAATTTTCACTAAACACATTAATAGTTGACATGCAACTAAATATATTGATGTATTATCATTATTGGATCGATTTTATACATTTTTCCCTATCAAAAACACTATAAATTAATCAAGATCATCCAAAAATGATTATTTTGGTCAAGAACATCATTTTCATCAAAAATTCCGATTTCTTCTTTATTTGGATGAATTAATCACTGATTTTTGTTTCTATGAGTTCTATATACTTAGATTCATGATTATCTTTCAAATTTATATACATGCAACATGAAATTTTCATCTTTTAAATCCTTGGTTTCGGTTTTTCACAAATCCGAACCAAATATACATAAAGATCGAAATTAAAAGTGAATTTACCTCAAAATCTTGTAGATTGTTGTTGATCTTTGATTTACAATAACTCCTTCTTGTATTAAATCTTCAATTAATTGAACAAATCTTGAATTTCTTGGAAATTTTGTGATGTTGCCGAATGTTTAGTGAGAGAGTAGAGAGAGAGAGTGGTTTGGTGTTAATGATCTTAATTGATCATTAATTTTGTTTTTATATATTAATTTGGTCATATTTGCTATTTAACCCACTAAACTTTTGTATCTTATATCTCTTTTATTTTACTCATTTTAATTATATCATAATATAATTTAAAGTCATATTTACTTAATCAATTTTCATTCTTTAATTAATATTTGCAACATAAATAATATAACAAAATTATATTATTATCTCAAAATTAAGCATTACATGATCGACTAAAAGTTAGGTTGTTACACAAAGTCTCAAGAAAATGCAACTTTTGGGCTTTTATGCTTTGATATTAGGATTCAATTCTTCAAGTCTAGTAACATGTTTCATCACTTGCGGTTGAGCATCGTCTTTGCATTCAGACTCTCGGATATCAACAACTAAGCTTGTAAAAACTTCTTTGACCTTCTTCGCTCGTCCTATTGTCATCGGGCCTTCACGAATTTCCATGACATCTTTGGAATGGTTTGATGATCCTCCATCATTCTCTCCCCCTTGAAAAGGATTCGTCCATGAATCATCACCTACAATCAAAAGGAGACAAGTCAGAAACATTGAATGTTGAACTAACTTGATACTCACCTGGAAGATCTAGCTTATAAGCATTGTCGTTGATCCTTTCGAGCACTTGAAATGGTCCATCTCCTCTAGGTTGCAATTTGGATCTTCGCTTGGTAGGAAATCTATCTTTTCTCAAGTGCAGCCATACCCGATCTCCAGCTTCAAACACTATCTTTTTCCTGCCTTTGTTTGCTTGCTTTGTGTATTGTTCTGTCCTTTTCTCAATATTGAGTCTTACCTTTTGTGTAATTGCTTCACGAATTCTGCCTTCCGCTTTCCATCTAAACTGGATCATTCTTCGATGGGAAGAGGAACAAGGTCAAGAGGACTCAATGGATTGAATCCGTAAACAACTTCAAAAGGAGAAAGGTTAGTGGCAGAATGAACACTCCTGTTATAAGCAAACTCTGCAAAAGGCAAACAATTCTCCCAAGTTCTCAAGTTCTTCAGAATAATCACTCGAAATAATTGAGATAAGGTTCGATTAACCGCTTCCAAAGAACATGCCAAAAATGACTCAGAAACTTGATATCCCTATCACTTACTATGGTTCGCAGCATACCATGAAAACGAACAATCTTTTGAAAAACAAGTCTGCAACATGTGAAGCATCATCAGTCTTCTTACACGCAATGAAGTGTGCCATCTTAGATAATCGATCACCACCACAAACACAGAATCATGACCACTCTTTGTTCTAGGCAACCCGATCACAAAGTCCATGGAGATGTCAACCCATGGTTGCTGAGGAATTGTCAGTGGCATATACAACCCATGAGGCTTGGATTTTGATTTGGCCTGTTTACATGGCACACATCTTTCATAGATCTTCATAACATCTTCTCTCATCTTAGGCCAATAGAAATGTTCCTTCAAAATATCCAATGTCTTTTGGACACCAAAATGGCCCATCAACCCTCCATCATGAACCTCACGTACAAATAGCTCCCGTATAGAACACTTTGGAATGCGTAACTTGTTTTCTTTAAACAAATAACCATCATGCCTATAAAACTTATCACATGAAGCATGTTCACAAGCAGCGTATAAGGAAGAAATATCATAATCACCTTTGTACATTTCTTTAAGTGATCCAAACCCAAGAAGCTTAGAACTCAATGTGGTGATTAGAGTATGATGTCTAGACAATGCATCAGCCACAATGTTTTCTTTACCCTTTTTGTATTTGATCAAATAAGGAAATGAATAAATGAATTCAACCCACTTGATATGCCTCCTACTCAAATTAGTTTGCCCCTTAAGGTACTTAAGAGACTCATGATCCGTATGAACCACAAATTCCTTAGGCCTTAAGTAATGATGCCATGTTTGTAAAGATCTAACCAATGCATAAAGCTCTTTTTCATAAGTGGAATAATTCAAGTGAGCCCCCTTTAATTTTTCACTAAAATATGCAATTGGTCTACCTTCTTGAATCAAAACAGCCCCAATAGCCACACCGGATGCATCACACTCAAGTTCAAACATTTTATTGAAATTAGGCAATGCAAGAATAGGAGTAGATGTCAACCTTTCTTTCAGCAAATTGAATGCAGCTTCTTGCCTTTCTCCCCAATGAAAACTAATCTCCTTCTTCACTAGTTCATTAAGGGTGGAAGCTATGGTACTGAAGTCACGAACAAACCTTCGATAGGAACTTGCAAGCCCATAGAAGCTTCTAACCTGGGACACTGTTGTGGAGTTGGCCATTCTTTGATTGCCTTGACCTTCTCGTCATCCACCTCAATTCCCTGGCCACTTACAACAAAACCAAGAAAAACAACCTTATCCATGCAAAATGTGCGCTTCTTTAAGTTAGCAAATAATGACTCTTTTCTTAAAGTTTCCAAAACAAGACGCAAATGTTCCAAGTGAACTTCAACATTAATGCTATAAATCAGAATATCATCAAAATAGACCACGACAAACTTACCAATGTACTCTCGTAAAACATGATTCATTAACCTCATGAATGTACTCGGAGCATTAGTTAGTCCAAAGGGCATAACTAATCACTTGTACAAACCAAACTTTGTTTTAAAAGCTGTTTTCCATTCATCACCTTCATTATTTCGAATTTGATGATAGCCACTTTTCAAATCAATTTTTGAGAAGATCTTAGCACCATGCAACTCATCCAACATATCATCTAACCTTGGAATAGGGTAGCGATATTTTACCAGTTATTTTGTTGATGGCTCTACAGTCCATACACATTCTCCATTCACCTGACTTCTTGGGTACCAAAATGACCGGTACAACACATGGACTCATGGATTCTCGGATTCCTCCTCTTGAAAGTAAATCCTCCACCTGCCTTTGGATTTCTCGTGTCTCCTCGGGATTAGCTCTATAGGTTGGACGGTTTGGTAGAGCAGCCCCTGGAATGAAATCAATGCGATGCTCGATCCCTCGTAAAGGTGGTAAACTACTTGGTTCTTCCTTTGGGAAGACATCTTTGTATTACTGCAAAATATTCACAACAAAACTTGGCGGATTGTTGGTTAGGTTTGCAGCATAGGTACAAGCTTCCTTGAATACCAACACTATCACTCTCTTTTTTTCGTCAATCGCTCTCTTAACTTCACTCGTTTTTTAAAAGAAATTCTTCTTGACAAACTCTCTTTTTTCATCATCATTTGTCTCACTTTTCTATCCCTCTGCACTCTTTGTTTTATTTTTACCGCTCATGTTTTTCTCTTTGCACTCATTATTTTTTCTCTCATCCTCCCAAGCTCGCCTTGATGTGATCATTTTAATTTGGTCCTCGTACACTTGTTGTGGGGATAGCGAGACAAGAACTACTTTCTTTTCATGATCTTTAAGCATATATTGATTAAGAAATCCATCATAGATAACTTTCCTATCAAATTCCAAGGTCTACCAAGAAGTATATGACTTACTTGCATTAGGACCACGTCACACATCACTTCGTCTTTGTACTTACCGGTGGAAAATGTGATCAAGGCCTGTTTAGTCACCTTCACTTCGCCACATTCATTCAACCATTGAAGCTTATATGGGTGTGGATGCTTCAACGTGCGCAAATTCAACTTCTCAATTACCTCATTACTCACAACATTCGTACAACTCCCACCATCAATAATGAGGCTACATACCTTGCACCAAACATCGCGTATGGAAGATATTTTCTCGTCGTTGTGTGTCTTCCACCTTGGCTTGTATGTTTAAAACTTTATTGACCACCAAGAGCTCTCCGCTTTCTGCCTCGGTTTGCTCCAACTCCTCTTCATCATCCGAAACATCCTCCTTTTCATTTTCAGACTCTATTTCACCACTTTCATGAAGAATTATAACTTTTTTGTTTGGCCATTGTGAAGCAATGTGCCCCACACCTAGACAACGAAAACATTTAATTTCACGAGTTCATGTAGGGGTAGAAATGATACCTTTGCCTTTACCCATTTCCCGACTTTTTGTGGCATCATCTTGGTTCTTTAAAGGTGCAGAAAAGGTACCTTTAGATGTCTCCCCTTTTGGCCTATGACAATATTGAGAGTTGGTCGTACTTCCCTTAGAAAAACTATTTCTTCTCCTCAATTGTCTTTCAACTTTCATGGCCGTATGAACCATCTCTTCTAGGTCTAGACAATATTGCAACTCCACGACATTAGAAATATCTTGATTCAAGCCACTCAAGAATCTTCCCATTGTTGCTTCCCTATCTTCTTCAATATTTTCTCTAATCATGGCAATCTTCATCTCTTTGTAATAATCCTCCACAGACTTTGCTCCCTGATTCAAAGATTGTAATTTGCGATACAAGTCTAGAAAATAGTGAGAGGGAACAAACCTTTTACGCATGACGACCTTCATTTCAACCCATGTCGAAATAGGTCTTTCTCCAGTTCTTCTTCGGTTGGTGACTAATTGATCTCACAATACTATAGCTTAATCTATGAATTCAATTGCTGCTACTTTCACCTTTTGATTTTCACGATAATTATTACATTCAAAAATCAGTTCAACCTTTTTTTCCCAGTCCAAATACGCTTCTGGATCACTCTTTCCTTGAAATTATGGAATTCTCATCTTAATGTTGTTGAGTCCTCTATTAACTCCATGGTTTCTTCTATGCCTCCTTTCAGATTCTCTATCCCATTCATCACTTTGAGCATCATCTTCATGATTTGCATCATAAACTTGTGATGGTGGTGGAGCATGAGGTCCACGTGCCTCCAATCTATCCATTCTTTCATGGATTTGATTAAACTCGTCCGTCATTAAACGTCGCATTTAAGCCATGAGAGCTTGGACTTGAAGGTTACGGAGAGGTTGATTATCTTCCATCTTTTAATCTGTAAAAACAAGAGTAATAGGAAAAAAAATATTTCCTCTCCTCACTCCGTTACGTGTTTCACTCAAGAGATGTCATTCAACGCTCGTGTATCACACAAAAAAATAATCGGCTTTTACCCTCAAGTGTTCTCACAACTCAATGCCTTTTACCTCTATATTCCTTGTGGAGCTCAATTGGTAAATGAACAAATCAAATTAGAGCACAAACTGAAAGTGTTCAAGAAAATCCTTTAGAACTTAATTGGATACCAACGAGTTTAGAACTTTTAAAGAATATGGGATAAAAAAGAAAAAAAGTACAAGGTGAGGAGAAACAAAGTACTGACCATTGAGAAGAAGTTGGAAAAAAATGATATATAAGATAAATTATTGATTTTCAAGCTCACGTGTTCATATAAATTCTTTTCTTTTATTTCTTTTTTATTGCACCTTTTTTTTAAAAAATTTTGCTGGACTTTTTTATGCTTTTTTTTTTGTTCTTTTTTTTTTGTTGAACAACGTGACTTTTTTCAATATGACAAAACTAGAAAAATGTAAAAGATAAGATGATGAGAAAGATAGACAAACACAATGATAAGAACAAATTGCAAAAAACTTAAGAATCGAACCTTTATAGCTCTGATACCAAATGATACGAAACGTTGACCCGCAAGTTAAATGTAACTTGGAACCTTCGTCTAAGATAGAATTGGCGTCAAAGCACCCGATAATTGGGACTCCAACATGTCCTTGACCCGTTAGTTATAAGAACTAAGAACCAAAGGAATACGAGAACGCCACAAGAATGTGCTCACAATCTTGATAAGTTCTTGAACTATGAACTCTCCAACAAAGAACAAAGCTCACAAAGATGAGTAAAACTCAAAAGAAAGATATATATTTCTCAAGTGAATTGATTTGGAAGTACATAGGAAGCCATCTATTTATAGGCTTCAAAAACCAACTCAAAAGACACTAATTAAATTCAATGGATTAAAAAAGGGACTTTAATCCATGAATCTAGACATTTTGTCATCACTTGGTAGATAATTCTAGAACTTTTAAACTAAAAAAATGGATTAGGCATTTCTAGGCCTTTATTGGACTCAAATAAACTTCTAATGGACTTCAAAATACATCCATTCTACCACTTGGGCTTAGTACTAGCCCATAGTATTTCAAAGACTCAATGGTGGTCTATTCTAGCTCGTCCTCTTGTCATCAGCCCTTCACGTATTTCCATGAATTCTTTGGAATGGTTTGATGATCCTCCATCACAGGTCCAAATGCCTGATTCAAGTTACTTTACGATACTTTGAGTACAAAATATGTAAAGATATAATGCTAGTCTATTCTAGCTTCTAGAAGCTTCAATCAGAGTGCGGAAGATTGAACAAGCTGCCCGAGACCGCAAATATCCTTGTCAAAAACAGGCATCAACAACTAGGTCCAAAATGTCTGCTAACATCAAGGGTTCATTTAGCCTGGGACGAACTACCTGCTTTGTTCTTGCCCTTATCAGCTTTTCCGGAAAAGAGAGTTGTCATGACAGAGTAAGCTACCACTGCTTAGTGAGTTAACAAAGTTCCATTAGTTACTACACATATATAACATACTATCAGCTCATGTCGGCAAGACAACACGTCAGAGACGGCAAAAGATTGAGGGATCAGCCCAATCTGTATTCCCATGTGTAAGGCCGAAGCCCTACAGGAAATGTATGGAAACGGGGCAGATAGGAAAGGAATCTGCAGAATTCCCTCCAGTGAATGGAGATCTCGCATTTGGGCAGAGCAGTTAATGCAGTATGCAAATGAAAATGTACCAATAAACAAGTAAGCAGCAAGCATGCTAGGTAATTACATAGAATGTAAAAGTGAGCATGCATTTCAAGGTATATCAGTTGTCCAGTTTCAGCAATGTCAAACGTAAGTTCCTAACATACAATAAAGTAATCAAGAAACATGCAGCAATTGTCCAGTTTCAGCAATGACTAACATACGTTCCTAACATACAATTAAGTAATCAAGAAAAAACAGCAGCAGTTGTTTCCATACTAGGCAGTAACAATCACCCATAAATATCGAAAGATATGCAAGTAAGTAATGCAATCTGTCACTCACAGCGGTCCTGAGCAATGTAATTAGTCAATATAGTGCTTAAAGAAGTTAAGCTGTCCGTATTACTTTGTCAAACTGGTCAGTTCCTGCAGATCAGTTCAGATTCTAGCATATCAATAACAATTTCATACACATGATCTATATAATCCTAATTGTATTAATTAGGTTAATTATTATGTTTTGTTACCGAGTCTGTGGTAGTTCCTAATGTCCCAGAGTGAGCCTATCCTTATCATCTGTCCAATAAGTCCATAAGAACTCCTATAGATCAGTACCAAAGTATGACCTTGAGTTCCTAGCAGGTTCCTATGTTTCCTAGGTATGGCATTGTTTCAAGGCCAAACATAGGGCAAGCAAGGCAAAAACACATCACACATAAGCACAACAGGTCATAATCTGGTCAAATAGGTCATTTTAGGATACAAGTGTGTTACCAAGTGATGGCCACTTGTTCCTAATTGTTTGGCCTAGTTAGCCTAGTCACGGCCTCGGTTCTAGGCCTTAACTAGGGCAATTAAGGCCATTTCAGATTAGAAGCAAGGCATAGCAGGTCAAATACAAGTCAAAGGCATATTCTAGTCCCAGAAGTCAGTAGCCAAAGTCTCAGGTCAAGTAGGTTAAGATTTTAGGGCGATGGCCTAAGCCTTGGCCGATTACCAATGCCAAATAGGCCATTCTCGGCCAACTCTTAACCAAGGCAGAATACTTAGGGACAAGCAAAGCCACACATGGGCCATTTGGTGTCCTTAGTGCACATGTCAAGTTCCAAGTCATAACTAGGTCGTTAAGTGATGGTTGTCCTTTTATAGGCTAGTCAAGCCCATTTAAGGTCTGTTCAAGGTCATTTTCAATTACAGCAAGGCCAGGCAGGTCATTTCAGTTTCTAAGTCTCAAAGTCAATGGATCAAGTGGTGCATGTTTAGGCCATTAAAGAGCATTAATCGGGTCCATTAGGCCCAATGAGGCCCAACAATTGCAATAGCAGGTTAATTACATATATTCAAGTTTATCAAGTCAAAATACATCAAATTCACATTTTGGTCATTTGTAAGGTCCAATCATACCTCATGAACTTATTCATTCCTCATGAATTTATTCATGCCTCACGAACTTATTTAGCCTCACGAACTTATGAAGCCTTACGAACATATGAAGCCTCACGAACTTGTTCGTGACTCACGTCTCACAAACTTATACGGCCGAGTTTCTATTCTTTCTGTCCAACCAAGTCTTTTTCAGGTTCAAAATCAAGTCCAATGGCATAACAAAATATGTACACAAGTTCCTTTAACCTATTCAAGCATTTACCAACATTTGAAGAGCAAAAATTCAGTTTTAAAAGCCTTAAAAAGGTTGTCCAACACCGAGAGTATTAAGGACCACATTTCTAAACTTTTAAAAACTGAAAAATTGCATTAATTTGGTCCCAAAACAAATCCATTTCACACACAAGACATAGCCAAGCAAATTTGTGTCAATTCTAAGCCACATAGCAACCAAAATGTCAGGTTTTAACCCTTTTAAATTTCGAACAGCAGCTTAGCTGAGGGCTGCTGCTGTCTTTGACTTTTTGTCCAATATTTCAGCCTTTAAGCCATCGTTTCCGGGTCAAAACTCACAAGAACATTAAGAGATATGTCTAAGATCAGATTGGGTCTCTTTCTAATGCATTTTCAGTTCATTTAGACACCAAAACAGCCCCTTTTAATGTTTTTTCGTTCGACAGCACAGCAGCAAAATGAGCTGCATTTTTGGGGTTTAGTCCGATAAAAAGAAGGGAAAAAACATGAAACTGACCTTGGTCCAGGTATTAGAACACTTGTAGATGATTTCCAAGCAAAATAGAGTCCTAAACTCGTGCAAAAACAGCCTCAAACATTTCAGAATTGGAAATTCTGATTTTTGCATAATTTCCGAAAAAAATGAAGAGTTTTTGGGGTGTTCTTACCTCAGATCCGAACCAAACTCAACATGAAATTGCAGAATCTTGTAGTACTCTTTAAGAGCTTTCCAATGACATAAAGAACTCAAGATTTGGCGAAGTAGATTGGGAGAAATCTTAGAGAGCAGTTTTTAGAGAGAGGAGCTTTCAAAATCTGGATTTTTAGGGAGGATGATAAGAATGAAAATTTTCAGCCTTCGCCCCCTTATTAAATCCGAAATTCGGCTCCCAATTAGCAAAAGACCGATTTACCCTTAATGAAATGCTATAGGAGGGGAGGGGGTTTATGGCTGATCTATACAAGACCAGTAAGACGTTACGGTTACACAAGAAGGTGCAGGGTGGTCGGTGATACCTGGCTGGTCGGTAACACTCATGGAAGGGATGGAGAATAGAAGAGGATTTCAGCAAACAACACACTTAATTTTATTTCTCAAAAGAGTGGTGATCAGAGAGATCTCCTTACAATAGCTTAGTTCACTCAACAAGGTACGATTACAAATGAAAGACTCCACTTCCTTTTATAGACCAAGGAAGCTTATCTAGAAAGATTACAATAGATAAGGGAAATCTAAAACAACCAATTACAACCACATATTACAAACGGATAAGATAAGATGGAATCTTATCTTTGATACCTAATAAAGACAAATCTGCCACGTAGGCAGAGCAATTATTCAACCTTATAACGTAAGCGCTTACGTCATCTCCACCGAGAATCTGGATGTGATGGATCGTCTTCATATGGATCATAGTGGGGACCATCTGGATTATCTTCGTCTTGAAGATTCCATGGAGCGTAATGCATAGTGAAATTTAACTCTCCATAGTCCGAATCCGAATCTGACCTTTGCTCATCATTTTTATTTATCCAATGCTCAAATGCCTCGATCCATTTTGATGATACAGGATCGTCTAAAGACCAACAGTTTCCTGCAACCATTATGTCCAGTGGTATAGATCCTGGGCCTACTCCATTTATCTGCGCCATATACTCTCTCATGAACATGTAAAGTTGACTATCGGCGTAGACAGGATTTATATCATGACCGTCATGGATGACAACTTTTGGAGAATGGGATACCAGTGCTTGACCCTGCTGTGATGTGGTTGGTGACGTAAATTTAGCAGGTCTTTTGAAGACAATGGTAGCATATGTTTTTGAGCATTCAGACAGTAATTCTACCCACTCTTCTGGTGTCTGGAACCATAGCAGCATAAAGAATAAATTCTTTGCACTCTCAGGAGCCTGTCCTTTCTGGCAATGAAAGATGTAGGCCATCAGTTTGAGCATGTGAAAAGATAATCCTATGGCATATGTTTCGAATAGGTACCAAAAGAAACAGAGGGCTTCTTTGGGTAGGCTGTACAGGTCATGGATGTAGAAAATGCTAAGGAATGGGTAGTCTGGATGAAACATCAGTCCTTTGATAACCGCTCCATGATTTCTCAGTAAAACAGTTAAAAAGGTTTCGTAATTTAGGGTAGCCCTTTCCTTGAACGTGAGCTCAGCAATGATTTTAGTAATTTGCTCTGGGAGATCAGATATTTGGAGTTGATCTAGTTGTGCGGTGATGGACGATGATCCTTCTTCTTGTGGCATGTCATGGGGTTGTTCTTTCTGTTCCGCCATTGGATGGATACTGAAAACTGGTATGATATTTTGGGATATCTTGCCAATTTCGTTCAGTCCATTGCTGTATTTATACTCCTTCGGGGGTCTGGATAGGAAATCGCTAGGACGTTGTCTTTTCCTTTGATGTGCTTAGCAGTGAACTTCCATTGTGAGAACCAATTAGACCACCTCAAAAGTTGTGCCTGTGGAAGCATCTTTCTTTTGAACTGGAGCATCCGCAGAAATGATGACATATCCATCTCTACTTGGAACTCGTGCCCTATCAAGTGGAACTGGAACTTTTCTATCCCTCTCTTGACAGCGAGAATCTCTTTGAACGTAGAGTGGTAATGCTTCTCAGAATCTTTGAACGTGCCACTTTTATAACCACACACTTCTCTGGCATTTTTCTCGTTGAGGACGATTAAGACAGCTGCCCAATGTTCGTCGCTTGCGTCTGTCTGAAGGATTCTCTATTCTGAAGAAGTGGGAATCTTCAGAGGGGGCATCTTGTCAGCTAGCTGCTTTATAGCCTTGACTGCTAGAGTCTATTCCGAAGACCACTGTGAGGGATTCTTTTTCAACATGGGGAATAGGTGTTTTGTATGATCACATAATTTTGGTAAAAAATCTGCCATATAATTCACTAATCCAAGAAACTGTTGAATCTGCTTTTGGCTCGTTAGTGTGTCTGGGAACTTATGAAGTTCTTGCGAAACATGTGGCTGAGGTTGATACTTGCCATCTGATATCTTCATTCCAAGGAAATCAATTGTAGTAACACCAATTTCCATTTTCTTTTCTGATAGCATAATACCATACTTGGTTACCAAAGCATGAAACTTTGATAGCAGCTCCACATGTGAGTCGTTGTCTTTTGAAAACAACAGAATATCATCAATGTAAACCAGAACGTTAGATAATATTGGCTCAAAAATTTTTACCATAGCTTTCTGAAAAGCAGACGGTGCGTTTTTTAAACCAAACGGCATAACTTTCCACTGGTAATGATGATCAGGGATACAGAAGGCTGTCTTTGGCCTATCTTCAGGACGAATACCTAATTGCCAAAATCCGGACTTAAGATCAAACTTGGACAGGACTTTAGCGTTTGCCAATGACTGAAACAGTGCCTTCTTCTGTGGGAGAGGAAACTTGTCATCTGCCAAAAAGTGGTTGAGCGGTTGATAGTTGATGACTAGTCTTAGCTTTCCTCTGACTTGTTCACTACGTTTGTTTACGTATAATGCTTCACACGCCCATGGGGAGTTCGTAGGCTCAATAATTCCTTGGTCAACGAGTTGACCGCATTCTTCAACTGCAAGCTGATAATGATCTGGATTCATACCTGGGTGGCTTGCTTTTGTGGGGTTAACATCCTCATTCTGTTTGAACGGTAGTGAAACAAAGAATGACTCGTTAAGCCATAACGGTGATGAATGCTTTTTCAAAAACTCTGTGTGTGTAGAAGCGCATGAGGTTTGGACAATCTGCTGCTTCAAGGATTCGAGGGTAGGAGTAACCATCATATGGAGTTTAGGGATTGTACTCCATGGATTCATGAAACTTTTGTAGCTTAATCCTTGAGGTGTCCACTTCAGATTTGGTAGCTTTGAAAGCAAATCAAATCCGATGAGCATATCTTTGCCACGAGAGCTGGATCCTAGCAGCTTGTGTTTGATCACGCATTTGGGGAAAAGACGTATGTATACTGGGATACTGATCTTGTCAATCACAAACTTTTCTCCATTAGCAGCTAAGAAGGTTTGCTCGTGTGGTCTCCAATAACTCGTTGGTAAGATCTTTGGATCTAGAATGGAGACTGCTGAACCAGTGTCGAACAGTGCTACGAGTGGTATTGGCTTTGCGTATGCTGACGTCAGAAGATGAACTTTGGCAATGAGGACTGGTTGACTTTGTTGTAATGGCAAGACATGAGGTGCATGACTAACCATAAACAAACCTGTATCAGAATAATCTGATGATTCTGCATCTGTTGAGTCTTCATCTGATGAACTATAGGAATAACGTAATGTACACAACGTTCTGTCATTTGGTTCATCATCAAGGGAGTAGACTGACTCAATATCAGAGATGTCAACTGGCTCTATTTTGTTGAGAGTCTGCAACAATGCCATTGATCTTCTTTTATCTGGATAATTTTTGGCGAAGTGTCCTCTCTTGTTACATACGTAACACTTGTCTGAATTTTTGCCTCGTTTAAATTTCCTTCTTAGCAACTTCCATTTCTTCTTTGGCCTGAAATTCTTCTTCCTGTGAGAATCAAAGGATTTAGAAAATCTTTTGGAGTGTGACTTCTTCTTTGTATGAGAACAATCACACGATGACTTGTCTTTGCACTTAATCTGCAGGTGTTTGTCATCACATGCTTTGCCTAGTCGTTTTCCAGTTTTCTCAAACTCTACCAGGAATTTTTTCTGGTTGCAAAGCTTGGCTAGAGCATTGAGAATGAGTTGATACAACTCACCAAGAGAGGTTTGTGCGACTGTTGCATTCCTTGATTCAAGAAATCTGTATGCCTCATTTCCAAGTGATTCAGGGAATGAATTCAAGAATACCTGTTTGAGGTTAACATCATCTATTCCATGAAGGCAATAGAATCTTTCAGACATTCTATTGTAGTGCTTTTCAAGATCTTTTTTGAGGAAGGAAGAACACTTCATTTTGAGGAATTCTTCTCTTGCGTGTATCGTATGCTCAACTGGATTGCCAATGAATTCTGAGTAGATGACACTCATGAATTCTTCAGGAGATTGAGACTGATGCATCTGTAGTTGGCGATACTCTCCAAGACTGAGATACCAGTCACGGAGTCTTCCCTGGAGTCTGGTTGCAAATCGTCTTAGAACCATATCTATGGTGTAAAACTGAAGTTCTGCAGACATCCAAGTTAGCATTTCCACACTTCTTTCTCTCCATCTTGATGGAGGGGTATCATCAAATGTGAACTGCTGTTTAGTATCTGACTTTGGTGGATTCTGTCTCCTGAGTAGCGTTTCTTGCATTTCTGATTCTCCCGAGTCACTGTCACTAACAACATTTTGGACAGTAGATTCATCTTTGTCGTTTCCTGCCATGAACAAATGTTCAAATGCGTCAGAGGGATCGAAATCCTCGTCTGGTTGGGGATAAACTGGCATGACAAAGGATGGTGTTGGTGGAGAATCTTCACAGAGGTACTTGAGGAATGTTGTAACTGGGTTACCAATTGCAAGAATTTGTAGGTCTTTTGAAGAGGGTGTAGCCTTGTCTTCAGATGACTTCCCGTAAGAAGTACTTGGCTTGTCTGGCAATGCTACAGCTTGTGCTTTTCCTTTTGCCTTGTTTTTAATCTGCGTTTGCTCTTTTTCCCATAATGCCAATGATGGTGATCTTTGAGATGAAAGTTGCGGAATTGGCTGTGGGTCGAACGATGTACTGACAAAAGGTGAAGATGGTAGTCTCCAAGGGTCATCAGCAAGAGTTACCAATCTCTTTTGTTTATGTTGTTTCTCAAGGTCAAGTAACTGAATCTTGAGAGACTTCATTTCTGATTCTTTCTTTAAGAGAGAGGTTGCTGGTGATGAACTTCGTACAATCTGGAAAAGTTCATTATGAAGGTTTTGGATCTTGATTCTTACTTCACTTATCAAGGCATCCAATGTTTTCATCTTGGAGGACAATACTTGGTTTTTTGCCATCTTGGTTTGCTGAGACAGGATCTGGGTAAGAACCTTGTTTTGTGCAACAGCACTTTCACTTTGCCAATTCAAGGTCTTTTATGCAGCACTGACTGCGTTTGTGACAGCAGCTGAATTTATGGTTGTTGGGTTTTTAACCTTCCAATCATGTTTCGTTCTTTGTTCTGGATGATCAAAAGAACTCAACGGTGGAAATTCAGCGTTGTATTGTTCTGCCTGTCTGGAAGATGAAGGATCTGGCAAAACCATGTTGCATCCATCTATTGGTGGAGGTGGATGAACCTTCTTTTTTTTGTGGATGATGGACAAAGCCTTCTGGTAATATGGAGGGAGATTTGGCGGCGGAGGTTTTTTACATGGGTTGGTGGTGGATGGAGGTTTGGATGGCGAGTCTCCATAAATGACGTAATAGTCATATTTACCTGATGGTTCACTAAGTAATCCAACAGAAGGGTCTCCTTCTTCGTATCTTTTCCTTAGTTTCCTTTGAGAGGTTTTCTCTTTCTTTGGCATGTCTTCATCCATGGAAACTCTGTAATGTTCTTCCAAGCAATCTTTACAGTTGCATACATCATACCATATGTGATCTGATGAAGGTAAGGCTGGAGAGACCATATTTACAATAGGAAAGACCGATGGTGGATCTGCTGCTTGTGCAGGTGAAAACTTGACTTCCACTTGTCCGTTTTCATGTCTGATAAAATCAGGAGCCATGGTGGTTTGTACCGGTGCTTGATGGATCTGTTCGTAATTTGTTATCCATTTCTCTGGTAAAAGTTTTACCAGTTCTTCTCTGGACAACTGCCTCGGGACATAGGTACATGTTGGCGTCGCCTTTGAATCTATCTCAAGGAGTAAAGCATCTCCTGAGTTGTCTCTTCCTGGAACCATAATGTCTAGTGAGTGGTTTTGTACCCTGTATGCCATCTGGTAGTGAAACGTTGCTTGAAACGTATTCACCTGTTGGGTGCCTCCGATCTGGATCTGGGCTTTTAAAGCTGTGAGCAGTGAGGGGTCATTCAACGGCATATTGAAATTTGGGTAGAAAGTGACAAAGATTGTGCCAGCGTTCAAGGTAGTTTGAATTGTACCAATACAAGCATGTTGGTACTCTACAAATCTTGTATCCACTAAATCTATTCTTGAAAAAGCCGGAAGGACTTTTCTTCTGTGAAAGGTTAAGGCAAGACGGATTGCTCCGAAGTGGATATGGGTGTAACCTTGAGCTATACAGTGACGTGGGAGATCTGATGGGAGAGATAGTGTAACTAAGTATTCTGCTGAAGTGGCTGGGAGTTGGTAAGAATCAAACTTTGAAGTTTGAACATATTCTTTAACGACTTGATTGGTGGAAGATCCAACCAATTTCTTGACTCGTCTACTGAAAGAATTTGTTCGTCTGGAAAATACACGGTAGGGGTCTACATCGGGCATCTGGGTTAAGGGTATTTTTGATTTGTCTGAAACATAAGATATTTCATATAACTGATCTATCTTAGATGCAGATGAGGAGCGGAAACTAGATGATGACGGGGAGGAGGAAAACAGTTCTGAACTCATAGCTTTGGCTTAATAGAAAAATCTGGCTAAGAAAATAGTAGATCTGAACTTCTTATATAGATATCTGAATTTCTTTTAGAATCTACCTCAGTTCGAAAGGACTCTACTGCGGTCACCTTGCCGACTTACAATGTCCACACAGAACTCTTTTGGTACGAACTAACAAGCAATTCAGAAACTAATAAGCAATTCAAGATCTAAACTAAGATCTATACTAGACAGTTCTATAATTCAAGACTAAAAGTTCAACAGTTCTCTGATGTGAAGGATCCGTTAAAAACGGCAGTCACAGAGCATAACAACGTGAACAATAGTAAGAATAAGATCACGGTTTGCTTGTACCTATTTTGCATTTTAAATGCAAGAAATAGCAAAGATGTATTTTTTTTGCTAGTACTTGTCATTTTAGACTAATTTAATTATTTTTTGTCTATTTTTATTATTCTCGAGTCCTTAATCTTTCAATTAGCTAAATTTAATTGTTTAAATTTATCTCAACTAATTTAAGCAAGTTTCCTTAATTAATTATAACTTATTATAATTAATTACATACAAGGCACATATTTCACATTACTTCACTTAATTTCACATAATTAAGATTAGGCAAAATTACTTAAATATCCAAAGTTGGCTGCTATAATTTATATTTTATAAATTACAGGCTATTACAAATTTCCATTCCTATACATGGCACCATGTTGATGCCCTACCATGTAGGCTGGTCGCCATCAATGATACACGTTCGTTATTAAACACCATTTTGAATTGCAAAACCACTTCTAATTTAGCCATTCATTCCATAATCATTTCTGGATTTAGACTAACTCCATCAAGTTCCAGGCTTTCAATCGTCAATCGGCCTTCAAATGCCTATTGACATCCCCATGATTCCGTCTTAGTTGCTCTACAAGACTCTCTTCAATGACGAACCGTTACCATTGATCTATTTATTCCTCCATTCGTGTCGTAAACTGTGACTTATTTTCCATTTATATACATGGCAGCATGCTGATGTCGTACCATGTAGACTTGTGGCCATCATTGATAAAGATTGTTATCACACACCTCTTTGAATTGACAAAGCATTTCAACAGTAGCCATCCATTCGATTATCCTTTCTGGATTCAAACTAACTTTATCCAATTCTAAGATTTCAATTGTCACTCCGGCCTTCAATTGGCTATTGTCATCCTCACAATTCCGTCTTAGCCTCTCTACCGGACTTTCTTTCGTGAAAAACCATCACCATTGAATGAGTTCTCAAAGTCATGACCATGTCCATTAATCAAATTCAGCATGTGATTGGTTAATGGAGCAACCATTTGATCTATCTATTCCTTAATACATGTCGTAAATCGTGGCTCCAATTCCCAGTCGTATAATGTAGACTTGTGGCCGTCAATGATACACATTCATTATCAAACACCTCTTTGAATTGAAAAACCTTATCTAAAGTAGCCATCCATTCGATTATAATTTTTGGATTCAGACTAACTCCATCAGATTCTAATTTAAATCATCATTCCGGCCTTTCAATGCCATCCACACGATTCCGTTTTAGCCATTCTACTAGACTCTCTTCAGTGATTAACCGTCTCTATAGAATGAGTTTAGAAAGTCGTCATCATGTCCATGTTTAATCAAATTCTCCATGTGATTGGATAATGGAGCGACCACTTGATCTATCTATTCCTCCATTCATGTCATAACTTGTAACACCCAAGTTACCACAAACAGTACACGTCATAATTTCCTAAAATACATTTCATTAAGTAATAAATATTACTATTGTCTGATACCACAGGTCTCAATACCTGATTCAAGTTGCTTTAAGATACTTAATTACAAAATATATTAAGATATGATGGTGGTCTAATCTAGCTTCTAAAATCTTCAATCAGAGTGCGGAAGATTGAACAAGCTACCCGACACCGCAATAATCTTTACAAAAATAGGCATCAGCACTAGGTCCAAAAGTCTGCAATCATCAAGTATCCAGGTTCACATAGCCTGGGACGAACTACCTGCTATGGTCTTGCCCTTATCAGCTTTTCCTGTAAAGAAAGTTGTCATGACAGAGTAAGCTAACATTGCTTAGTGAGTTAACAGAGTTCCATTAGTTTCCACACATATATATAATACTATCAGCTCATGTCTTCAAGTCAACACGTCAGAGACGGCAAAAGATTTGGGAGATCAGCCCAATCTGTATTCCCGTGTGTAAGGCCAAAGCCCTACGGGAAACGTATGGAAACGGTCAAATAGGAAAGGAATCTGCAGAATTCCTTCCTGTGAATGGAGATCTCACATTCGGTCAGAACAGTAAATGCAGTATGCAGATGCAGATGTATCAACAAGTAGCAGCAAGCATGCTAAGTATCTACATATAATGTAAAAGTGAACATGCAGTCCAAGGCATATCAGATATCTAATTTCAACAATGTCAAAAGTAAGCTCCTATCATACAATAAAGTATTTAAGAAACACGCAGCAATAGCAGATGTTTCCATACAATTCAGTATCAATCACCAATAAGTATTGAAACATATGCATGTACTTAATGTAATCTGTCACTCACAATAGGCCTGAGCAATGTAACTTAGTCAATTAGTGCTTAACGAATTACGCCGTCCAATTTACTCTGTCAAACCGGCTGGTTCCTGCAGTTCAGTTTCAAGTCTGGCATATTAATGTCAAGTTTATAACATGATCTATATAACCCTAATTATATTATTAGGTTATTATCATGTCTTGTTGTCGAGTCTGTGGTAGTTCCTAATGTCCCAAAGTGAGCCTATTCGTATCATTGGTCAAGTAAATCAACAGGAACTCCTTTAGGTCTATACCAGAGTATAACCTTCAGTTCTTACCAGATTACTTATAGATTCATTTGATTTACAGAGGTATGGCCTTAATACAAAGCCAACCATAGTATTAGCAAAGCAAATCATGTTGTACAATTTCTAAGGGTTCATAACATTAAAACAAATGTTTTCATGTTTTAAGGTTTTGTCCCAAAGTCGAGGGTTCATATAGTGCCTGTTTAAATTAATTGAGCATACAATGGTCACGAATCTAGAAAACTTGTGAATTTTATAGTGATCACAATATGAGTTGCTTTTCAATTTAAAATCATGCACAAAACATAAGGCCGATCAAGAACTTGATCTGATTTACAATTTAATGCCTCCCGAACATAGTTAGCTTCGAATTTGGGGTTCAAATTTAGGGAGATTCGAACTTAAGTAGACAAATTCGAATTTAGGGGGGTTAAATTCGAATTTAAGTAGACAAATTCGAATTTAGGGGAATTAAATTCGAATTTAAGGTTCTAATTTAGGGGATTACGAATTTAGTGTTCGAATTTAGGGATTAAGTTTGAATTAGGGTTCTAATTTAGGGAGATTTCGAATTTAGTCCCTTTCCATACCAAAAGTCATTAATTTAATCAATTTCGAATCTAATCTGATGATGAATTCGAATTTGTTCATGTTTCTCTCGAATTTGTTCATCTTGTTCATCATTTAAGCATGCATTTCTAGTTCAAATTTCCTAAAACGTCAAGGAACATTTATAGGTTCATTACAGGTCCATTTCTAACACAATTTCGAGTTTATTACATATCCAATATCAATGTTTCGGGTCTTTATATTCAAAATATAGCAGCCACTAAAATCGAACATAAATAAGGGATAAATCGTCACTAACCTTTGTCCAAGCTATAGCATACGAGGTTGGATGATTCTAGATGTTTTCCAAACAAAATCAGGCCCTAAACGAGAGCAAATCAACTTCGAATGAAGAACAATTGAGCAAATTCGAATTTGCTCTAAAAACCGAAACAAAATGAGAGAAAAAGGGTCGAACTTACCTCAAATCAGAACAAAATCGAACATACAATGGCAGATTATGGTAGAGCTCGACGATATCTATCTGATGACGTATAAAGCACGAGATTTCGTTGAGTCGTTTAGGAGAAAAGTTAGAGAGAAGTTGGATTGTAGAGAGAGAGAGAGAGAGAGAGAGAGAGAGAGAGAGAGAGAGAGAGAGTCTCAAAAGATGAATTCTGATATGGCTAAACTAATTCAAGGAGATGGAATGCTCTATTTATAGGAAATAGAGAAATATCAGATTTTCTACTGAATTTCAGGAATTGACCATTTTTACTCTTAATGAATCTGATTTGCATTTTCAGATGCAAATAATAGTAAGGAGGTTCTAGTTTTGCTAGAATTATCTTTTTAGACTAATTTTATTCATTTTAGTTCATTTTGTCATTTTCAAGTCTTTAATTTGTCAATTAGCTAAATTTAATTATTCAGATTTATTTCAGCTAATTTTTGGCAGGTTTTCATAATTAATTATAACTTAATATAATTAACCATCTATAATGCATGTTTTCAGCTAATTACTAATAATTTAGTCAAAGTCATTTAAATACCCAAGGTTTGATGCTGTAATTTATATTTAATAAATTACGGGCTGTTACATAACTTATGGCTCCAATTCACATTCATATAGATGGCACAATGTTGATGCCCTACCTTTGTAGACTAGTGGTCATCAATGATAGACGTTCATCATCATACACGTTTTTGAATTGAAAACCCTTTCTACTTTAGCCATCCATTTGATTAATCTTTCCGGATTCAGACTAACTTAATCAAATTCTAGGATTTAATCGTCAATCTGGCCTTCCAGTTTCTATATATTGTAATCCCATGAGTCCTCAAATTCATCATCATGTTAATGATTATTCAAATACACTATCCGATTGGTTAATTTTGAATGACCACTTGATCCATTTGTTCCTCAATTCGTGTCGTAAATCGTGACTCTAATTCCAATACATTCACATGGCATCGTGTGATACCTTACCATGTCGACTGGTGGCCATCAACGATACACGTTCGTTATCACACACTTGGTTGAATTGAAAAACCTCTTTTATAGTAGTCATCCATTCGATTAAACTTTCTAGATTCAGACTAACTCTCTCAAATTCAGAGCCACTTCTATTGGTTTGTTTCTATCATACTTTATTTTCTTTCCGTATCGGTTTTTTTTGTTTCTTCTTATTCTTATCTTTGAATTCAAGTAATAGTAGCGTATCTCGTTACAAGTAGACTTGATTACTATTATTAAAAAAAAGTTAGGATTTAAGCAAGTTATATATCTGGGTTCTTTATTTTAATTCGTGTCATTTTGTTCCTTAAAAAAAGTCATAAGAAAAGAAAAGTATAAAGAAAGCTATCAAAAGTAAAGCAAAAAAAGTGAACAAGAAAAAAAATAGTAGTGATATAAAAAAAAAGAAATGGAAAAAAATGTCTTGAAAGAAAAAGTGGAGAAACGTAAATAATTTCGTTTACTATTATATTCCTTTTTGGGTTTGTTACACTCACATGTATAAAAGTTGTTTGCTGCTTTTAAATTCCTCAAGGCCACAAGTTTAACTTGATTTTGCACTTTAAGAAAGAGGTAAAATGTAGTGTGGTAAAATCAATGAAGGGAAAAAAAGCATTTGTTGACATACACGAGTGCCACATACGGGAGCGCAGAGACATAAGCTTTTTGTTATTCATTGTTTTATTTGTAGATATATAAGGTGGCGGATGAGCAACCCCTTCAAAATCTTCAAGTTCAAGCTCTTATGGATGAAATGCAATGATTAATGAGAGATGAATTCACCCAAGTTCATGAAACAATGGACCGAGTAGAGGCAGAAAGACCACTTGAACGAACGTCGTCACAAGTTCCTTTTGAAATTCATGATTATGGTCTAGAGGTGATTAATGGGATGGGGATTTTCAAAGAAAACCACCGAGATGATGGCATCATGGAGAAAACTACTTGAGTTCAATAAAGATGAAAATCCATCTTTTCAAGGAAAGTCGGATTCAACTCATTGTTGTTGAACGCAGTAACATGGTGGGATCAACTTATGACTAACAAGCGAATTAAATGGAGAAAGGCCCATTGATACTTCGGATGAAATGAAGAGGATAATGAGACGACATTTTGCACCAAGTCATTACTTTCGTGATCCTTATAACAAACTTCAAGGTTTGAAGTGAGGAACTAAGTTTGTCGATAATTATTTGAAAGAAATGGATGTTACCATGATTTGGGCAAACATTGAAGAGGGATCGGGAACCATGATGTCCAGCTTCTTACGTGGTCTTGATTTTGAAATTAAAGATCGTGTTGAAATGCATCCTTACTTTGAAATTGAGGACATGGTTCATATGACAGTTAAAATTGAAAAGTAGATCAAGAGAGGAGGTGGATCTCGCAATATTACTTGGAAAGCAATTAGTTCAAAAAGATCAGAAAACACATTTTCTCCTATTAAAAACCAAATCTGGTCCAAAAGCCACAAAAAATTCCAAGGAGAAAACCAATTATGATATTCCTAAAACACGTGAGATTAAGTGTTTATAGTGTCTCATCAACAAGTATAAACCTTATTCACAAAACCAAATCCATAACTCTTGTAACCATGTCACCTAGTCAACTTTATAAGGATCAAGTCGAACTTCAAAGGGATGCCAAGAATAGAATGTGTGAGTCCAAAGAAAATAATGAACAGAAAAAATAAGGTTCTAATGAAAAAGAAAAGTTAAAAAATTTGTTGCCGAAAAAGAGAGTCAATATTGCGGTTTGGTAAAAGGAACGAGATTAAAGAAGCCTTAAATTGTGAGATGTCGTTTGAATTTCTTTTGATTAAAGAAGCTCAACTAACCACTCAGGATTTAGCCGGAACCCTTCTGAGCGACATCATATCTCTTTTGCAGGATTTTGAAGACGTCTTCCCTGATGAACTTCCCAATGGATTGCCACCGATTTGCGGAATTAAACTTAAATTTAGTGAACTTTTGAAATCATTGAACAAGCTCTTTAGTTCATTACAAATCGTCACCATTGAACAAGTTCTCATAGTCATCATCATGACCATGATTAATCAAATTCACCATATGATTGGTTAATGGAGCGACCACTTGATATGCATGACACCATGTAAATTGAATGGTACACGTTCGTTATCACACACCTTTTTTTAATGGAAAACCCACTTCTACAGTAGCTAACCATTCGATTCACCTTTCTGGATTCAGAATAAGTACATCAAATTCAAGGATTTAAATCATCAATCCAGTCTTCCAAGGCCTATTATTATGCTCATGATTCAGTCTTAGCCGCTCTTCTAGATTCTTTTTGTTGATGAACTGTCACAATTGAACAAGATCTCAAAGTCATCATCATGACCACGATTAATCAAATCCACCATCTGATTGGTTAATTGAATGACCAATTGATCTATTTGTTCCTCACTTCATGTCGTAAATAGTGGCTACAATTATTTGTAATTATAAATATAGGATTTTATAAAATTATAAAATCAGTATTTTCAGAAAATATAAATATAAAGAGTTTAAATGTTTCACAAATTGTTTAATGAAACCTAAAATGATTTTCGAATATTTTATGAAAATGAATTTAAAAAAGGGAAGGTTTTATAGAAAGATGATTTTATGAAAATGAGCAAACTTTCCAAAGCTGGTAATATTTCAAACCCTACAAAAATCTGAACATCACACCATCCATATAAAGGCACTTATGCTACCCCGGCTGATGTAAGTAGTTTCAGCCTCTGTTGGGTGCTTATGTCGACGCCTGAAATGTGTGAGGCAATCACTGTGATTCCCATGTTCGACATGGGCCACTCTTTGCAGTTGATATATGAGACACTTCAGTGGTAATTCCAAGTGTCCGATATGGGCCCAGGGTGTGGATGAGATTAAATATGATTAATTCTAAAGAATAAGTAACCTCCCTTAGTAGCTTAAGCATGTAGTTTCAGCCTCTGTTGGGTGCATGGAAAAGTGAAATGGGTTCTTAGATTCTAATAAAGCCATTTTCAATGATAGGGTTATTGTTTTATTATAATACTCATCAAATGTTTTTTGAAATTCTCTCTTTAGATGGTGAGGACTAGAAATCTTGATGACACCAATGTGAATAACAACCAAAACGATAATCAAAATCAAACATTGCCACCTCCCCCTCCTTATCCTGCTACTGGCTTCAGTGTCTTTACTCTGAAGTCAATCCTTGAGAAGGATAAGTTGAAAGTATTTAATTTTCTTGACTGGGAGAAGAACCTGAGAATTATTCTCAAGATGGAGGACAAGTTGTATTGAACAACCACTTGGTTCACCTCCTCTTTAAATTTCTTCAGCTGAAGTAATCACAGTCTATGACAAGAACGCTAAAGATGCCAAGTAAGTAGCATGTCTGATGCTACCTACCATGACATCTGAGCTTCAACCCAACTTGATGGAAGTTGGTGCTTATGACATGTTTCAGTAGCTGAAGGTCATGTTCCAGGCCCAAGGCAGGACTGAGAAGTACAAGACTTCTCAAGCCCTAAATAACTGTAGGATGGTTGAGGGAATCCATGTCAGTGCTCATGTGCTGAAAATCAAGGGATACCTAGACCATCTGAACAGACTTGGCTTCATTATGAATCAGGACTCAACCATTGATCAAAGTAACTCAAAAACTAGGTGTCCCGATCAGAGACGATAGTTCTAGGCAAGTCATGCAATCTAACCACTTCTTTGAAAAACAAATCTTAAATATGTGACTCGTCATTGGTTAATTACATGGAATGAAATGGGACATTTTAAAAAATCGGTCAACAACCACAAAAAGCGAATCTTTGTCACTTCTAGTTTTTGGTAAACCCAACATAAAATCCATAGAAAGATCAACCCATGGTTCACTTGGTATAGGAGGAGGAGTGTATAAACCATGAGGTTGAACCTTTGATTTGGCTTGTTTGCAAACAATGCACTTTTCACAAACTCTCCCAACATCAATATTCATTTTTGGCCAAAAGAAATGTTCTTGCAAAAGATTCAAAGTTTTTGTTATACCAAAATGACCCATAAGGCCTCCACTATGTGCCTCCCGAACCAAAGTTCACATAAGAAGTGTTTGGAATGCAAATCATTTTCATACTTACCGATACAAAATGACATCAAAAGTTGGTTTGAAACCCGCATGACACCACTATCGTTTTTTTTTTTGTCTTTTGATGCTTCATCGTTGGCAAACCAAGCTTTTCGACCATGGAAACACTAGCAACATTAGTACAACTCCCACCATCAGTTATAAACACTATATACCTTGTCTTGAACATAACATCAAGTGTGAAATATTTTTACCTTTTTGTGTCATATTCTTCCTTGGATTGTGTGCTTAAGGCTCGTCTAACAACCAACAATTCTCCTTAAACAACAAACTCTTCTTCGTAATTCATGTCTTCTTGTGATGCCAATGATTCCGAGTCATCCGTCTCAATTTCTCCATCTTCTCGAATCATAATTGCAAGCTTATTTGGACATTGATTAGCAACATGACCCCGAGCGAGACACTTGAAACACTTTACCTCACGTGTTTTAGGAAAATCAGAATTGGTTTTCTCCTTGGAAATGTTTGTGGGTTTTGGCCCAGATTTGGGGTTAATAGAAGAAAATGTGTTTTTTGACTAGACTAGGTGCCATCAATGATACACGTTCGTTACACACCTATTTGAATTGAAAAAACTCTTCTACAATATTCAACCATTCTAGGATTTCAATCGTCTATCTGGCCTTCCAATAAGTATTGTCATCTCTCATTCCATCTAAGACGCTCAACCAGATTTTCTTCGGTGACGAATCGTCACCATTGAATGATTCTCAAAGTCATCATCGTGTTCATGATTAATCAAATCTTCCATCCGGTTGGTTACTTGAACGACTTCTTTATATATTTGTTTCTCAATTTCATGTCGATAAAACTTTCTGGATTCAAACAAACTTAATCAAATTCACCATTTGATTGGTTAACGGAGTGACCATTTAAATCTATCTCTTCCTCCATTTGTGTCATAAATCATTGCTCCTTTTGCCATTAATATACATGGCACCATGCTGATGCACTACCATGTAGACTAGAGGCCATCAATGATGCACGTTTATTATCACACAACTCTTTGAATTGAAAAACCTCTTCTACAGTAGCCGTCCATTTGATTAACCATTCTGGATTCAGACTAACTCCATCAAATTCTAGGATTTCAATCGTCAATCTGGCCTTCCAATGTCTATTGTCATCCTCATGATCTGTCTTAGCCACTCTACAAGATTGTCTTCGATGAACTGTCACCATTGAACGAGTTCTCAAAGTCATCGACATGCCATACTTAATCAAATGCAACGTCTAATTGGTTCCACTTCATCTATTTGTTCCTCACTTCTTGTCGTAATATGTGGCTTCAAATTTCATTCATAAGCATAGCACAGGCTGATGCCCTACCATGAAGACTAGTGGCCATCAATGATACACGTTCGTTATCGCACACCTCTTTGAATTGAAAAGGATTTTTTTATTGTTTCCATCCATTTGATAACCTTTATGTATTCAGAATAACTCCATCAAATTCTAGAATTTCAATCGTCAATCCGATCTTCCAATGCGATTGTCATCCTCACGATAAACTCTTAACCACTCTACCAGATTATCTTCGGTGTCGAATCGTCACCATTAAACGAGTTTTCAATGTCATCATAATGTCCACGATTAATCAAGTCCACCATCTGATTGGTTAGTTGAATGACCACTTGATTTATCTATTCCTCTCTTCGTGTCGTAAATCATGGCTCCAATTCTCATTGTCTATAAAAATCGTGACCCGTTGTCTACAAAGAGATAATAACCTCGACCCTTTGCCTATAGAAAAGACAAGAACCTTGGTATAAGAACACCACAATCAACCCCCCACCAAGTTGATTGATAAGTTCTGAATGCCACAAGCTAGAAAACTTGAAAAGTTGTAAAAAGTTCACAATGAACTGTAAGAGTTAAAACTTACAAACTCTCTTACGTTAAGGATGATCCAAAAAGATTACAATGAGTCCCTAGTACATGGATAAGAACTAAATCTATCACGACAAGCTATCAAATAAGCAAGACAACAAAGGGCAATTTGGTCATTCCACCATTTGAATCTTCTCAAAAGTTTGTTGGTTCAATGAAAACTTATAAGTAACCCCTCCATCATTTTATATTTCCAAGTAAAGGTAATGATGATGAGAACCCTTCAATATGCCTTGTAATCAAGTCTTGACCTTTAAAATGCCTTCTTATTAACTTGACAAGTTCATTAAACATGGACAATGGTGTGGGCGTAACTTTTAACGTGGATTTGCCATATTTTGGGACTTATTTTTCTTGAAGAATGTTGGAAAACGATTAAGCTTGAAATGGGCTTTGATTTGACTCCATTTGGACTTGAAATGAGTGAGATATGGCTAAAATATGGAACATGTGTAGAGTTGGCCGAATTTTTTAGAGATGGGCAATATGTGGATGAAACAAACACAACTTGGGCTACCAAGTCTAAGGAAAATCTTGGTCATTGACATGGAACAAAATCAAGAATCTTGGTTGGTCATATTATGAAGAAAGTGATGCATGATTACGACAAGATTTGATCAATCCATTTAGAGCATCATTGAACATCTTGGATTGGATATTTTATTTGGCCCGATCTTCCACCTTATTGGATCTTCATCTTCTTGACCATTAGGCGAATTCTCATCAGCAATCACTTGATCTATGATGTGATCTCTCCCAAAGAGCATGAGATTGATCACATTTGCACGATCGTTCTATTGGTTTTTCATACACGTAGATACAACCAATAGAACGATCGGGCAAACGTGAGAGATCACATTAGTTGGTATCAGAGACAGGTTCTATTGGTTTGTTTTCTATCGTACTTTATTTTCTTTCCGCCTCGCTATTTTGTTTCGTTTTATCGTTGAATTGAGTAAATTTGGGAGTTTTTAGCTCTTATTGTTCATTGTGAACTTTTAGAACTCATCAAGTTTTCTAGCTTGTGGCATTCAAAACTTATCAATCAACGTGGTGGGGTTGAGTGTGGCATTTTTATACCAAGGTTCTTGTCTTTTCTATAGGCAACGGGTCACGGTGTTAATACATATACCAAGGTTCTTGTCTATTTATAGACAACGGGTCACGGTTTGTATCAATGTGCATGAACAACAATAGAACGATTGGAAAAACATGATCATTCTCATGCTCCTTGGGAGATATCACATCAATCTATCTGTTCCTCCATTCGTGTCATAAATCATGGCTTCAAGTTTCATTCTTATACATGGCACCATGCTGATGCTCTACCATGTAGATTGGAGGCCATCAATGACAAAAATTCATATCACACCCCTCTTTGACTTGACCACTTCAACAGTAGCCATCCATTGGATTATTATTTCTGGATTCATACTAACTCAATCAAATTCTAGGATTTCAATCGTCAATCCGACCATCCTTCATAATGTCATCCTCACAATTTCGTCTTATCCGCTCTACCAAATCCACCATCCGATTGGTTAATTGAATGACCACTTGATCTATTTGTTTTTCACTATGTATTGTAAATTGTGGCTTCAATTCTCATTCATATGCATAGCACGATATCGATACCCTACCATGTAGACTAAAGGCCATCAATGATTCACGTTCGTTATCACACACGTCTTTCAACTGAGAAACTTCCTCTACATTAGCCAGTCATGCGATTAACCCTTCTGGATTCAGGTAAACTCCAACAAATTGTAGGATTCCAATCGTTAATCCAGTCTTTCAATAACTACTGTCATTTCTACGATTTCGTCTAAGACGCTTAACCAGATTCTCTTCAGTGATGAACCGTCACCATTGTATGAGTTCTCAAAGTCATCATCATGTCCACGATTAATCAAATTCACCATCCAATTGATATTTAGAGCGACCGCTTGATCTATCTGTTCCTCCATTCGTGTCATATATCGTAGCTCCAATTTCCATTCATATACGTGGCACCATGCTAAAGCTCAACCACGTAGACTAGTGGTGATCAATGATGCACGTTCGTTATCACACACCTCTTTGCATTGAAAAACCTCTTCTACAGTAGCCATAACCTTTCAGGATTCTGACTGACTCTATCAAATTCTATTATTTCAATAGTCAATCTGACCTTCCAATGTCTATTATCATCCTCACGATTCCATCATAGCCGCTCTACCAGATTCTCTTTGGTGACGAACTGTCACCATTTGAACGAGTTCTCAAAGTCGTCATTATGTCCACAAATAATAAAATCCACGACCCGATTGGTTAATTGAATGACTACTTGATCTATTTGGTCATCACTTCAATTCTCATTCATATGCATAGCACCATGCTGATTCCCTACATGTAGACTAGTGGTTGTGAATGATACACGTTTGTTATCACACACCTCTTTGAATTGTATTAATTCTACAATTGCCAACCATCTGATTAACCCTTTTAGATTTAGACTAACTCCATCAAATTGTAGGATTTCAATCGTCAACCAGGGCTTTCAATACCTAATATCATCCCATGATTCTGTCTTAGCCGCTTAACCAAATCTCTTCAGTGACAGACCGTCACCATTCAATGAGTTCTCAAGCTCATATTTGTGTCCATTATTAATCAAATCCTCTATCTGATTAGTTAATTGGAGGAACACTTGATCTATCTTTTCCTTCATTCATGTCGTGAATCATGGCTTTAACTCCTAATCATATGCATGAACCATCTTGATGTCACCAAGTAGAATGGTGACCATCAATGAGACAAGTTCGATATTACGCACCTTTTTGACTTCGAAAACCTCTACTACAGTAGCCAACCATTCGATTAACATCTCTGGATTCAGACTAACTAAATTAAATTCTAGAATTTCAATCGTCAATCCGACCTTCCAATGTCTATTGTCATCCTCACGATTCTGTCTTAGTCGCTTTACCAGATTCTCTTCAGTGATGAACGATCACCATTGAATGATTTCTCAACGTAGGCATAATGTCCATGAATAATCAAATCCAACATTCGATTGGTTATTTGAACGACCCCATGATCTATCTATTCCTCACTTATTGTCGTAATGCATGGCTCCAATTCTCATTCATAAGCATCTGGCCATGTTGATGCCCTACCATGTAGACTGGAGGCCATCAATGATACACTTTCGTTATCACACACTTCTTTCAATTGAAAAACATCTTGTACAATAGTCATCCATGTGATTAACCCTTATGGATTCAGATTAAATCTATCAAATTCAAGGATTCATTCGTCAAGTCGGCCTTCCAATAACTATAGACATACCTACGGTCTGTCCTAGTCGCTCTACCAGATTTTCTTCCGCTGACAAACCATCACCATTGAACGATTTCTGAAAATGATCATCTTGTCCATGATTAACCAAATCCACTATCTGATTGATTAAATGAACGACCATTTAATCTATCTATTACTCCATTCGAGTCATAAATCATGGTTCTAATTCCCATTCATATGCAATGCACCATGTTGATGCCCTACCATGTAGACTGGTGGGCATCAATAATACTCTTTTGATATCATGCACCTCTTTGATTTGATAAACCTCTTCTAAAGTAGCTAGTCTTATACAAAACATCAATCTGCAAGTTATATGTAACATGGAACCTTCGTATAGGTGGCAAAGCATATGATGATTGGATATCCAACATGTCTAGAGCATGTCCTTGACCTATAAGTTATCATAACTAAGAACCAAAGAAATACGAGAACGCCGCAAGAATGTGTTCACAATTTTAATAACTTATTGAACTATGAACTCCCCAATAAAGAACACAGCTCACAAAGAAGAGTAAAACTCAAAAACAAGATATATATTTCTGGAGTGAATGATTTAAAAGTACATAGGAAGCCAACCATTCGAAGGCTTGGAAAGGACAACTCAAAAGACACTTATTAAATTCAATGGATTAAAGAAGAGACTTTAGTAAATGAATCTAAACATTTTGTCATCATTTAGTAGATAATTCTAGAACTTGTGATATGATCCTAACCATGGGCAAAGAAGATGTGGATCCATGTAAAGCTTTGCAAAATAAGGTTCACTTTGCTTCGCAAAATCAAACAAGTTTCTTATTTTAATCCAAATCATGGACCAAGATTGGTTTTAGTGTTTGTAGCCCAAGGTGTGTTTCTTTCATCTATAAAAGCCCATAAATAAATAAAATTCGGCCAACTTAACACAAGACCCATATTTTTGTTATATCTCACTCATTTCAAGTCCAAATGGAGTCAAATCAAAGCCAACTTCAAACATAATCATTTTCCTAGATTTTTCAAGAATAGCAAGGTCCAAAATATGCCTAAGCCACGTTCATAATTCTGTCCACACCCTTGTCCATGTTCAACGAACTAGTGAAGTTAATTAGAAGACATTTTGAATGTCAAGACTTCATTACAAGGCATTTTGAAGGGTTCTCATCAACATGACCATTTATTTGGTGGAGATTAATGGTTTTAAGGTTACTTTGAAGATACATTGAATCAAAATACTTTGTTGAGTGGATCAAGACACATTTTGATGGGTAATTAGTTTGGTAAGTTGTCTTGGTTATTTTGATAAGTAGTAGTGCTTATATTTTTATTTATAAATAGAGGCCAATGTAAACACTTATAATTATGCTTGACTTGAGTGAAATTGTGAGCTTTTAGCTCTTTAGTTCATTATGAACTTCCAGAACCTATCAAGTTTCCATACTTGTGGCGTTCAAAACTTATCAGCCAACTTGGTGGGTTGGTTGTGACGTTTTCTTATACCAAGGTTCTTGCCTCTTTATAGATAATGGGTCACGATTTTACCAGTTATACCAAGGTTCAAGCCTCGTTTATAGGCAACGGGTCGCGGTTCTATCCATTTATCATAATAACATCCAATAGAAAATCAGACAACTCGTGATCAATATCATATTCATCGGGTGAGATCTCATCAACTTGTAAGCTAAAAAACAGATTGGGCCTTTCTAGACATTTAGTGGACTCAAATAAACTTTAAAAGGACATCAAAATACATGCATTCTACCACTTGGGCTTAGTACTAGCCATTATTATTACAAAGACTCAAGAAAATGCTACTTTTCGGGTTCCGTATTTCAACACTTTGGATTCAAAGGTTCAAGTTTAGTAACATGTTTCATCACTTGCGGTTGAGCATCATCCTTGCATTCAGTTTCTCTTATATCAACAACTAAGCTCATAAAAACTTCTTTGATCTTCTTGGCTCGTCCTCTTGTCATTGGGTCTACATGTATTTCCATGACATCTTTTGAATGGATTGACGATCCTCCATCTTTTTCTCCCCCCTTGAAAAAGGATTCGTCCACAAATCATCACCTACATCAAAAGGAGACAAGTCAGAAACATTGAATGTTGAACTAACTTGACACTCCCTGGGAGATCTAGCTTGTAAGCATTGTCGTTGATTCTTTTGAGCACTTGAAATCCATCTCCTCTTGGTTGCAATTTGGATATTCGCTAGGCAGGAAATCTATCTTTTCTCAAGTGCATCCATACCCAATCTCCAACTTCAAACACTATCTTTTTCCTACCATTGTTTACTTGCTTTGTGTATTGTTCAAACCTTTTCTCAATATTGAATCTTACCTTTTCATGCAATTGCTTCACGAATTCTGCCTTCTGCTCTCTGTCTAGACTGGATCATTCTTCAATATGAAGAGGAACAAGGTCAAGAGGACTCAATGTATTGAATCTGTAAAGAACTTCAAAAGGAGAAAATAGTGGTAGAATGAACATTCCTCTTGTAAGCACACTCTGCAAAAGGCAAACAACTCTATTGTATTCTCAAGTTCTTCAGAATAATCACTCGAAGTAATTGGGACAAGGTTCGATTAACCACCTTCGTTTGTCATCGGTTTGGGGTGACTAGTGGTAGAAAACAACAGTTTGGTGGTACCCAAGTTACTCCAAAGAACAAACCAGAAATGACTCATAAGCTTGACACCCCTATCACTTACAATGGTTTGTGGTACACCATGCAAACGAACAATCTCTTTGAAAAAACAAGTATGCAAAATGTGAAGCATCATAAGTCTTCTTCACGCAATAGAGTGTGTCATCTTGGAGAATCAATCAACCACAACAAACACAGAATCTTGACCATTCTTTGTTCTACGCAACCTGATCACAAAGTCCATGGGGATGTCAACCCATGGTTGCTGAGGAATTGGCAGTGGCATATACAATCCATAAGGCTTCTCAATGAATTGAAAAACCTCTTCTATAGTAGCCATCCATTCACTTAAGCTTGCTGGATACTGACTAACTCCATCATATTCTAGGAATTCAATCGTCAATCCACCTTCCAATGCCTATAATCATCCCCATGATTCCGTATTAGCCATTCTACCAGATTCTCTTCGGTGACAAACAGTCACCATTGAACGAGTTCTCAAAGTCGTTATCATGTCCACGATCTATCAAATCCACCATCCGATTGGTTAATTGTACGACCAAAGTCCATTCGTGTCGTAAATTCATGACTCCAATTCCCATTCAAATGCATGGAACCATGTTGATATCCTACCATGTAAACTGGTTGGCATCAATGATACACTTTCGTTATCACACACTTGTTTAAATTGAAAAACCATATGTACATTAGCCATCCATTCGATTATCATTTCTAGATTCAAACTAACTCCATCAACTTCTAAGATTTCAATCGACAATCCAGCCTTCCAATGCTATTATCATCCCCAAGATTTCGTCTTAGCCACTCTACCAAACACTCTTTAGTGACGAACCATCACCATTGAACGAGTTCTCAAAGTCATCATCATGTCCACCATTAATCAAATTCTTCACATGACTGGTTAATGGAGCGACCACTTAAACCATGTATTTCTCCATTCATGTCATAAATCGTAGCTCCAATTCCCATTCAAATACATAGTACCATGTTGATACCCTACCAAGTACACCTGTGGTCATCAATGATACACGTTCGTTATCATACACCTTTTTGAATTTCAAAACCTCTTCTACATCGCCATCCATTTGATTAACCTTTCCGAATTCATACTAACTCTATCAAATTCAAGGATTTTGATAGTCAATCCGGTCTTACAATGCATAGTCATCCTCAAGATTCCGTCTTAGCCTATCTATCATACTCAACAACTTGCTATGCCATTGTCTAAGTTATCTGTTGTGTTAGACATTGAAACTGCTAGTAACACGTTAGTCAAAGTAGATCACGTATACTGCAACTGCACCTTAGTGATTAAAGATGTAGTCTTCAATTTGGATTTAGTTCTGATAGAATTCAGTGAGTTTGATATAATAGTCAGAATGGACTGGTTGATCGAAAACGAAGCCCACATAGTTTGTAAGAAGCGTATGATAAAGATAACTACACGGGAGGGGCGTGAGATTTGTATATACGGGGATCAGATAAGTGGGGATTTGTGTCTATTAACTATTGCAAAAGCCTGAAAACTTGTTGCTAAGGGTTGCGAGTCCTAGCTGGAATATGCAGTTGATGCCAAGGCTGGGAAGAAAACCGTGGCTGATGTGCCTGTTGTATCACAATTGCCGGATGTGTTTCCGGAGGACTTGTCTGGTGTACCACCTGAGAGACAAGTGGAGTTTAGAATTGACTTGATCCCTGGAGCTGCTTCGATAGCTCGTTCTCCGTATCGCCTTGCGCCTACCGAGATGCAAGAAATGATGAAACAACTTCAAGAGTTGTTAGAAAAAGGTTTCATTCGACCGAGTTCATCGCCGTGGGGAGCCCCGATACTGTCTGTCAAAAAGAACGATGGCACGATGAGGATGTGTATCGATTACCGTGAGCTGAATAAGTTGACAATTAAGAACAAGTATCCGCTGCCGAGAATAGATGATCTGTGTGATCAACTACATGGGGCTAGTGTCTTTTCTAAGATTGACTTGAGGTCGGGATACCATCAGCTGAAAGTTCAGGAGGAGGATGTACCAAAGACGGCATTCAGGACTCGGTATGGGCATTACGAGTTTCTGGTTATGCCATTCGGATTAACCAACGCCTCGACTGTCTTCATGGATCTGATGAATAGGGTTTGCAGACCCATGTTAGATAAATCGGTGATAGTGTTTATTGACGATATCTTGGTGTATTCCAAGTCTGGGGCCGAGCATGCTATGCATATAAGGGAGTTGTTGGAACTGCTAAAAAAGGAAAGGTTGTACGCCAAATTTTCAAAATGTGAGTTTTGGCTGCAAAAACTACAATTTTTAGGGCATGTGATTTTGGGAGCTGGGATTTATGTAGATCTAGCTAAGGTAGAAGCCATAAGGAACTGGGAACCGCCTCGTTCAGCTACTGAGATAATAAGTTTTCTTGGATTGGCGGGATTCTATCGGAGATTTATTAAGGATTTCTCAAAGATTGCAGTACCTCTGACTGCATTAACAAAGAAGAATGCTCCATTTGTGTGGGTAGTCGAGCAACGTGAGGCGTTTGAAATTTTGAAGAGAACTTTAAGTGAAGCACAAATACTTTCCCTACTGGAGGGTAATGAGGATTTTGTGGTATATACAGATGCTTCGATTTTTGGGTTAGGTGTTGTACTGATGCAGCGCGGGAAAGTGATTGCCTACGCCTCGAGACAATTAAAGCAGCATGAGAAAGATTATTCAACTCATGACTTGGAGTTGACAACTGTTACCTTTACTTTGAAATTGTGGAGACACTACTTGTATGGAACTAAGTATCAACTTTATATGGACCATAAGAGTCTAAAATATATATTCAGCCAGAAAGAACTTAACATGAGACAAAGTAGGTCTATGGAGTTGATTAAGGACTACGATTATGAAATACTGTACCATCCTGGTAAGGCTAATGTGGTAGCTGATGCTTTGAGTCGCGAGGCCTATGCCAAACACTGTTGCTACATGATGACTTCTACAATGTTGACCTCCACTATTATTGATGATGTTAAAGCCGCTCAAGTGGAAGCTTTAAAGGAAGAAAACATTGATGCTGAAGACATACGAGTACAGAAGAAGATCATGGAAACAAGTGAATTGGGACTGAAAGGAGTATATGGGAGAATCTGGGTGCCAAAGTTTGGTGGTTTGAGAAAAGTGATCATCGAGGAAGCACATCAATCAATGTTTTCTGTACATCCCGGAAGCACAAAGATGTACAACGAGCTGAAAGCAGATTTTTGGTGGCCCGGATTGAAGAAGGACATTGGACAATGTGTTGAAAGGTGCAGGACATGTCGGTTAGTGAAAGCCGAGCATCAACAACCTTATGGTAGTCTGCAACCACTTCCCATTCCGGAATGGAAGTGGGAACACATAACTTTGGATTTTGTCACAAAGTTACCGAAGACTAGGCGTCAACATGATGCAGTATGGGTAATTGTAGATAGATTGACCAAGTCAGCACACTTCATTCCGATTAGAGAAAGTTATTCACTGGAAACATTTGCACAGATTTATATGAAAGAGATTGTCTCTAGACATGGAGTCCCTAAGTCCATTGTATCGGATCGGGATAGTCGCTTCACATCTAATTTTTGGTCTGCTTTGCAAGATGGATTGGGTACGAGGATTGCTATGAGTACAGCTTATCGTCCGCAAACTGATGGTCAAAGTGAACGGACCATCCTTACCCTCGAAAATATGATGCGGTCGTGCATTTTGGAGCTGGGTGGTAATTGGGACGATCATTTACCACTAATAGAATTGTTTACAACAACAGTTACCACGCTACCATAAAGAAAGCACCGTTTGAGGCACTATATGGAAGGAGGTGTAGGACTCCTACATGTTGTAGGGAAACGGGAGAAACACCGATTGTTGGGCCAGGATTGTTACAGGAGACAAACGATAAGATACAGGTGGTACGTCTGAACATGAAAGTGGCTTAGGATCGACAGAATAGCTATCATGACAGGAGACATAAACCGATCAATTTTGAGGTAGATGATTGGGTTTATCTGAAAGTATCACCTATGAGAGGTGTTACTCGCTTTGTGAAAATAGGAAAGTTAGCTTTTAGATTCGTTGGATCATTCAAGATAATAGAAAAAGTGGGAAACCAGTCGTATCATTTGGAATTGCCTGGAGAGATGTCAGGCATACATCATCCGGTATTTCATGTATGGAATCTCAGAAAGTCCTTCACTACTGGCAACGAGGACTAGGCTAATCACACTGAACTGGAGATTGACGAACGGCTCCGGTATGTGGAAGAACCAAAATGTGTTTTGGACACCAAGGTGAAAAAGTTAAGGAGTAAATAGATCGAAATGGTGCTTGTACGTTGGAATCATCATAAGGGAGCAAATCATACGTGGGAAACCAAGACTGATATGTTGAAAAGATATCTGCACTTGTTCGAATCAAAGTAACTTCGAGGATGAAGTTCAAGCGTGGTGGAGCCCATGCTGTAACATCCTTGGAATTTAAATTGTGTAATTGAGGTTTATTAGTTGAATTTTCTAAATTAATGTAATTAAGTTGGGTTATGAATGATAAGTTGTATTTGGAGAATTAAAAGTTGGTTGCTATGTTAAGTAATTAAGAAATTTTAGAATTTCGAACTATTATTATTAAGTATGATAGTTTTAAATGTTAGTGATGATAAAATTAAGATGGAATCGGTATTTAATGAAATCAAATAAGTAGAGGAGCTAAATGTGTAATTAGCTGAAAGTGTTGAATAAGAGACTCAAGAGTCTTTCATTCTTCACTATCACCTCTTAAAATTCAAGACTCTCACTCTCTCACTACAATCTGCTGGAAAACGAATTTGTTGGAGAAAATTCATGGAATTGAACTGATTATTATCAAGAATCAAAGGGAATTCAGGTCAAAAATTATTTCTAAGTTATGAGTTTTATTTTTGGAGTTAAAAGATGAAAATTTCGGATTTTTAATCTGAGAAATTGATGTTGCATGTTTTTTAAATCAGTTGGAAAACATCAATTGAGGTTCCTAGAAGGCTCAGAAACAAAAATCGTGAACTAAATCGATCAAAAAGGTAAGAAATCTCAATTTTTGTGAATATTTGAGTTCTTGAGAAAAAATCTATATTTTTGACAAATCTGGACTGATTAGCATGTTATGAATGGGGAAAATGATGTAGAAATACCCCAAATATGTTAATAAAACATTATTTCAAGTTGCATGTGTTAGAAATGGATTTTTGGCGATTTTTATGTTAAAACCCGTAGCTTTGACATGATGAACTGCATGTCGACTCGGCGAGTCGCTCAAGGTGACTTGGCGAGTCGCCAAGAACGCATGAACAATCGTTTAAATTTTCTAAGTGTTGGATCCGAACTCGGTTGGGACCCGAACTTGGATGAAGACCCGAAATTCGGATGGGTCATATCTCAGGTCAAGTTTTGGATTGTTTTTCGGATGCATATGTAACACCCAAGTTACCACAAACAGTACACATCATTAAGTTACAAGTTGGCAATGCATTAAGTAATAATTAAATATTACAAGTGTTTGATACCACAGGTCCAAATGTCTGATTCAAGTTAATTTACGATACTTTAAGTACGAAACATATAAAGATATAATGGTGGTCTATTCTAGCTTCTAGAATCTTCAATCAGAGTGCGGAAGATTGAACAAGCTACCCGAGACCTCAAATATCCCTGTCAAAAATAGGCATCAACATTAAGGTCCAAAAGTCTGCAATCATCAAGGATCCCGGTTCACTTAGCCTGGGACGAACAACCTGCTATGTTCTTGCCCTTGTCAGCTTTTCCTGAAAAGAGAGTTGTCATGACAGAGTAAGCTACCACTTCTTAGTGAGTTAACATAGTTCCATTAGTTACCACACATATATAACATACTATCAGCTCATGTCGGCAAGTCAACACGTCAGAGACGGCAAAAGATTTGGGGGATCAGCCTGTAACACCCGAGTTACCACAAACAGTACACGTCATAAAAGTATATTTCATTAAGTAATAAATATTACTATTGTCTGATACCACAGGTCCACTTACCTGATTCAAATAAAAGCTACAAGATACTTAATTACAAAATATATTAAGGATTAAATGGTGGTCTAAACTAGCTTCTAAAATCTTCAATCAGAGTGCGGAAGACTGAACAAGCTACCCGAGACCTCAAATATCTTTTCAAAATAGGCATCAGCAAAAGTCCAAAAATCTGCAATCATCCAGTATCAATGTTCACTTAGCTTGGGACGAACTACCTGCTATAGCTTTGGCCTTATCGGTTTTTCCTGTAAAGATAGATGTGATGACAGAGTAAGCTACATTGCTTAGTGAGTTAACAGAGTACCATTAGTTACCACACATATATAACATACTATCAGTTCATGCCGGTAAGTCAACACGTCAGAGACGGCAAAGATTTAGGAGTCAACCCAAATCTGTATTCCCATGTGTAAGGCCGAAGCCCTACGGGAAGTGTATGGAAACGAGTCAGATAGGAAAGGAATCTGCAGAATTCCTTCCTGTGAATGGAGATCTCGCATTCGGTCCGATCAGATTAAGCAGTATGCAGAGGCAATGTATCAACAGTCAAGTAAGCAGTAAGCATGATAAGTATTTACATAGAATGTAAAAGTGAACATGCAATTCAAGGCAATTCAGGTGTCTAGCTTCAGTAATATCAAAAGTGAGTCTCTATGATACAATAAAGTATTCAAGAAACATGCAACAATAACAAAAGTTTCCATACAGTTCAGTAACATTCACCAATAAGTATCGAAACATATGCAAGTAATAATGAAATCTGTCACTCACAGTAGTCCTTAGTCAGATAGTGCTTAACGAATTAAGCTGTTCAATTTACACTGTCAAATCAGCGGGTTCCTGCAGTTCAGTTTCAAGTCTGACATATTAATGTCGAGATTGTAACATGACCTATATAATTCTCAATTATATGATCAGGTTATTGTCATTTCCTGTTTGTCGAGTCTGTGGTAGTTCCTATCGTCCCAAAGTGAGTCTATTCTTATCATTGATCAATTAAATCAACAGGAACTCCCTCAAGTCTATACCAGGGTTTATCCTAGAATTCTTATCAGATTAATATGATCTATATAATTATAGATATATGGCCTTGAAACAAAGCCAATCATATTACTAGCAAGGTGAAACATGACATACAATTTCTAAGGGTTCATACAGGGCCTGTTAATTTAGTTGTGCATAAAATAGTTATGTAATCTTGAAACTTATGAGTTTTATCATAATCATAAGATACTTTCAATTACATTTACATATAACATAAGGTTGATCAATAACTTAATCTGATTTAGGAATTTAACTTTGCCTTGGAACTAAACCAGATTCGAGTATAAGGAGACAGATTCGAATAGCCTCAATTTCGAATCTAAGGAGATAGATTCGAAGGCCACATAGATTCGAAGTCCATATAGATTCGAATCTAGGAGATTAGATTCGAACTTGGTCATTAGATTCTAGGTGCTTAGATTCGAAACTTGGTCATTAGATTCTAGGATAGATTCGAACTAGGCCTTAGATTCTAGGTTAGATTCGAATTAGGCCTTAGATTCTAGGTTAGATTCGAATTAGGCCTTAGATTCTAGGTTAGATTCGAATTAGGCCTTAGATTCTAGGTTAGATTCGAATTGACCTACATTCGAGTCTAGACATGAATTTCTCGAATCTGTTCTTCTTGTTCAATGATTTTCCAGGTTTTATCAACTTAAACATGAACATAAATGAGGGAGAAATAGTCACTAACCTTCGTCCAAGCTATAGCCTTTGATTATAGACGATTTCCAAGCCAAAACAGGTCCTAAACGTGAGCAAATCAGCTTCGAATGAAGAGGATTTGAGCAATTTCAAGTTTGCTCTTTCAAAACCGAACCAAAAGGAAGAAAAGGGGTCGATCTTACCTTAAATCAGGACGAAAACAAACATGCAATGATAGATTCTTGTAGAGCTCGACGATCTCTATCCGTTGACGTTTAAATCACGAGAATCCGATGAACCGTTTAAGAGAAAAGTTAGAGAGAAGGTGAGGTTGTAGAGAGAGAGAGAGAGAGAGAGTTCCAATTTGCTAAACCATGAAAATGAGGAGGAAAGGCTCTATTTATAGGAAAGAGAGAAAAAATCAGATTTTCTACTGAATTTCTGTAATTGACTAACTTTTATTCATTTTAGTTCATATTGTCAATTTTCACATCTTTAATTTGTCAATTAGCTAAATTTAATTATTTAATTTATTTCAGCTAATTTGGGGCAATTTTCATAATTAATTATAACTTAATATAATTAACTATTTAAAATTCTTGTTTTCGGTTAATTACTAATAATTGGACAAAATTGCTTAATTATCCAAAGTCTGATGCTGTAATTTATATTTAATAAATTACGGGCTGTTACACAGCCCAATCTGTATTCCCATGTGTAATGCTGAAGCCCTACGGGAAGTGTATGGAAACGGGTCAGATAGGAAAGGAATCTGCAGAATTCCCTCCTGTGAATAGAGATCTCGCATTCGGTCAGTGAAGTTAATGCAGTATGCAAATGCAAATGTACACACAAACAAGTAAGCAGCAAGCATGCTAAGTAATTACATCAAATGTAAAAGTGACCATGCAGTCCAAGGCATATCATATATCTAATTTCAGCAATATCAAAATTAAGTTCCTAACATACAATAAAGTAATCAAGGAACATGCAGCAGCAGTTGTCCAGTTTCAGCAGTGTCTATCATACGTTCCTAACATACAATTAAGTAATCAAGGAACAAGCAGCATTAGATGTTTCCATACAAGTCAGTAGCAATCACCAATAAGTACCGAAACATATGCAAGTAAGTAATGCAATTTGTCACTCACAGCGGTCCTGAGCAAGTAATTACAATATAGTGCTTAAGCAAGTTAAGCTGTCCGTATTACTCTGTCAGACTGGTCAGTTCCTTCAGATCAGTTCCAATTCTAGCATATCAATAACAATTTCATACACATGATCTATATAATTCTAATTGTATCAATTAGGTTAATTATCATGTTTCGTTGCCGAGTCTGTGGTAGTTCCTAATGTGCCAGAGTGAGCCTATCCTTATCATCTATCCAATAAGTCCATAAGAACTCATTTAGGTTAGTACCAAGGTATGACCTTGAGTCCCTAGCATATTCCTATGGTTTCATAGGTCTTTACCTAGGTATGGCCTTGTTTTAAGGCCAAACATAGGGCAAGCAAGGCAGAAACACATCACACATTAGCATAATAGGTCATAAGCTGGTCAAATAGGTTATTTTAGGATACAAGAGTGTTGTCAAGTGAAGACCACCTTTTCCTAACTGTTTGGCCTAGTTAGCCTAGTCACGGCCTCGGTTCTAGGCCTTAACTAGGGCAATTAAGGCCATTTCCGATTCTAGCAAGGCATAACAGGTCAAATGCATATTTTAGTCTCACAAGTCAGTAGCCAAAGTCTCAGGTCAAGTAGGTTAATATTTTAGGGCGATGGCCTAAACTTTTGGCCAATTATCTAGGCCGAATAGGCCATTCTAGGCCAACTGATAACCAAGGCAGGATACTTAAGGACAACCAAGGCCAAACATGAGCCATTTGGTGTCCTTAGGGCACATATCAAGTTTCACATCATAACTAGGTCGTTAAGTCATGGTTGTCCTTTTATAGGCTAATCAAGCCCATTTAGGGTCCGTTCAAGGTCATTTTCAACTACATCAAGGCCATGCAAGTCATTTCAGTTTCTAAGGGTTCACAACAATAAAAAAAGTGTTTTCCCTGTTTAAAGTTAAGTCCCAAAGTCAATGGATCAAGTGGTGCATTTTTAGGCCATTAAAGAGCATTAATCGGGTCCATTAGGCCCAATAGTTGGAACAACATGTCAATTACATATATTCGAGTTTATCATGTCAAAATACATCAAATTCACATTTTGGTCATTGGTAAGGTCCAATCATACCTCATGAACTTGTTCATGCCTCGTTTCTATTCCTTCTGTCCAAGTCTTTTTAAGGTTCAAAATCAAGTCCAATGGCATAAAAACATGCACACAAGTCCCTTTAACATATCCAAGCATTTACCAATCGGATTAACAACAATTAAGAGCAAAAATTCAGATTTAAAATCCTTAAAAGGCTGTCCAAAACCGGTAGCATCAAGGACCATTTCTAAACTTTTAAAACTTGATAATTGCATTAATTTGGTCCCAAAACAAATCCATTTCGCACACAAGACATAGCCAAGAAAATGTGGGTCAATTCTAAGCCACATAGCAACTAACAATCGGGTTTTTAACCTTTTTAAATCTCGGACAGCAGCTTAGCCGAGTGCTGCTGCTGTCTTCGACTTTTTGGTCCAATTTTCAGCTTTTAAGCAATCATTTCCAAGTCAAAACTCAGAAGATCATTAAGGGACATGTCTAAGATCAGATCAGCTCTATTTCTAACATGTTTTTAGTTCATTTAAATATCCAAACAACCCCTTTTCTTTCTATTTTTCGTTCGACAGCACAGCAGCAAAAATGGCTTCGTTTTTGGCTTTAAACCGAGAAGAAAGAAGAGGAAAACATGAAACTAACCTTGGTCCAAGTATTAGAACACTTGTAGATGATTTCCAATCAAAATCGAGTCCTAAACTCGTGCAAAAACAGCCTCAAACATTTCAGAATTTGCATTTCCGATTTTAGCATAAAAACCAAAAATATTGAAGAGTTTATGGGCGTTCTTACCTCAAATCCGAACCAAATCCTACATGCAATTGCAGAATCTTATAGTACTCGTCGATATCTTTCCAATGATGTATCGAACTCGAGATTTGGGAGAAATCTTAGAGAGAAGATTGAGATTGAGAGGGTTTCTAGAGAGAGAAGCTCTCAATTCATAAAAATCTGAATTTTGGGAAGAAGATGAATGAATGAATAATTTAAGAATTTTCCTCCCTTATTAAATCCGAAAATTCAGTCCCAATTAGCAAATGACTGATTTACCCTTAATGAAATGCTATATTTACCCTTGTTTGTCTTTATTTTGCATTTTAAATGCAAGAAATAGCAAGGAGGTATTTCTTTTTGCTAGTACTTGTCTTTTTAGACTAATTTAATTATTTTAGTCTATTTTTATTGTTCTCAAGTCATTAATCTTTCAATTAGCTGAATTTAATTGTTTAAATTATCTTAGCTAATTTAAGCAAGTTTCCTTAATTAATTATAACTTATTATAATTACTCAAGTACAAGGCACATATTTCCCATAACTTCACATAATTAAATACAATTAGGAAAATTACTTAAATATCCAAAGTTTATTGCTATATTTTATATTTTATAAATTACAGGTTGTTACAAACTTCCCCCATTGAACTGATTCCGTCCTCGGAATCGTCTAAGACATGAACAATTTTGGATACTTTTGCCAAATCTCGTCCTCTCATTCCCAAGTTTGCGTCGATCCTTTGTGGTATTTCCACTGGATTAGCACCATAGGAATTCCCTTGTTGCGCAACTTCGTAGTCTTTCGGTCCACTATGCGTTCAGGCTCTTCTTCGTATCGCAGCTGCTCGTCAATTTGCACATCTTTCACAGGAATCACGGCTACAGCGTCATTCAAGCACTTTCGAAGATTACTAACGTGAAACACGTCATGTATCCCCGACATTTCGGCAGGCAGTCTTAATCTGTAGGCTTGCAGTCCTATACGATCAAGTATTTCAAAGGGACCAACAAACCGAGGGCTCAACTTCCCCTGTTTGTCGAACCTTACTACTCCTTTCCTTGGCTAGGCTTTCAGAATTACCTTATCACCAACCTCAAACGCGATTGCCTGGCGCCTTCGGTCGTGATATTTCTTTTGTCTGTCTTGAGAGGTCTGTATCCGTTGTCGAATCAACTGTAACTGGTCTTGGGCCTCTTGTAAAATGGTTGGTCCGGCTATTGGACGTTCACCGGTTTCCCTCCAACACGTTGGAGTTCGGCATCGACGTCCGTACAAAAACTGATATGGAGGCATGCCAATAGTCGAGTGGTAACTATTGTTGTATGCAAACTCCACGAACGGAAGGTGATTATCCTAGTTTCCACCGAGATCAATCACGCAGGCACGAAGCATATCTTCTAGAGTCAAGATTGTTCTCTTACTTTGCCCGTCAGTCTCTGGGTGATAAGCGGTGCTCATCTTAAGTTCAGTACCCAGTCAATTCTGAAAGGCCCTCCAAAAGTGACAGGTAAACCTGCTGTCACGGTCAGATACGATAGACGAAGGAACACCATGTCTAGTCACAATTTCTTTCACATACAGTTCAACCAGTTTGTCAAGGTGTGCGCACGTCTTCACGAATGGGGAGGAAGTGTGCCGACTTGGTGAGTCGATCCACTAATACCCATATAGAGTCGTGGTTTCGTTTAGTCCTAGGCAGCTTCGTCATGAAGTCCATGGTTATGTGGTCCCACTTCCATTTACAGGGTTGGCAATGGTTGTAGTTCCCCATAAGGCTTCTGGTGCTTAGATTTGACTTGCAAACAAGTCATGCAATTTTCGACATATCGCCCAACATCCTTTTTCATCCCAGGCCATCAATATTCCAATTTCAGGTCTTGATACATCTTAGTAGAACCAGGATGTATAGAAAATTTCGACATGTGAGCCTCCGACAGAATTTGGTCACGGACACCTCCTGTTCTTCGAACCCATATCCTATGCATAAACCGTCTAAGTCCACGGTTGTCAGGAGTCAGTTTGGTCACATAAGTAACCATGTGTTCAAATATCAGATTCACATCCCGCATAGTGTCACATCCTTGCTTTAAACACGCTTGCTTAATCCTAGGAATAAATAACAACAGTCATAAGCATAATAATAAGTCTAAAGCTTGCATAAGAACTAAATAAAATATTAAAAGGTTCATTGCTAAGTTGCTAAACATCACAATAAAAATAAAAGCAGTTACCCATATCCCAAGGCATCATAAAGCTATACCACAAGCTGAAAAGTGAGCTAAAATCCTCCCTCTGGGTTGATCAGAAAATAGACCTAAGCAGATGGTCCAGCTTGCTCTTTACCTTTCCCTGTAAAAATTGTGAGTAGCAACTGTAAGATCCGGCTAAGCTGGGCACCGCCTGTACCACAGTGTTCGCCTTCACTCACAAAAGTCTATTGAAGTCCAAAGAAGGCATATAGAAGCAAATCATGTCTCAATCACATAAAATACATGTAAACAAGAATAACTATTACTCACTGTACTGAAAATGCTTTATAATGCTCTGAAATGCTTGCTCGGGCTTATGTAGACTTTAATTCTGGCTTGCATTATTTCTGAAGGCTTTGGCACTTTAATTACGTTTTGACTCGTAACCGAACTATTACGCTTTCATTTAATTTTGTGCGAGCAACGAAATGTCTGTAATTAATATTACAGAGTACGTAATAAATTAATAATGCTAGCTTAAAATTCAAGGACCCTAAACCATAATTTTCTTGCTAAATATTTTTTAGCTTTTGGATACAATTAAGTTTAAATTTGAAATTATGTTGTTATATACATATACATATACATACATACATACATACATACATACATACATACATACATATATATATATAAATATATATATATTATTGGTTCCTGTCCAGCACACAAACACAGATGCACAACAAAATATTTCTAACTTCCTTTCACCACCCACTACACTCGCATGCATGTATACATATATATATATATAGTGCTGTAATTGTTTGTTGCTTTATGTCACGTATTCACCGAAACCATTTTTTAAGGTTTCAATAGTTTACATGTCTCGGTACCACTTCAAATGGGTTTTTAAAATTACCGAAACGGTAGGTTTCGGTCATTCCACAAGGTCTCGGTATATATAAGTTTCGGTAGGCATGCATATGTAGGTCTTGGCATTTCCTTTTGTCGTCTCGGTACAATAGAGATTACCGAAACCTTATAGGGGTTTCGGTATTGGGTTTCAATAGGCTTCTGTAGTTTTAGAGGAGTTTCGGTATTCCATAGTAGGTTTCAGTATATGCCGAAACCTTAAAGGTTTCGGTACTAGCTTTCCATGCAAACACTTTCACGACTACACTTCATCTTTAGCACTATTTTAAGGAGATTAAAGGAAGATTGGTGTTCTAAATGTTGTAATAAAACACACACACGAATTATACGGCTTGGCCGAAGGTCAAATGATTCCGGGTTCGGTTTGTTCTTCAAAATCGTAACCCACAAACACACACATACACACACTTAAAGTTTTGAGTTTAAAAATTACCTCAAGATGATAGTATTTGTTGCTTGATCCTTCTTGATAGTTTTCTTGACTTCAATTTCTGACTTTTTGTTGCAAGATTTGGTGATGTTTTGAAGGTTTGTGTGGAACCGTGGGTTGAGGAAGAAGAAGAAGCAGGGAACAAGTTAGGTGATAATGAGAAATAATTTCTCATTTAAGTATTTATATTTTCCCAAAATTTCAAAATTATCACTTTAGGCAATAAAGTTTTCTTTATTTGGGTATTTGTATTTAGCTTTAAAATTTGACAACCAACTTTTTATTCATTACTTTCTTTTAATATTTAGCACTTAATAAATAATACATATATATAACATTTACTTTAATTAAAAAAATTCAAACATTTAATTGCATAACTTAGCAATTTATTTCATTAATTAAATAATTTACATCATAAAACGCAAATTGCAACATAAACGCACAATTTAGAAAGCGAGGTGTTATAGTATGAGCCCACCACGCTTGCACTTTGTCCCCGAAGTACTTAGGACTCAAATAGATGCGGATATCGAACTCTCATGTCTTGTTCAGATTCCCAAGTCTAGGAAGTACCATGAGAAGTTCTCCATTGCACCAACACCATTGCTACTTCTCGATTCCTTAGCTTCTTCATCTTTGTCTCTAAAGTAACCTTAGGCTCATCGTATTGCAGCTTCTCGTTGATCTTGTAGCTCAGATGATAGGCCCACTTTTCGCATTCGTTTTCCTTGCACTTCCTCAATTGCGAGACATGAAACATAGGGTGAATGTTGGATAGTTCATTCGGCAAATCCAAAGGTAACATTGAGTTCCAACACGCTCGATGATCTTGAAAGGACCAACGAATCGTGGTGCTAACTTGCCGCGCTTACCAAATCTGAATATACCTTTCATTGGTGAGACCTTCAGTACTACATAGTCATCCTTCTGAAATTCCAGTGGCTTATGACGTCGGTCATGATACGACTTCTGTCGAGATTGAGCAGTTTCCAGTCGTTGGCGAATGATTCAAATCTTGTCGTTAGTCTGTTGAAGTAACTCGGGACCGGCGATTGGTGCTTCACCAGCTTCATGCCAACAAGTAGGCGTTCGACACTTGCGTCCGTATAATGCTTCAAAAGGTGCAACTTCGATAGAGGAATGATAGCTGTTGTTGTAAGAAAACTCTGCTAAAGGCAAGTAATCGTCCCAATTACCGCTGAACTCGAGAACACAAGCTCGCAGCATATCTTCGAGTGTAAGGATCGTGTGCTCGCTTTGGCCATCAGGCTGTGGATGATACGCCATGCTCATTCTGATCTTGGTGCCTAATCCTTCTTGTAATGCAGTCCAGAACCTTGAAGTAAATCGGCTGTCGCGGACGGAAACAATTGACAGAGGCACACCGTGTCGAGTAACGATCTCGTCTATGTAAATCTTAGCCAGCTTCTCTAGTCAGTAATTCTCGCGAATCGGAATGAAGTGCGCGACTTTGGTTAAACGACCCACGATCACCCATATTGCATCATGTTGTCTTCGTGCAGTCGGCAACTTTGTCACAAAATCCATCGTTATGTGATCGAACTTCCACTCCGGGATCGGTAGAGGCTGAAGACTGCCGTAAGGCTGCTGATGCTCCGCTTTGACTAGCCGACAAGTAACACAATTCTCGACATGCTGACCCACGTCTCTTTTCATACCAGGCCACCAATACTCAGCTTTTAGATCGTTGTACATCTTGGTGCTGCCAGGATGTACCGAGAAGTTAGAACAGTGAGCTACTGAAAGGATTTTCTATCGAATATCACCAAATTTGGGAACCCAAACGCGATTCTTGAAGTGCTTTAAACCATGAGGGCTATCGATTAAGAATTGAAGTTGCCCTTTCATGTCTTCAGAATTTAGGTTTTCTTCTTTTAGGGCTTCGGCTTGAGCAACAAGAATTTCATCGATCAGAGTAGATGAAAACGAAGTATGATTTAGAGTATAGAGACATTTCGTGGAATAAGATTTTCGACTCAATGCATCGGCCACCATATTTGCTTTGCCAGGGTGATACAGAATTTCACAATCGTAGTCTTTAATGAGTTCCATGGAGCGTCGCTGACGCATGTTGAGCTCCTTCTGGCTGAAAATATACTTAAGGCTCTTGTGATCCGTATATAACTGACATTTGGTGCCGTAGAGGTAATGACGCCACGTTTTCAACGCGAAAGTCACTGCAACAAGTTCAAGATCATGAGTCGGCTGACTCTTTTCATGATCCTTGAGTTGGCGAGAAGCATATGCTATAACTCGGCCTCTTTGCATCAGAACACACCCGAGCCCTTGATATGAAGCATCGCTGAAGACTACAAAGTCTTCATTGCCTTCGGGTAAGGCCAAAATAGGTGCTTCAGTGAGTTTATGCTTTAATGTTTAGAACGCGGATTCTTGAGCTTCTTTCCAAATAAAGGGAACATTCTTGCAAGTAAGAGAGGTAAGAGGTACGACTAATTTTGAGAAGTCCTTAATAATCGACGGTAATAACCCGCCAATCCCAAGAAACTTCGGATCTTAGTAGCTAATTTGGGAGCTTCCCAGTTTTGAATGGCTTCTATTTTAGAAGGATCTACAGCGATTCCTTCACCTGATATCACGTGTCCAAGAAATTGTATCTGATAACATACAAGATTTGCAAGTTAACGCTGAGCATGAAATTTAAGAAAAGATAAGCTTAAAATGAATAAATCGAGATTGTAAGCACCTGTCGCAACCAAAATTCGCATTTAGAGAACTTGGCATAAAGCCGCTCCTTGCGCAGCAACTCTAGCAGTTCTCTAAGATGCACAGCATGCTCAGCTTCAGGTTTGGAATAGATGAGAATATCGTCTATAAAGACGATAACAAACTTATCAAGCATTGGCCTACAAACACAGTTCATAGATCTATGAATGCCGCAAAAGCGTTTGTAAGGCCAAAGGGCATAACAAGAAACTCGTAATGCCCATATTTGGTACGGAAAGCTGTTTTTGAGACATCCTCTTCACGTACTTTGAGCTGATGATACCCAGATCTAAGATCGATCTTTGAGAAGTAACTGGCTCCCTGAAGCTGTTCGAAAAGATCATCTATTCTGGGCAACAGATATTTGTTCTTTATTGTTACCTTGTTCAACTCCCTATAATCAATGCACATCCGGAGAGTCCCATCTTTCTTCTTAACGAATAGAACAGGAGCTCCCCAGGGAGATGAACTTGGTCGTATGAGCCCTTTGTCAAGCAACTCTTGCAATTGCTTCATCATTTCTTGCATCTCAGCAGGTGCAAGTCGATAAGGGGCTCGAGCAATAGGTGTCGCGCCTGGCACTAAATCAATACTGAACTCCACCTGACGGTCTGGTGGAAGTCCAGAGATGTCCTCAGGAAAGACATCGGGAAAGTTTGAGGCTAGCGGTACCTCGGCTAAAGTTTTCTTTTCAGACTTAGCATCTATTGCATATGCTAAGTAAGACACGCAACCCTTAGCTATATGCTTCCTAGCTTTCACTACAGAGATCAAGCATAAGTCACCTTTCTTTCTGTCACCATAGATGCAGATACTGCGACCATCCGGAGTAGTGAACTTGATTAACTTCCTTTTACAGATAATGTTGGCGTCATGGTGAACTAACCAATCCATACCCACGATAACGTCGAACGCGTGAAAATCCATCGGAATAAGATCAACTTGAAATGTGCAGTTGTCGAGCAGAATGATGCAATCATGGTAAATTTTATCGGTAGACACACTTACATTACTAGCCATTTCAACATCAAAAATTATAGGCAGCGTAGTCGGTATAATTCCAAGTTTAGATGCTAATGTACTTGATATGAAAGAATGATTTGCTCCCGAATCGAAAATAACTCTAGCAGGAACAGAGTTAACAAGAAACATACCAGATACCACATCCGGTATTTCCTTTGCTTGCTCGGCCGTTATTTGGAATGCTCGGTTCTGACTTCGCGCCGGCTCGTTACGGCGACTAGAACATCCGCGTGACATGCTATGTCGGGTCGGCTGGTTTTGTCTTTGTTGTTGTTGTTGTTATCGGGGTCGATGTTGTTGCTGTTGCAGTCGGGCAAGATGCTCTACACTCGGATAAACTAAGCTGAACGGATGCGTGCATGCCCGCTCAGTATGTCCAGGGCCTAAACAATTGTTCCAAACTTTAACTTTGTTAGGACATTCTTCACTGCTATGCTCTATGTCATTGCACACGTAGCATCTCACATCATTGGGGTTACAACGCCTAATGTGCGACTTATGGCAGCGGCTACACTACCTCGGTTCAGAATGCACCACATAAGAACGAGCTTGCTGTGCCGGAGGTGAGCTGAACTGTCGGGATTGAGACTGTGATTGAGAATATCTGGATGAAGATCCAGAATAATTTCCAGTACGTGACTTCTTAGGCGGTGATGGACATGTCGGCTTAATAGATGAAGTAGGAACTCCTCCAGCATGAATAAAGTCCTGCTCGAGAATTCGAGCAGCTTCAACGACATCTGCATAGTTGGTGTACCTTTGGTGCTTCAAAAATTTCTGATACTCGGGATGCAGACCCATAAGAAAACGGTCGATCTTTCGTTCTTCTGTAGCAACTTGATAGTTAGACAGCAAGCTTAAATGTGTGAATTCGATCTCATACTCGGTCACCGATTTAGTTCCCTGAGTAAGAGACATCAGTTTCTCTTCCAGACGTTTCTTTTCATCAGCCGGGCAGTATTGACGAAAGAAGATCACCTTGAAGTCATCCCAAGATAGGGACTTAATCCAGTTGGCTCCGTGCATGTTCTCCTGAGATCTCCACCACATAACAGCGCCACCCTCGAACAGTGTAGTGGCGAAGCTGACCTTTGATTCTTCAGCACAGTCACTAATAAGAAATATGCGCTCGATTCCAGTAATCCACTCGAGTGCTTCGATAGAATTTGCAGCTCCTTTGAAAGGTTGAGCTCCGCAAGCTTTGAAGTAACGACAGTTGCAGCCCTTAGGAGGGACTACAGGAGCTTCCTCCTCGTCAGTGTCGTCGTTTTGGCATCCAGTATCATCATGCTGCTGCTTCCTACATTCTTCTCTGCGCCTAGTTTCGGCTTCATCACGATCACGAAACTGATCTTGCAAAAACTTAGTTTGACGCTCGTTGTTCTCATTAAGCATGGTTTGCATTATTTGCATGATCTGTTCAGGAGTGAGTCCACCGCCAGCTCCTTCACCAGATCCAGACATTTTCAGAAATAATATAAATAGTACTTGCATAAGAATAGGTATAATTCCTATACTACCCCATATGCCCAAATTTCCTAAAGCAAAGTAAAAGCCTATCTCAGGTCAAGTTAAAGCCTAGATATTCGAAGCTAATATCGTTGTTTAAAAGTTTGAGTCCAAGTGTTATTGCTAACACTTGAATCCCTCAAACTAATGCTTTGATACCATCTTGTCAGATCATTGCTTTAAACACGCTTGCTTAATCCCATGAATAAATAACAACAGCCATAAGCATAATAATAAGTCTAAAGCTTGCATAAGAACAAAATAAAATATTCTAAGGTTCATTGCTAAGTTGCTAAAACATCACAATAAAAATAAAAGCAGCTACCCAGATCCCAAGGCATCATAAAGCTATACCACAAGCTGAAAAGTGAGCTAAAATCCTCTGGGTTGATCAGAAAACAGAAGCAGATGGTCCAGCTTGATCTTTACCTTTCCGTGTAAAAATTATGAGTAGCAACTGTAAGCTAATTGCTTAGTGAGTTAACAGATATTCATGATGCATGTAAGATATGTGGCGAAAGTTCCTATAAAGGCTGTAATGCTTGCTTGCTTGCTTGCTTAATACCCAGAATGAATGCTTGCACAATTGAGACATTGCACGCTGAAAGGAGATGCCACCACTAGGGGTTACCGCTGACAGATGATCAATCTGTGATGCGGGGCTAGCTACCCGCATAATGCTTGGGATAGTGGTGAGCATCAGAATTGCTTGCTTGTAAAGTAAAATGCTTATGAAATGCACAAAGAAACGCTCAAACAAGGCTTGCTGTATAATATGCAGAACAATAAACAGATAGCAATGTATTATGCACATTAATAGATCAGATGTAAGATCCGGCTAAGTTGAACACCGCCTGTACCACAGTGTTCGCCTTCACTCACAAAAGTCTATTGAAGTCCAAAGAAGGCATATAGAAGCAAATCATGTCTCAATTACATAAAATACATGTAAACAAGAATAACTGTTACTACTGTACTGAAAATGCTTTATAATGTTCTGAAATGCTTGCTTGGGCTTATCTAGACTTTAATTCTGGCTTGCATTATTTCTGAAGGCTTTGGCACTTTAGTTACGCTTTGACTCGTAACCGAACTATTACGCTTTCATTTAATTTTGTGCGAGCAACGAAATGTCTGTAATTAATATTACAGAGTACGTAATAAATTAATAATGCTAGCTTAAAATTCAAGGATCCTAAACCATAATTTTCTTGCTAAATATTTTTTAGCTTTTGGATACGATTAAGTTTAAATTGGAAATTATGTTGTTATATATGTATACATATACATATACATATATATATATATATATATACATATACATATATGTGTATATATATATATATATATATATATATATATATATATATATATATATATATATATATATATATATATATATATATATATTTGGTTCCTGTCCAGCACACAAACACACATGCACAACAAAATATTTCTATCTTCCTTTCACCACCCACTACACTCGCATGCATGTATACATATATATATAGAGCTGTAATTGTTTGTTGCTTTGTGTGATGTATTCACCGAAACCATTTTTATGGTTTCAGTAGTTTACTTGTCTCGGTACCACTTCAAATGGGTTTTGAAAATTACCGAAACCTTTTAAGGTTTCGGTAGGTTTCGGTCATTCCACAAGGTCTCGGTATATATAAGTTTCGGTAGGCATGCATATGTAGGTCTCGGCATTTCCTTTTGTCGTCTCGGTACAATAGAGATTACCGAAACCTTGTAGCGGTTTCGGTATTGGGTTTCAGTAGGTTTCTGTAGTTTTAGGGGAGTTTCGGTATTCCATAGTAGGTTTCGGTACTAGCTTTCCATGCAAACACTTTCACGACTGCACTTCATCTTTTAGCACTATTTGAAGGAGATTGAAGGAAGATTGGTGTTCTAAATGTTGTAATAAAACACACACACGAATTATACGGCTTGACCGAAGGTCAAATGATTCCGGGTTCGGTTTGTTCTTCAAAACCGTAACCCACAAACACAAACACATACACACACTTAAAGTTTTGAGTTTAAAAATTACCTCAAGATGAATAGTATTTGTTGCTTGATCCTTCTTGATAGTTTTCTTGACTTCAATTTTCGACTTTTTTTTTGCAAGAGTTGGTGATGTTTGAAGTTTTGTGTGGAACCGTGGGTTGAGGAAGAAGAAGAAGCAGGGAACAAGTTAGGTGATAATGAGAACTAATTTCTCATTTAAGTGTGTCGTAAGTAAGAGGTCACGGGTTCGATCCCCGTCGGTGGCAAGTTGATATTTAGGTGGAGTAAGTGAGTCTGTTGTTAAAGGAGTAGTTTAGGAGTAGGAGTAAGATAGTTTGCCGTTCAAAAAAAAATTTCTCATTTAAGTATTTATATTTTCCCAAAATTTCAAAATTATCACTTCAGGCAATAAAATTTTCTTTATTTGGGTATTTGTATTTAGCTTTAAAATTTGACAACCAACTTTTTATTCATTACTTTCTTTTAATATTTAGCACTTAATAAATAATACATATATATCAAATTAACTTTAATTAAAAAATTCAAACATTTAATTTCATAACTTAGCAATTTATTTCATTAATTCAATAATTTACATCATAAAACGCAAATTGCAACATAAACGCACAATTTAGAAAGCGAGGTGTTATAAATAGCTTCGGTTTGAGCAGCAAGTATGAGGTCTGTCAGTGCGGATTCCAAAACAATAGGAGTCAAGGCTTATAGGCTGTAATAATTATGTCCACATTTACGGCTCAAGTCGTCTGCTACTACGTTTGCTTTGCCTGGATGATAGAGGATCTCACAGTCATAGTCTTTGATCATTTCAATTGATCGTCTTTGCCGCATATTCAGTTCTTTCTAGTCGAATATATACTTCAAACTTTTATGGTCTGTGTATAATTTACATCGGGTGCCATACAGATTATGCCGCCAGATCTTTAATGCGAAGGTCACGGCTGCCAGTTCTAAGTCGTGCGTCAGATAATCTTTTTCGTGAGTCTTTAGCTGCCTTGATGCGTAGGCGATAACTTTATCTCGTTGCATCAACACACAGCCTAGTCCCATCTTTGAAGCATCACTGTAGACAATTAAGTCATCATTACCCTCAGGTAGGGCCAGTATCGGTGCTTCAATCAGTTTGCGTTTCAGAGTCTTAAAGGCTTGTTCTTGGGATTTGTTCCAGTCAAACTTAACGTCTTTCTTTGTCAGGCTGGTTAAAGGTACCGTAATCTTGGAGAAATCACGGATGAACCTCCAGTAATAACCTACTAATCCCAAGAAGCTTCGGATTTCAGATACGTTTTTCGGTGCTTCCCATTTCTGGACATCATCAACTTTCGATGGATCCACAGCTATTCCATCGCCTGAGACAACATGTCCAAAGAATTGTACCTAAACACAGAGGTTTAGAAGCGGTACAACAAGTTTTAGCTATTGTACAGGTATATAAATGACAACGAGAAATCAAATATTACCTGGCGCAAGCAGAATTCACATTTTGAGAACTTTGTGTAGAGTCGCTCTTTGCGTAGCAATTGTAGCAATTCTCGTAAATGCTTTGCATGGTCAGTCTCAGACTTGGAGTAAATCAGAATATCGTCGATGAAAACTATAACGGATTTATCCAACATTGGTCCACATACCCTATTCATGAGGTCCATGAATGCAACAGGGGCATTAGTGAGACCAAACGGCATAACAAGAAATTCAAAGTGGTCGTATCTAGTTCGGAATGCAGTTTTCGAAACATCAGATTCGAATACTTCGAGCTGATGATACCCTGATCGAAGATCAACCTTCGAGAAATAGCTGGCTCCTTGCAGTTGGTCAAACAAGTCGTCAATTCGGGGAAGTGGATGTTTATTCTTGATAGTCACTTTATTCAGCTCTCGGTAGTCGATACACATGCGAGAGGTACCATCCTTATTCTTCACGAAGAGAACCGGAGCACCCCAAGGAGAAGTACTCGGACAGATGAACCCTTTTTCCCGTAATTCCTGTAACTGACTCATCATCTCCTTCATCTCATTAGGAGCAAGTCGGTACAGAGATTTTGCAATTGGAGCTGCACCCGGTACAAGATCGATGTGGTATTCGATTTGTCGATCTGGTGGCAGTCCAGAGATGTCATCCGGGAATACATCAGGGAATTCCCGAACCACTACTACGTCAGACACGGTCTTTTTGATCTCCTTAGCATCAGTGGCATATGCTAAGTAAGCGGAACAACCTTTTGCTAGACATCTTTGGGCTTTCAACATAGAGATGAGACCTAAGTCTCGAGACTTTTGGTCACCAAAGACATAGAGTTCGCCTCCTTTGGGGGTTCTAATTCTCATAATCCTTTTGGCATAAAGGATTTCAGCATTGCTCACCGTGAGCCAATCCATTCCGATAATGACGTCGAATTCTCTAATCCGCATTAGGATTAAATCGACGTCAAAGGCATATATAGTTATCGATTACAAGCTTACAAGAACGAAAGACTCTATTTACAGACACAAAGCAAGAACTAGCAGTATCTATGTCTAGAGGTACAGGTAACAATACAGGAGCAAAATCAAACTGACAAGCAAACTTTTCAGAAACAAATGATAGGCTAGAGCCACACTAGTACAAAATATGTCATTCGTCACGCTAAAAACCCGTGGCCATAGACCTTTGGCCACAGTTTTATTTTTCATTCAAATCGTGACCAAAGGTCGCATCACTTTTGGTACCTTATGGCTACATTTAATATTCGTGACTAAATCATATGTAAAACCGTGGCTGTGTGGTAACGATATCTATATAATTGTGGTCTATATTTTTTAGTAACCGTGACCGTAAAATACTTTTAGTCACGATTTCTTTTAACACCATGACAATTGGATACATTTAGACACACATAAACAATCAATCTGTGGCGTTAACATTCTTACAGACACGCATAAACAAATAAACCGTGGCCACCTGATATATTTAAAGACGCAAAAATATTTAATCGTGACCATTGGATAAATTTCTACACACATAATCAGCTAAACAGTAACTATTTGAGACATTTAAACACACCCCATGAATGAAACCGTGACAATTGGTTATATTTTGACGCACATAAACTATTAAGTGGGACCATTGGTACATTTTAGACATGCATAAATAATTAAACCGTGACCGTCGGGTACACTTAGACACACATAATTAATTAAAATGTGACCATTGGTTGTAATTGGACATACATAAAGTATTAAACCGTGACAATTGGTACATTTTGACACACAAAAATAATTACACCGTGACCATACCATTATTTTAGTCACATAATAATTCGTTGATTCATGACAATTGTTTTCTTTTAGACACACATAATAAACAATACCGTGACCATAAAGTATTTATAGTTACTTATTTCTTCCTAATTGTGGCAATTAGTAACTTTTAGACACAGGCAACAATACAATCTGTGACCATTAAATATTTATTGTCACATTATATTTCTTTTAAAATCACTATTGTTCCTTTTAGACACGTGTAAAAACTTAAACCGTGACAATAAGTTACTTACAGCCACATGTGTTTTCTTTTATCGTGATTGTTGTTTACTTTTAGACACCCATAACATTTATAATAGTGACCGTAAAATATTTATAGTGTCATGTTGTTTCGTAAACGGTGATCCTTGATTCCTTTAGTCATACAAAATAAAATAAAGTGTGACTATAAAATACATATAGTTACATTTTTGTTCTTTTATCATGGTTAATGTTTAGTTTCAGACACAATAATATATTAAACTGTGACGATAAATACTTATAATCAAATGTTTTTTTTTTAATTATGATCACTAAATATTTTTTGTTACACAAAATAAAATAAACCATGACCTTAAAGTAGTTATGGTGACAATTGTTTTTCATTTTTTCATGACTAATTGTTACTTTTAGCCATGGGTAATTAAATAACAAATACTAAGCTACTATTAATATAAAATATATAGCAAAAATGAAAATATACAATAAAATGTAATAAAAAGAGAAATGTTTTTAATAAAAATGTGAAATCCATACACTATTAAAAAAGAATGCAAAATACATAGAAATGTTGTTAATAGTATTATAAAATCCATACACTTGCTCAAAATATGCAAAATCCATAGTTACCGAAAAACCAAACTTCTATATTTTATCCTTAAGAGCATTGCTTCTTGTTTGCTATTTTATTCCCTCTACCATTGTGTTTTGTTTTTTCCTTTTCTTTGACTTTTGCATTTCTTTTTCTTGAGCTGCAGTTAGCGGTTCCTATAACAACAAAATTAGCTAAACATCAAAACAAATATGAATAATGTTATTTAATAAAACTTTTCAGAAAAAGCAACTCGTTTAATGAAAACTAAATTATTTAAGCAACAAAGATACCTTAAATGTTACAAGCTCCTTTGGCCAAGCAAACACCATCAAAGTTGGAAAAAGTTAACTGTTAACCGTAACTCTATTTTGGAACAAAGGGCATGGTTTGAGTAATGCATAAGAAAGAGAGAGTTTGCAAACCTCTCCAAATGGAATCCTTGTATTTTGCCTTACAAGGGCTCCAGCTGCAACCATGGCGTTTTTCTCAACATGAACTCCATCAAGTTGCGTCGCGCCCATTCCAACAAAAGCCTCATCTTCAACAGTACATCCATGTAACACAGCACCATGACCTGTGTAAAGTTTCGAATAGAAAATTAGTACCCTAACGCAAACCAATTAATGTATGTAAAAGAGGTAGGTATCATTCACCCGAGGCAGGAGACTGATTGTACTCACCTACAGTAACATTATTGCCTATTGTTGTTGGAAAAACATTTCCGCTTATATTGGATTTGGCTACATGGACGAGGCAGGAGACTGATTGTAAAAAATAAAAAAACTAATGGTTCTTTATAGCTCAGTAAGCAGAATATTATAATGCAAAATATATATATTGAATCAGCACACACACATTGACAAAGTTATAAGTCACAACTGACTTACTGCATAACAGGGTGTCAGGGTTGCGTGAATATGAAAATAAACATCAATTTCTTCATAGGAAATTGTCAAATAATTAACCGTAATCAAGAGTACTATGCTTAACAGAGTAAAAAAAAAGGTAAGATTTGGCCTTCAAAAGAATTTTTTGAAAAATAAAAGGATTTTCCAAATTTCTAACAACCAACCTAAAGATTTTGATTTTAGTGCAACCCAATGAACTCTCTAATGAGGATATACTGTGTGCAACAAGAATACCAAGATACTGCAAATTAATTGCCACATGAATTTTTAGTATAAAAACGACCTTTTCATGATCATGGATTTCCCAAGGTATCTATGCATATAAAGGATTCCTAAAAATATCAAACTAAACAATAAAAAAAATAGTAAATTGATATTCACAATGTGATTTATATCAAAGGAATTGATCACCATGGTAATTCATAAATTTGTAGATAGAAAGTGATACTCCACAAGTCATTACAATTATCAGTATTATGGCACAGTAACTCCAACAGTTAAATCAAACACGGTAAATAAATATGACTTTTAAATCTTTAATGGTGTTCAGATACACCCACAATTTGTTGGCTTACTAATTTTTCTCAAGGAACTTGGACTCGTTCTAAAATTTGATTTAAAAAACCACAACGGTATGCATAGTGTATATAGAGTAAAAAGATTTAGGATCGGTTACCAAACAAACAGACATGTTCAAGAGTCATAAGCACAAATGGTAAAGGTAACAAAATAAGGTGATGATGCTTAACAAACAATGGACCATATCAAAACAACACGATAGAAATTATAGTTAATATATGACTAAGAACTTCAATTCTGGGTGTGTGAATTTTCATTTGTTAGTTCGTATCTTATCATCAAAAGGAAGTTGACAAGCTCAATATTATTGACTCTCTTAAATAACCATCATTGTAAGGATCAGTTCTCTCTAGTGCAATTTGTGATTAATCATAAAAGTTCACAAAATGGCAAGAGACAATTAAGAGACAGAATTGCTTATGGAGCTAACAATTGTGTTACAAGAAGCTTAACTTCTTGTAATGATAATGATTGAAGGTAATCCAAGTGAATTACCTTCAATCATTATTACAACCAGTATCAACGTTCAGCACACGGTCACTCAGTATCACATCATATTCTTAAAATCATTTACACGTGATATGCTAAAAGTTGTGTATAATAAGCCCCGTTGTATAAATTGTGAGGTTCTCATTATCCTATTAACTGACTGTCAGAAATTTAAAACATAAAATGACACAATGTAAATGTTATGCCCTGATGGCCTGATCCATCTAGAAGGAACAACTCTTCTATATTGTAAACATAACTTAATTTGATCCCCACATGGGCGGGGATCATGGATAAATAATACTATCACCACCACATTCACTGACCTTAATTGAAGGATGCTACAGTTGGGCAATAGAAGACCTAAAACTCTCAAATTCACATTCAGTCTAGTTCTACATTTGAAAGCATCAAACTCAATATTTCGTTCTAATTTCTTATGTTTACTCTTATCTGTGATTAAAATTAGAACATCTCTTACCTTCAATGCATCGCAATACAGACAAATACCAGAAAAGACCAGTACTATCACTTTCAGTCACAAAATACCAAATTCATCATATCACAGATGCTGAAACCCTGAGAAATCAAAGATCATCTGAATAACCAATCAAAATTCATAATAATAATAATAATAATAATAATAATAATAATAATAATAATAATAATACTAATAATAATACTAATAATAATACTAATAATACTAATAATAATAATAATAATAATACTAATAATAATAATAATAATACTAATAATAATACTAATAATAATACTAATAATAATAATAATAATACTAATAATAATAATAATAATAATACTAATAATAATAATAATAATAATAATAATAATAATAATAATAATAATAATAATAATAATAATAATAATAATAATAATAATAATAATAATAATAATAATAATAATAATAATAATAATAATAATAATAATAATAATAATAATAAAAGTATACATAACATCATATCAATTTCAGCATTAAATTCAATGTGTGTTGTTTGGCATTACATCAAACACATAGATAGAGAGCAAAACGGAACACATCAAATTCAAATCACAAACACTGAAATATAAACATTATTAACAAAAAACAAATAAATTCGATTAAAATAAATATACACCTGACATCATGCCAATCTCAGCCCTAAATTGTATGTGTTCTCTTCAGCATTTCAGGATACAAATATAGAAAGAACCACGAAACGAAATTTGGTAGAACAAATGGGTTTCAGAATTAAAGTTAAACACAAATTCGGGGGCTTTACCTTGTTCTTCGAAGAGGTGACTGCCTTGGAGACTGCAGCCGACACGATCAACTGCTTTGGTTTGATTCTTTGATATATGCAAGAAGTATTCCATTGGAAATATGCCATCACCTTACTCGATTTGTTTGAGGGTGGGTTTTATGTTGCTGATTTGTTTCCTGAGTTTGGGTTTTTTCGGTTGTTTCGGGGATGAAATCGAAGGTTACGAAGATTCACAAGAGTCTGGATAAGATTTTCGATGACATATTAGAAGAACGTAAGATGAAAGGGCAACGAAATGAAATCTGGGAGACGATTTTGTTGATGTTGGAGATGAGGGGAACGATTGGGAGAGAAAGAGAGAGTCAGATCTAGGGTTTGTGAATGAGAGTGACTTTGGGCTTGAGTTTTTATTTTATTTTATTTTTTAATTTTATAAAACATTCCTACTTTTTATTTTAGTCCGTACTAGTTATTAACCCATGTATTACGTGGATATTTTATAAATAAATGTTTACGAAAATTTGTAAGATAAAAAATATCATATTTGTAAGATAAAAAAATTATATCATAAAAATATTAAATTTGTTATCTTAAATAATAAATTTAGATTAGTATTAGAATATATAAAATATTTCTTTTTTAATTGTATGGATTAAATTTGAAAGTATTTGAATAAGATTTCATAGTTTCTTAATTATGAGTTAGTAAGAATATAAGAAATCTAATTATGGGAAAAAGGCAGGAAACCACAGATTTTAGAGGGATGAGGGAGTGGACATGTGTCACGATATGTTTTCTTTTATTAATAGATATATAGATAGGTCATAAAATAACTTTTACTGACTTTTTTTATATTATGTCACTAATAGTTTTAGTCACTAAATGGCAATTGTGTTGTAGTGAACCCATTTTGAACCCTTAATTTAAGGTTGCATTTAATTATTTTATTGATGTCAAATAGTATTTAAAGTAAAATGACGGTGAATACATTTTATCTTAAAAAATAAAATAAACTTAAATAAATATTTAACAATTATATATATTATACATTATCTCAGTTATCAGACTCTAACAAATAGTTACTTTTCGTATTTAATTGAGTTTTTAAAATTAGGGATTGCTCTAATGAATCTTTAATTAATTTATAAAATGATAATTGCTAATTTTATGATAATTAGCAATTTGTTCGTCCATCTTCATTCCAAAGGTGAGCATATCCATTGAGTGACTGTAACTGCTATCGTTTACAGTCAATAGTTCTTAACCAATCCTTTCTATTCACAGTCATTCGATAAAATATTGAATTTCATGATCATTACTTGATAAAAAAATAACATTTCATGATTATTCCTTAGTTGTCATTCTCGGCAAAAATAGCAGTTCATGATTGTTTCTTGACTTAATAAATTCACCATACGTTTATTATCAACTTTTGTATTTTATGTTACCAATCTTCATAAATTTCATTTCATTTCTATTTTTACATACATCGTTCAAGTACATGATTCATAGTTCAAGATTAATTAACTTTTTAAATATGAATGTTAATAAATAATTATTATTTTTATCTAAACTTTTAAATTTATCACAATAATTAATATATTTATATATTTTTTAATTAATAAAGCATATCTTAGATTTTACATCATTAAAATCAAAAAACTAGTTGTACCATCACTGTATTATCTTATTTTATTCCTAATGGTTATAACTATAATTTAATTATGTGTCATCGTCTTATTCATTTTTAATAATTATCATAAAATTAGGATTCTTAATCCATCACCATTAATTTTTATAAAAATAGATAATTGCTACAAACTACACCACTATTTGGGTGTTGAAATTTTCAAGTACTGGCAGCATTATGGTCAGTCAGTAGTGTTGTAATTATCTATGAAATAGATCTGGGCCCTGATGGTTATTGGTTCTTTGTGATGAATGTTATTTACTTTTAGACATTCATAAGAAACTAAATTATTCTAGTCATAATGTTTTTCTTTTACCATGATTGTTGTTTACTTTTAGAGATTTCAAAAAATTAATATGTAACCATTGAATACTAGTAGTCATGTTCGCTTTTAAACCGTGAAAAAAAAACTTCTTATAGTGACATGCTATTTTAAAATTGTGACCATTTATTACGTTTAACCACACAAAACAAATTAAGTCGTTGGCATAAAATATTTATTGTCAGATATTATTTTTTTACCATGACTATTGTTTACCTTTAGACACATATAATAAATCTAGTCGTCATGTTTAATTGTTTAACTATTAATAGTCAATTGTTTGCTTTTTATAAACCGTGACAAAGAAAACTTATAGGGACATTTTTTTCCACTTAAACCGTGACCACTGATTACTTTTAGTCACACAAACCAATTCTTCGTGTGACCACAAAATACTTATAGTCACTGTTTTTTCTTCTATCATTAAAACTGTAACTTTTACACACTAATAAGAAATTAACTAAACCATGATCATTAAAAAAATATAGTCACAACATTTTTTTACCATGACTATTGTTTACTTTTAGTTACATAAAAACAATAAACTGTCACCTTTAAATATTAATAGTCACAAATTTGTTTAATCCATGACAAAAAATCCTTATATTGAAAATTTTTTAATGTGTTAGATTGATAGCTTTTAGTCACAAAACAAATTAAATCGTGACTTGAATATACTTTTAATCATACCTTTTTTCATTTTACTACTACTATTGTTTACATTTAGACACACATAAAACGTAATCTGTCACCTTTAAATATTAATAGACACATGCTTGTGTGTCTTAAACTGTGACCAAAACATAATTATGGTGATATGTTTTTTTCTTAAACAGTGATTATTAATTACTTTTATATACATAAAAGAAATTAAATCGTGACAAAAAAAATACTTAGTCACATTTTTCTCTTTTATCATGAATATTGTATACTTTTAGACACACATAAGAAACTAAATCGTGACTGTAAAATACTTATAGTCACAATAATTATCTTATTTCATGACAATTGTTTACTTTTGGACACACTTATAGTCATAATGTTTTTCTTTTACCATACGTGGCTAATGAACTCCACCATTTGGTCACACAAAGCGATTTCGTGACCATATAAGTTAGCCTTCTGTCACAGTTTATTCATGTGACTAATTCCACAATATAATTTAGACTCATACAGTTAGACTTCAGGGTAGGGGTGAGCAGTATTTGGTTTGTAATCGAAGAAACCGAAAATCAAACCTAACCGAATTCGATTTAGACCAAACCAAATATTAAATTCGGTTTTCGAATTGGTCTTAGACCAAATCGAATTTTAAATTAGGTTTATGGTTTAAATTATGGTTTCACTAAATGTAGACCAAACCGAACCGAATTACCGAAAAAAATTAAATCTTTATTAAATATATATTTTATATATATAAATTTATAATCTTACAAATTTAAAATGGGCTTATCATTTATTTATTTAGTAATTGTGCCATTGTGGGATGATATAATAACTCATTACTATTACCCAACCAACCCAAAGTCCAATCCAATTATCCAAATAATAACACTAAGACGTGAGGTCCTACAACCCTTTTTGAATTCGGTAATTCGGTTTTCGAACCGAACCAAACCGAATTGTAAATCGGTTTTCGAATTGGTCTGGCTCCTTTTAAATTCGGTTTGGTTCGGTTTTCGAATTTGCCTAAAAAAAGTTTCAATTCGAAGAAACCAATTCGAGGAAACCAAAGAAACCTAAAACCGAACCGATGCTCACCCCTACTTCAGGGTGTCCCTTTGGTCACCGAAAGAGATTTCTGTGACCTTATACATATTTATCGGCACAGTTAATAACCATCACAAGATTATTATAGACATCAAACAAATAACTGTGACAAACAATGACATTTGGTAACAATGTGGCAACCGTGACAAGTTTTTGTCACGATCCTTATGTTAAACTGTGGCTTATGGTTTGAATGTGATTTGCAATGGTCACAATTATTGAGATAAACTGTGGCTATCATAATAATACAAGTTCAAATATGACCCTTTAGCCACGTCAATAACAAAAACTGTGGCTAGGCAGTTTGAACAAAATCGTGACCATAGGTCATTTTTGTACTAGTGCCAGAATCAAACAAAACTTAAGCAGGTACAGAGTTGACTAGAAATGTACCAGTGACGACATCAACAGTTTCTTTTGCCTCTTCGACAGTCAGCTGAAAGGATCTTGGTTGGGTTCTTGGAGTAGTGGAACCCTTAGCTGATTGCTGATAGAAGGTTGCGGGTGGAGCATTGTATCGGGGCCTTGTACAGTGTTTGGCATGATGCCCAATAGTAATGCAGTTATGGCAAGCCTCACCGCGTTTGGGACAATCAGACCTGTCATGTCCGTTCTGCCCACAACAATAACATTTAACAAATGCAGGATCACATTTTCCTTCATGAATTTGCTTGCAACGAGGACAAGCAGATCCTGGCGTCGATGACTGCGCATAAGATGTACCGTTCTTGGAAGACTGTTTTCCTCATCGGAGAACACATGCCTATGCTTCCTCTTTCTGGTTTTCTTGGGCTTTGCTAACATCTCTTCCCTATGCTTCAGTTCCAGTTCCTGTAACTTAAGTTCTCGTAACCTAAGTTCTTCCTCATGGCGCTTAAAGTCAATTTCACGCTGGTTTTCCTCGTCGGTTTGCACGACTGCTTTACCCTTGGTAAGCAAGTCCTTAGTCTCCTTAAATCGGTCTTCAACCGACATATCAGTCTGTAGCCGATTCCTATCCAACATAAGCTGCACCTGCCTACGATTATCCTCATTCAGCTTGTGAACGAGATCAATTAATTGAGCCTGTTGAGGAGGTACAGGCATGGCAGTGCTGCTAGATTCATTAGCAGTGTTCTCATGGTCAGTTGCTAGATCTTCTACATGAACATGTTCTTTATGCTGATCAGCCGCGGCTTCTTCAGCTTTATTAACATTGGAGGTGCCAACAATATTCGTATTCTTATCAGCCATTGGCTGAAAGTTTAAAGGAAATGAACAATATTTCCTGGCTCAGTTCAGATAAGCATATATGCATAGCATAATGCCAACATCAGATAATCACATAATAATTACATTATCATGTGAGCAGTTCATCAAGTAAGCACATAGTCAAGTCATTATCAAGTAATCACATCATCAAGTCAGTATCAAGCAGTCATTGATTTCCCGTTCCCCGACCTAACAGTCATCAATTGCCTATCTTAGGTCAAGCTGAGTGGTAGTCCTTTACTAATTAGGTTACCTCGGTGACTTGTTCGGGAATTCAAAGTCAGATAGTCAATATCGTTCCAGAGTTTAAGTATCGGGTGGCCAGTCCGATGATTAAACTGCTGCTCTGATACAAACTTTGTAACACCCAAGTTACCACAAACGGTACACGTCATTAAGTTAAAGTTGGCAATGCATTAAGTAATAATTAAATTTTACAAGTGTTTGATACCACATGTCCAAATCTCTGATTCAAGTTACTTTATGATACTTTTAGTACGAAATATGTAAAGATATAATGGTGGCCTAATCTAGCTTCTAGAATCTTCAATCAGAGTGCAGAATATTAAACAAGCTACCCGAGACCGCAAATATCCTTGTCAAAAATAGGCATCAACATTAAGGTCCAAAAGTCTGCAATCATCAAGGATCCCGGTTCACTTAGCCTGGGACGAACTACCTGCTATATTCTTGCCCTTGTCAGCTTTTCCTGAAAAGAGAGTTCAGAATTTTGTTACCATGTTCAAGGGGAGCAAGCGAGTGAGATTTCAGGATTTCGACCATCGCAGTATAGGTTTGATCCTCACTTAGAAACTTACAATCCTGGGTGGAGGCGTCATCCTAATTTCCGTTGGAGAGATGATCCGATGAGAACCTATCCATGGACCGAGATGACGAAGATCCGTTAAGGTGGAAGATCGGACCTATCACAAGATCAAAATCCAAGATGTTCCAGGATGCTCTCAATGGAATGATAAAATATTGTCGGAATCAAGCTCCCGTTTGTTCACAAAACAACCAAGCACGCTTCCTAATGTTGATCCAAGTTGAACACTAATATTAGTCCAAGTTTTGGAGCCCAAGTTCTCACTTTAATCCACAAAAAGCCCAAAAATAAATAAAATTCGGCCAAGCCCACCCATGTGCATTGTTTTGGCCATAACTTCCTCATTTTAAACCCAATTTGAGTGAAATAAAAGCCCACTTCAACCTTAGCCTTTTTCCTATATTTTCAAGAATAAAAAAGGCCCAAAATATATCCTTAGCCACGTCCATGAATCTGCCCAAAAAGGTGTCCATGTTAATTAATTTGTCAAAGATTAAATTCAAGGCATTTTGAAGGTTTTCTCAACATTATGGCCATTTACTTGGAGGAGATAAAGGGATAGAAGTTACTTGCATGATTAATACCTTCTAGAAGCTTCAAGTGGTGAAATGCCAATAATGCCCTTTTGATAAGTAGTCTTGCTTATTTGATAGTTTATCGTGATAGCTTGTGCAACTTATCTAGATAAGTAGTTGGTCTTATATTTTCTCCTATAAATAGGCACTCAATGTAACCATTTCAATCATCCTTCATTTTGAGTAAAATTGTGAGTTTTTAACTCTTATTGTTCCTTACGAACTTTTAGAACTTATCGAGTGTTTAGCTTGTGGCGTTCGAAACTTATCAATCAACTTGGTGGGGTTGATTGTCTCAATACCAAAGTTCTTGCCTCGTATATAGGCAACGGGTCGCGATTCCACGTATACCAAGTTTCTTGTCTCGTTTATAGACAACGGGTCGCGGTCCTATCCAAGTTACTTGAAACAACCATTAGAACGATCGGGCAATCGTGATCTATCACACATTGATCGGGTGAGATCACATCATTTGGTATCAGAGCTAGGTTCTATTGGTTTATTTTCTAATTTATATTTCCTTCATATCATCTTTTACTTTCTTTCTCTTCGTCCCTTCATTTTAAATTTCTTCTCTCTTCATCCTTGCATTGTGGTTCATGTTTGTAGTGGATCTTGTCAAAAATTGACTTAGTTGCTACTAATCGATTTTTTCGGGGATCATACGAGTTCTTTAGTTTTTTTTGTTCATTCTTACTTTGCATCCTTTGTTCCTAAAAAAAAGAAACAAAAAAAAAAAAACAAAAAAAGGAAGAAAAAGGAATCGCAAAAAAAAAAAGTAAAACAAAGATAAAAAAAAGGGTAAAAAAAAAGCGCAAAAGAAAAGACAAAAAAAGGAACGCAAAGTAAATTTTTATTCTTGTTAGTTTTCTTTATTTTCATTTCCTTTTCTACTTACCTTTACGTACTACTAGCATTGTTCATCTTGTTATATTTGGTTTTGTCAAATCTCTTCTTAAAGTTGTTTGGTATGTTTTGAATTCCTCAAGGCCACAAGCCCACTTGATTTTGATTTCTTTTAGTTTGTTTTGAACTTTAAGAGTTAAAAAGAGTGGTAAAAGGCGGTGTGGTAAGATCATTAGAGGGTAAAAGCCAAACACAACATACACGTGAATCGAGTGAACACAATTTTGAGTGAAACACGTAAGGGAGTGCGGGGAGGAAATAATATTTTTATTGTTATTACTTTTTGTCTTCTATTTTGCAGCACAAAAAAATGGCGGATGAGCAACCTCCTCCTAATCTTCAAATTCAAGCCATGATGGAGGAAATGCGACGATTGATGAGAACGGAATTCAACCAAATTCATGAAAGAATGGACCGATTGGAGACTGAAAGACCACAACCTATCCGCACGCCATCACAAGTTTCTTATGAAAATCATGACGACGATAGAGGAAGTGACAGATGGGAATCTGAAAGAAGAGTTCCTCGACGAAGGCCCCGAAGAGACAACAATTTGAATTCTATCAAGATGAAAATTCCATTGTTTCAAGGAAAGTAAGATCCGGAAGCGTACATAGATTGGGAGACTAAAATGGAGTTCATCTTTGATTGCCAAGACTACTCCAATCGTAAAAAGGTAAAACTCGCCGTTGTTGAATTTTCTGATTATGCACTAACATTGTGGGATCAACTTGTGATTAGTAGGCGAAGAAACGAAGAAAGACCCATTGATACATGGGAAGAAATGAAAAGGGTCATGAGACAACGTTTTGTACCAAGTCACCATTATCGTGACCTTCACAATAAGCTCCAAGGCTTGAAGCAAGGAAGTAAGTCTGTTGATTATTTCAAGGAAATGGAGGTTACCATGATCCGAGCTAACATTCAAGAGGATCGAGAAGCTACCATGGCCAGGTTGTTAAATGGCCTCAATTATGAAATTCGTGATCGTGTTGAGATGCATCATTATGTGGAGATTGAAGACATGGTCCACATGGCGGTTAAAATTGAAAAGCAACTCAAGGGAGGGGGTGGATCAAGAACGAATACCTGGAAGGCGGGTAGCTCCAAAAGGCCTGAAAGTTCATCATATTTTAATCCCAAATCTAGTCCAAAACCAACAAGCCCTTCCAAGGAGAAAGGTAATTCTGATGCTCCTAAAACTCGTGACATAAAATGTTTTAAGTGTCTTGGCAGGGGTCACATTGCAAGTCAATGTCCAAATAAGCTTGTAATGGTGCTTAGAGAAAATGGAGAAATTGAAACAGATTCTTCCGAATCATCACAAGAAGACACGAATGGTGAAGAAGAGTTGGCTGTTGAAGGAGAGTTGTTGGTTGCAAGGCGAGCCTTAAGCACTCTTTCCAAGGAAGAAGATGATGCACAAAGGGAAAACCTCTTTCACACTCGGTGTTATGTTCAAGGCAAGGTATGTAGTGTTATCATTGATGGTGGGAGTTGTACTAATGTGGCTAGTGTTTCCATGGTTGAAAAGCTAGGATTGCCGACGATGAAGCATCAAAAGCCATATAAACTCCAATGGCTTAATGATAGTGGTGAGGTGCGTGTGACGAAACAAGTGTTGGTGTCATTTCGCATTGGTAAGTATGAAGACGAGGTGTTGTGTGATGTGGTACCTATGCAAGCAAGTCATTTGCTACTTGGTAGGCCATGGCAATACGATCGGCATGTGAAACATGATGGCTTCACCAACAAGTACACTCTTGTTCATAAAACCAAAGCCATAACTCTTGTGCCGATGTCACCGAGTCAAGTTTATGAAGATCAAGTCCGACTTCAAAGGGATGTGAAAAACAAAGAAGGTGAGCCTAATGAAAATAATAAACACAAAAAAGGTTCAAATGAAAAACAAAAAGATAAGAAAATATTTGTGGGTGAAAAGGAAAGTCAATATTGTGCATTTGCAAAAAGGGGTGAAATAAAGGAAGCCTTGAATTCGGAGATGTCTTTTGTGCTTCTTTTGATCAAAGAAGCTTATTTAAATGATTTGGAAGGTATTATCCCGAGCAAAATTAAATCTCTTTTGCAGGAATTTGAAGACTTGTTTCCCGAGGAAGTTCCCAATGGATTGCCACCAATTCGCGGGATCGAACACCAAATTGACTTTGTTCCAGGATCTTCCATTCCAAACAAGCAGGCGTATAGAACAAATCCGGAAGAAACCAAAGAGTTGCAACGGCAAGTTAAGGAATTACTTGAGAAATGATGGATTCTAGAAAGCATGAGTCCGTGTGCGGTTCCCGTATTACTGGTACTGAATAAGGATGGATCATGGAGGATGTGTGTAGATTGTCGTGCCATCAACAATATCACGGTAAAGTATCGCCATCCAATCTCTCGATTAGATGATACGCTTGATGAATTGTATGGCTCAAAGTTGTTTTCAAAGATTGATCTAAAGAGCGGGTATCATCAAATTCGCATGAATGATGGTGACGAATGGAAAACAACTTTCAAAACAAAGCATGGTTTATATGAAAGGTTAGTTATGCCTTTTGGGTTAACTAATGCTCCAAGTACGTTCATGAGATTAATGAACCATGTTTTGCGTGATTTTATTGGGAAATTTGTGGTCATTTACTTTGAAGATATTTTGATTTATTCCAAGAGTTTGAATGATCATCTTGAGCATCTAATGTGTGTTTTGAGTGTGCTTAGGAAGGAACAGCTTTATGCGAACTGGAAGAAGTGAACTTTTTGTACCGACCACATTGTATTTCTTGGATATGTGGTTAGTTCTCATGGAATATCTGTTGATGAAGAAAAGGTAAAGGCTATTCAAGATTGGCCAACTCCAAAGAGCGTAAGTGATGTGAGGAGTTTTCATGGTCTTGCAAGTTTTTATCGCCGATTTGTGAAAAACTTTAGCACCTTGGCATCACCACTCACCGAAGTGATTAAAAAGAATGTTGGTTTTAAATGGGGCAAAGAGGAAGAGCAAGCTTTTGAAAAACTAAAGTTTCATTTAACTCATGCTCCTTTGCTTTCTTTGCCAAATTTTGATAAAACTTTTGAGATTGAGTGTGATGCATCAGGTGTTAGAATTGGTGCGGTTTTAATGCAAGAAGGAAAACCATTGGCATATTTTAGTGCAAAGTTAAGTGGTGCAACTTTAAACTATCCCACATATGACAAAGAGATGTATGCCTTGGTTCGAGCACTAAAAACTTGGCAACACTATTTGTGGACCAAGGAGTTTGTCATTCATTCTGATCATGAGTCCTTGAAGTTTCTAAAAGGACAACAAAAGTTCAACAAGAGACATGCTAGGTGGATGGAGTTTCTTGAGACATTTCCATATGTCATCCGATTCAAGAAAGGTAAGGAAAATATTGTGGCTGATGCACTTTCACGAAGGTACTCTTTACTCTCTTCTCTTGACTCTAAAATTCTGGGTTTAAACAAATCAAAGAGTTGTATCGTGAAGATGTGGATTTTGGTATGATTTTTCAAAGTTGTGAAAAGGGCTCTTTTAAAAAGTTTTTCATACATGATGGGTTTTTGTTCAAAGAATCAAAACTTTGCATTCCAAACACTTCTTTACGTGAACTTTTGGTTTGGGAGGCACATAGTGGAGGCCTTATGGGTCATTTTGGTGTGGCAAAAACATTGAATATTTTGCGGGAACATTTCTTTTGGCCAAAAATGAAAGTTTATGTTGGAAAATTTTGTGAAAAGTGCATTGTTTGTAAACAAACCAAATCAAAGGTTCAACCTCATGGTTTATACACTCCTCTTCCTATACCAAGTGAACCATGGGTTGATCTTTCTATGGATTTTGTGTTGGGATTGCCAAGAACTAAAATTGGCAAAGATTCGATATTTGTGGTTGTTGATCGGTTTTCGAAAATGGCGCATTTCATTCCATGCAATCGAACCAATGATGCCTCAGATACTTCAGATTTGTTTTTTAAAGAAGTGGTTAGATTGCATGGCATGCCAAGAACTATCGTCTCGGATCGGGACACAAAGTTTTTAAGTTACTTTTGGAAAACTTGTGGGGAAAATTGGGAACAAAGCTTTTGTTTTCTACAACTTGTTATCCCCAAACGGATGGACAAATTGAAGTTGTTAATCGTACACTTGGTACTTTGTTGAGATCAATAGTGGGGAGAAATGTGAAAACTTGGGAGCAATGCTTACCCCATGTTGAGTTTGCATATAATCGAAATGTGCATTCTGCTACTAAGTATTCACCTTTCGAGATTGTATATGGATTTAAGCCATTAACTCCTATGGATTTAACTCCTTTGCCTGTGAATGAGCATTTGAATTTAGATGGCAAGAAGAAGGCGGAATTTGTCAAGCAAATCCATGAGCAGGCAAAACACAACATTGAAGAGCGCACCAAGAAGTATGAACAACAAGCAAACAAGGGAAAAAGAAAGATTAATTTTGAACCAAGAGATTGGGTGTGGCTTCAATTAGGAAAGGAACGGTTTCCAACAAAACGGAAGTCAAAGTTAATGCCAAGAGGAGATGAACCATTTCAAGTGTTGCAGAAAATCAATGATAATGTTTACGAACTTGACCTTCCAGATGAGTATAATGTTCATGATGTTTTTAATGTAACTGACTTGACTCTGTTTAATGCAGGTGAAGATTTAAGGACAAATCACTTTCAAGAGGAGGGGAATGATGAGAACCTGTCGAAGGACCGAGATGACGAAGATCCATTAAGATGGAAGATCGGACCTATCACAAGATCAAAATCCATGATGTTCCAGGATGCTCTCAATGGAATGATTAAATATTGTCGGAATCAAGCTCCCGTTTGTTCGCAAAACAACCAAGCACGCTTCCTAATGTTGATCCAAGTTGAACACTAATATTAGTCCAAGTTTTGGAGCCCAAGTTCTCACTTTAATCCACAAAAGCCCAAAAATAAATAAAATTCGGCCAAGCCCACCTATTTGCATTGTTTTGGCCATAACTTCCTCATTTTAAGCCCAATTTGAGTGAAATAAAAGCGCACTTCAACCTTAGCCTTTTTCCTATATTTTCAATAATAAAAAAGGCCCAAAATATATCCTTAGCCACGTCCATGAATCTGCCCAAAAAGGTGTCCATGTTAATTAACTTGTCAAAGATTAAATTCAAGCCATTTTGAAGGTTTTCTCAACATTATGGCCATTTACTTGGTGGAGATAAAGGGATAGAAGTTACTTGCTGATTAATACCTTCTAGAAGCTTCAAGTGGTGAAATGTCAATAATTCCCTTTTGATAAGTAGTCTTGCTTATTTGATAGTTTATGGGTAGGGTAGTGGTATGGTGGGTATGTGAGGTAGGGTATGTAGGTTAAGAGTAGGGTGGGGTAGGTGGGGTTGGGTAGGTGGGGTTGGGTAGGTTGAGGGTTTGGTGTTGTGAAATAAATTAATGTGTATCTTTTTTAAATTAATTGGATTGATCCAGATGGATCATGGATCGATCTATTTGTTGATCCAGATCCATGGATCAATTTTATTGGATCTTCAAATGGATTATTGGATTGATTTCTTTGACCCATTAAACATAAAATTGGATTTGGATTGGATCGGATTTGGATCAAAAGTGATCCATTGCCAGGTCTAGTTTATCATGATAGCTTGTGCAACTTATCTAGATAAGTAGTTGGTCATATATTTTCTCGTATAAATAGGCACTCAATGTAACCATTTCAATCATTCTTCACTTTGAGTAAAATTGTGAGTTTTTAACTCTTATTGTTCCTTACGAACTTTTAGAACTTATCGAGTGTTTTAGCTTATGGCGTTCGAAACTTATCAATCAACTTGGTGGGGTTGATTGTGGCGTTCTCTATACCTAAGTTCTTGCCTCGTATATAGGCAACGGGTCGCTGTTCCACTTATACCAAGGTTCTTGTCTTGTTTATAGACAACGGGTCGCGGTCCTATCCAAGTTACTTGAAACAACCATTAGAACGATCGGGCAATCGTGATCTATCACACATTCATCGGGTGGGAGCACATCAGTTACGCCCTTTGGACTAACCAATGCTCCGAGTACATTCATGATGTTAATGAATCATGTTTTACAAGAGTACATTGGTAAGTTTGTAGTGGTCTATTTTGATAATATCCTGATTTATAGCATAAATGTTGAAGTTCACTTGGAACATTTGCGTCTTGCTTTGGAAACTTTAAGAAAAGAGTCATTATTTGCTAACTTAAAGAAATGCACATTTTGCATGGATAAGGTTGTTTCTCTTGGTTTTGTTATAAGTGGCCAGGGAATTGAGGTGGATGACGAGAAGGTTAAGGCAATCAAAGAATGGGCAACTCCAACAACAGTGTCCCAGGTTAGAAGCTTCCATGGGTTTGCAAGTTTCTATCGAATGTTTGTTCGTGACTTCAGTACCATAGCCGCCCCCTTAATGAACTTGTGAAGCAGGAGGTTAGTTTTCATTAGGGAGAATAGCAAGAAGCTGCATTGCCTAATTTCAATTAAATGTTTGAACTTGAGTGTGATGCATTCGGGGTGGGTATTGGGGCTGTCTTATTCAAGAAGGTAGACCAATTCAATATTTTAGTGAAAAATTAAAGGGGGCTCACTTGAATTATTCCACTTATGAAACAGAGCTTTATGCATTGGTTAGATCTTTGCAAACATGGCAGCATTACTTAAGGCCTAAGGAATTTGTGGTTCATACGGATCATGAGTCCCTTAAGTACCTTAAGGGGCAAGCTAATTTGAGTAACAGGCATATCAAGTGGGTTGAATTCAATGAGTCATTTCCATATGTGATCAAATACAAAAAAGGTAAAGAAAACATTGTGGCTGATGCATTGTCTAGACGTCATACTCTTATCACCACATTGAGTTCTAAGCTTCTTGGGTTTGGATCACTTAAAGAATTGTACAAACATGATTTTGAATTTTCTTCCTTATACGCTGCTTGTGAACATGCTTCATTTGATAAGTTTTATAGGGATGATGGTTATTTGTTTAAAGAAAACAAGTTATGCATTCCAAAGTGTTCTATACGGGAGCTATTTGTACGTGAGGCTCAGGGTGGAGGGTTGATAGGCCATTTTGGTGTCCAATTGACATTGGATATTTTGAAAGAACATTTCTATTAGCCTAAGATGAGAGAAGATGATATGAATTCTTCGTAGAAGAGTTCACAATTTTATCGGATCGTCCTTGATGATCTTTCTTCCAAGAACCCAACCCTTTACTTATGAATTCAACAATATTGGATATATGAATCCAACACCTTTGAATTACAACGAAAGCAAGTAATCGGAGTTATACGAAACACAACAACTAAGCGGAAGAGTACTTAGTTGCAGCCAAGTGAGAATTGCAAGCACAATTAGTCTTGCAAGACCCAAATGAGTTCAATTATGAGAACTACAAGTGAAAGGAAAAACCTCAAAATATGATTTGATTTAAAAATGTGTTGATTACAACCTTGAAAGATCACCTATTTATAGGGAAAAGATGACCTTTGAAACTACCCATACTTATCACATAAAGACTTTTCATTCATCCTAATTTAATTAAAAAAGCCCTTAATCTTTTTACTAGCTTAATCTGGAAGATTCCATAAAAAGTTAGACAATTTATCAAAATGGGTCATGAAGACACAAAATCCACACTTTAAAAAGCAAGCCCAACACACTAAGATGGTTTATTAACTTGGGCTTGTAGCCTTGGGTCTTCAATAATTCTTTGGCATTGGCCGAGGCAATTATTTGATTGAGACTTTCTTGCATATTCTTTTTTCTCAAACGTGTCATTGGTCCATGCATTTCTTCAAGTGGCTCCTTTGTCAAAACTCCATCGTCAATCTTTAATTTATCTCCGCTTATCTTTATTTTGTTGATTATTGGAGTTCCATCAGAAGATCTGTGAAAGATGTGTGCCATGTAAACAGGCCAAATCAAAATCCAAGCCTCATGGGTTACCGTATATGCCACTGCCAATTCCTCAGCAACCATGGGTTGACATCTCAATGGACTTCGTGATTGATCAGCGATCGGGTTTCCTAGAACAAAGTATGGTCATGATTCTGTGTTTGTGGTGGTTGATCGATTCTCTAAAATGTCACACTTCATTGCGTGTAAGAAGACTGGTGATGCTTCACATGTTGCAGACTTGTTTTTCAAAGAGATTGTTCGTTTGCATGGTGTACCGCGAACCATAATAAGTGATAGGGATGTCAAGTTTCTGAGTCATTTTTGGTGTGTTCTTTGGATTAAGTTAGGTACCAAACTTTTGTTTTCTACCACAAGTCACCCCAAACCGAAGGGCAAATAGAAGTGGTTAATCGAACCTTGTCCCAATTACTTCGAGTGATTATTTTGAAGAACTTGAGAACTTGGGAGAATTGTTTGCCTTTTGCAGATTTTTTCCAGTTTAGAAGGAAAGCGGAAGGCAGAATTCGTGAAGCAATTACACGAAAAGGTAAGACTCAATATTGAGAAAAGGACAGAACAATACACAAAGTAAGCAAACTAAGGCAGTAAAAAGATAGTGTTTGAAGCTAGAGATTGGGTATGGCTGCATTTGAGAAAAGATAGATTTTCCTACGAAGCAAAGATCCAAATTGCAACCTAGAGGAGATGGACCATTTCAAGTGCTCGAAAGGATCAACGACAATTCTTACAAGCTAGATCTTCCAGGTGAGTATCAAGTTAGTTCAACATTCGATGTTTCTGACTTGTCTCCTTTTAATGTAGGTGACGATTCGTGGACGAATCCTTTTCAAGGGGAGAGAATGATGGAGGATCATCAAACCATTCCAAAGATGTCATGGAAATACGTGAAGGCCCAATGACAAGAGGACGATCGAAGAAGATTAAAGAAGTTTTTACGAGCTTAGTTGTTGATATCCGAGAGTCTGAATGCAAAGACGATGCTCAACCGCAAGTGATGAAGCATGTTACTAGACTTGAAGCGTTAGATCCTAATGTGGAAGCATAAAAGCCCAAAAGATGCATTGGATCCTAATATGGAAGCATAAAAGCCCAAAAGATGCATTTTCTTGAGTCTTTGAAATACTATGGGCTAGTACTATGCCCAAGTGGTAGAATGGATGTATTTTGAAGTCCATTACAAGTTTATTTGAGTCCAATAAAGGCCTAGAAATGCCTAATCCGTTTTTTTAGTTTAAAAGTTCTAGAATTATCTACCAAGTGATAACAAAATTTCTAGATTCATGGATTAAAGTCCCTTCTTTAATCCATTGAATTTAATTAGTGTCTTTTGAGTTGGTTTTTAAAGCCTATAAATAGATGGCTTCCTATGTACTTTCAAATCAATTCACTTGAGAAATATATATCTTTCTTTTGAGTTTTACTCATCTTTGTGAGCTTTGTTCTTTGTTGGAGAGTTCATAGTTCAAGAACTTATCAAGATTGTGAGCACATTCTTGTGGTGTTCTCGTATTCCTTTGGTTCTTAGTTCTTATAACTAACGGGTCAAGGACTTGCTCTAGGCGTGTTGAAGTCCCAATTATCGGGTGCTTTGACGCCTAATCTATCCTATACGAAGGTTCCAATATACAGTTAACTTGCGGGTCAACGTTTCGTATCAATAATAATAGCAAAAAAGAAAGAGAGAATAAAGTGTCGAGCGAAAACTATAAGAGTGAATAGCCAAAAGCAAGTGAGACAAAAGGTGTTTTGTTTGCAATCATGAGAGATGTAGATAGGGTTTATCTTCTCACAAACTTCTTGTTGTACTTTTGTACCAAGAGGTTTATTTATCTACTAATGATTCATCTCACACTTTGCCCTTGGAAGTTGTTTCTATTTGGAATGATTTAACATATGTGTTGCCTGAAGATGTACCCGATGGATTGCCACTAATTCTTGGCGTACAACATCAAATTGATTTGACGCCTTGTGCAACAAGTTCGATAGACTGGCATATAGAGCAAATCCAGAAGAAACAAAGGAGCTTCAGAATCACCGCTTCAAGGAGGTCGTCTCATTACGTACTTCAGTGAAAAGTTAAACGGTGCAACGCTGAATTATCTGACTTATGACAACGAAGTGTATGCTATTTTGAGAGCTTTGGAGACATGATAACATTATCTCATGCCTAAGGAATTTGTGTTTCACACTGACATGATACCCTTAAGTACTTGAAGGGCCTAAGAAGTCTTTACTAAAGGCATGCAAAATGGAATGCATTCATTGAAACGTTCCCATATGTTGTGTATTATAAGAAAGGTAAAGAGAATATTGTGGCTGATGCACTATCGTGAATGTATACTCTCCTTACCACTTTGGATTCTAAAGTCATGGGTTTTGAGTTTACTAAGGAGTTGTATGTCTAATAGTGATTTTGCAAATGTTTTCATGGCATGTGAAAAATCAGCTTTTAATAAGTTTTTCAGGCATGAAGGGTTTTTGTTTAAAGAAAATATGTTGTGCATCACTTCTTGATTCTGCGTGAACTATTGACTCACGAATCTCATAGTGGAGGCTTATTGAGCCACGTTTGCATTTTGAAAACCTTGGATGTTTTGAAAGAACATTTTTATTGGCCTAAAATAAAAAAGGAATGTTAAACGTATTTGTGGTCATTGTCTTAATTGTAAAAAGGCTAAGTCAAAGTCACTTCCTCACAGATTGTACACTCCACTTCCCATTCCTCATTCTCCTTGGATCGATATTTCCATGGATTTCATAGGTTTGCCAAGGAGTCAAAAAGGAATGGACTCAGTTTTTGTTGTTGTTGCTAATTTTTCAAAAATGACACATTTCATTGCTTGTAGAAAGACAGATAATGCAAAGCATGTGGTTGATTTGTTTTTCAAGGAAATTGTTCGTTTGCATGGTATTCCAAAAACCATTGTGTCTGATAGAGATTTAAAAATTTTAAGTTACTTTTGGAAAACTCTTTGGGGGAAAATTAGGCACAAAGTTACTATTCTCAACTTCAAGTCATCGACAAACTGATGGGCAAACTGAAGTGACAAATAGGACATTAGGGGTTTTGTTAAGGGCTGTTTGTAACATCCGGTGTAAGGTCTACCACTGCAAGATCTATCTAGACGCGGATCCGTGAACGAGTGCGGAATCCTCGTTGACGGTTAGACGGACAACTCTCAACCAACGGAACACGGAGACTATTAGACGCTGAACGAACGACACACGAACGATCCTACGAACTAATTCTCTCCGAAACGGCACTCACCTAGCTGATAAACTCGAGATCGCCTTTGCTTAATCCCTCACGAATTCTGCAAAAAGTCCCTTAATGATTCGAGTCTATCCCTAATTATAGACCCTGATTCGAGTCTGTTGTGGGCCAAGCTCGAATCTGGCCCAAGGCCCATTCGAGTCTGTCCATATTGACAGTCTCGAATCTAGCCCATTCGAATCTAAGGTCTCATTCGAATCTATCTCAGATTCGAATGTATTCCCTTAAGTAATTCGAATCTACCCAAAAACACTTAAACTCTTAAGTGATGAAACTTATGTTTTACTTATGCTTGAGTTAATCTTTGACCTTTATGTTTGAACTTCTTGTAATATGTTACATCAAGTTCAAACACACAATCAATAACAGACAAACACATATAAACATATATATCAAAACACTTGTTAATACTCAGAATATTACTTAAACCATAATGCAGATCGATTAGACTGCTATCGTCACACAGGGTGTACCAACAGACTCCCCCTTGACGATAGCTTCTAATTATTTACATTACATCAAATTTAAGTACTAGAGCTATATATACTACTACCTGCATATAATCCAGCATCTATACAAACTTTAACTACCTTTTGGAACTTCCTGGCTTCAGATCTCCATGGTTCAGTAAAGAAGATAGGCTGATCATGAAGCTTCTTCAGGTCGTCCTTTGATAGGTTTATCAAATGCAGTGGATCATATACCTTCAAAATGACCTGCTCGTCTTGATCCTCCATGATGGCTTCAGCAGAGTCAATCTCGAGGTACCACCATTTCATATTGCTCAAAACGTTCTGTGGCATTGATTTCATTGGAACTTTCTTTAGACACCTCACAGGTGTGTATTCCATCCTGGCCCATGGCCTACCTGTATGAGGATCTATTCTCGACTGATCCTCGACCCTCTTTCCGGTCCTTGGCTTTAGTCGCTCGAACTTTCCTGATCTTCCTTCTTTCCTTATGATTCTAGCCACGACTTCAGCGTACTGGTCTTCACCTATATTAATTAACTCTTTCCATGCAAGCTCCTTTACTTCAATCTTGGGCAATGAGTTAAATGCTTTTAGTGTTCGCCTCAAGTATTGTAGTCCATCTCTTCTTTTCAAGATAAATAGCTGCAGTTCTTTGTCAAAGAACCAGCTTATAATGCCTCCTGAGAAGTTTCCAGCACCTGGAACTCTCATTTTCTTCTTCATCTTCAAACGATATTTCTTTTCCTCTTTCTTGAACCAAAGATTTATCAAGTCAGTTCTCGATGGCTCCTTCTCGGCCTCTTCAAGTTCTTTGTCCTCGACCGAGGCTATCTTGATATAGTCAATGTCAATCACATTATGATTTTGTCCTTCATATAGCTCCGTGACAGGTTGTGAATTGACAATAACCTCATTGACTTGATCGTCTTCATCATCCAAAACTTCATCGTCTGATTTCCAGTCCACAACCTCCTCTGGAATAAATTCTCCTTCTTCTAACTCTTCTTCTTCATCGTCAAAATCCATAAGCTCTTCCTCTATGTCCTTCAGTGCATCAATCATGTCACTGTCCAGAACCCTCGAGGAACCTGCTTCTTTTCCAGAACCTCCTACTTCTCCTTCTGTACTTGGCTCCCCCTGAATTTGTGTAACTAGAGCTGCAGGAAAATCTACAGACTCAATCTCTTTATTCGCACCGGGATCATCGCCGTCATTATCATCTCTTCTCTGCACCTGATGATCTCGGCACGATGTCTCCCCCTGAGCCTGTAAATTTTTCATTAACTGCTCAATTAGGGAGCGCATCGACCTTATCTCAGCTGCCTGATCGCAAACAAAAGTTTTCATTTCTACGTTCTCTTCCTGGACTTGCTCCACAATCTTCTTCAAATCGGCATTTTCTTTATCAAGATTTGCATTATGAGTCTGAATTTCTCCGATCGCGTTTGTTAGGCTTAAGATTTGGACATTCTGGAAGTCAACGCGAGCTTTAAGCTGCAGAAACCTTTGGTTGTCAGAGTATGTGGTCGAGATAGATGGAATGGACTGTATAGGAGTAGGAATGAACGGTGATGGTATATAAGGTTCATCTTGAGGTGCTGGTGGTGGTGGTGGTGGACTGGTGGTTTGAGGTTCTTGATGTTGTGGAATTTCTGGTTGATCTTCAGGAGCTGAAGATGATCCTTGCATGAACCTGTGACGTTTGGCCCGTTGCCTTGTCACTAGTTGAGGAACTTCCTCTTCTTCAAAATCAGACTCCTCCAATTCCCTGTTTACGCGCCTCCTCGAACCACATTGAAGAGCTAGTCGCACAAAGAGTGGCTGCCGCTATAGCCACATATGAGGCAAATAGGAATAGCTCAGCAAATGGAGATGGTGGTGCTAGCCGCACCACGGGAGGAACGGAAATCCACGCAAAAGGTTGTGGAATTAAAGGATTTTTAAGTTGCAAACCCCGGTATTTCAACGGAACTGAAGGAGCCGTTGGCTTGATACGATGGTTTGAGAAGTTAGAATCTGTCTTTCGCGTCAGCGGATGTGCTGAGGGAGATAAGGTGAAGTTTGCTACTCACACCCTACAAGATAGCGCCCTCACGTGGTGGAATTCCTATGTCCAGTCTGTAAGTATCGATGAAGCCTACCAACTCACATGATCCGCGTTAAAACAAATGATGACGGACGAGTATTGTCCGAGGAACGAACTCCAGAAAATGGAATCGGAGTTCTGGAACCTGTCGATGAAGGGAACAGATGTGACGGGGTACACCAACCGATTTCATGAGCTAAGCATTCTGTGCCCTCAAATGGTGACCCCGGAGTACAAAAAGATTGAACGTTACATTTGGGGACTCGCTCCTCAAATTCAAGGTAACGTGACTGCCTCAAACCCATCCACCCTGCAGGATGCCATCAGGATGGCCAATAATCTTATGGACAAAGTAGCCCGGAGGAATGAAGCCAAGGCCGGGGAGAACAAAAGAAAGTGGGAAGACAAGACGGGGAAGAATGCGGGTTCACAATCCAAAAAGCCCGAGACCATTAAGGCTTACGCAGCTGGAACTGAGCCAAGAAGAGGTTATACCGGTACCAAGCCTTTCTGCACTAAATGCACCTTCCATCACAACCAGGGTCCCTGTCCAACCCACTGTGAGAAATGCAAACGTCTGGGGCATATGGCCAAGGACTGTAAAACTGGAGCCCCGGGAACCAGTGGCAGCAATCAAAAAGGCTGCTTTGTATGTGGAGTTACTGGGCACTTCAAGAGTGAGTGCCCGAAACTGAGGAATGGTGGAGGAGCTCAAGGGAGAGCTTTTGTGTTGGGAGCAGGTGACGCTCGTCAAGATCCCCACGTGGTATCAGGTACGTTTTTATTAAACGACATTTATGCTTACGTACTCTTTGATACTGGGGCTGATAGGAGCTTTATATCTGATAAGTTTAGTAAGCAATTGAATGCCGCTCCGTTTCCCTTAGACAACTCTTATACTATAGAACTGGCTGACGGTAAAATAATAGAGGCAAGTAGTATCATTAAGGAATGCACACTGAAGCTGGCAGATCATCCCTTTAAAATAGACTTGATGCCTATAGAACTCGGAAGTTTCGACGTAGTAGTCGGTATGGATTGGTTGTCACACAATCAGGCCGAGATTTTGTGTGGTAAGAAAGTGGTACGGATACCACTCCACAAGAAGAAGTTCCTAACAGTCCAAGGAGAAAGAAAGAACCGACAGTTGAATGTCATATCCGGCCTAAGAACATTAAAGTGCCTTAGGAGAGGTTGTCATGCAGTACTGGTGCAAATTGTAGAAAAAGAGGCGGAGGAGAAGCGACTTGAGGATATTCCAGTGGTTTGTGACTATCCGAAGGTCTTCCCGGAAGATTTGCCTGGACTTCCGCCAACTAGACAAGTAGAGTTCGAAATCGATTTGGTGCCGGGAGCTGCACCGATCGCAAGAGCCCCATATAGACTCGCCCCTTCTGAGATGCAAGAGCTATCCAATCAATTACAAGAGTTGATGGATAAAGGATTCATTCGACCAAGTTCCTCACCTTGGGGAGCTCCGGTCTTGTTCGTGAAAAAGAAAGACGGATCCTTCAGAATGTGCATAGACTACCGAGAGCTAAACAAGTTAACGGTAAAGAACCGCTACCCTCTCCCCAGAATTGACGACCTATTTGACCAACTGCAAGGATCTAGTTTCTACTCTAAGATTGATCTGCGATCCGGTTATCATCAAGTAAAAGTTCGGGAAGAAGACATACCCAAGACAGCATTCAGAACTCGTTATGGACATTACGAATTCCAGGTAATGCCATTCGGTTTGACTAACGCACCAGCCGTATTCATGGACCTCATGAATCGTGTGTGTAAACCGTATCTGGACAAATTTGTGATAGTGTTCATAGACGATATTCTCATCTATTCCAAAAATAAGGAAGAACATGAACAGCATCTCAAGTTGATCTTGGAGTTGCTAGAAAAGGAACAGTTATACGCCAAATTTTCAAAATGTGAATTTTGGTTGCGAGAAGTTAAATTCCTTGGACATGTGATCAACAGCCAGGGAATCCAAGTTGATCCATCAAAAATCGAGGCCATAAAGAACTGGGCGACTCCTAGAACCCCACGGAAATCCGCCAATTTCTAGGACTTGCCGGTTATTATAGGCGATTTATCGAAAACTTCTCAAAGATAGCGGGTTCCTTAACGGAATTGACTCGAAAGGATGTGAAGTATATCTGGGGTGAAGAGCAAGAAAAGGCGTTTCAGCAGTTAAAGCAAAGGTTGTGTAGTGCACCAATTCTGTCCTTACCTGAAGGGACTGAAAATTTTGTGGTCTACTGTGATGCCTCACACAATGGATTAGGTTGTGTGCTCATGCAAAGGGATAGAGTCATTGCTTACGCATCACGGCAGCTCAAAATTCACGAGGTGAACTATACGACTCATGACTTGGAGCTTGGAGCAGTGGTGTTTGCTCTCAAAATATGGAGGCACTACCTGTACGGAACTAAATGCACCGTATTCACAGACCATAAGAGCCTTCAGCATATTCTGAACCAGAAAGAGTTAAACATGAGGCAACGTCGTTGGGTTGAACTACTTAGTGACTATGACTGCGAAATTCGTTATCATCCGGGGAAGGCGAATGTCGTAGCTGATGCCCTGAGCCGAAAGGAACGGGTTAAATCCTTGAGAGTCCGAGCTTTGGTCATGACTATACAGTCAAACCTAAACTCTCAAGTCCGCGAGGCACAAGAAGAAGCAGTCAAGGAGGGTAATATACTGGATGAAGCCTTGAGAGGGATGGATAAGCAGTTCGAAATCAAGCCGGATGGATGTCGACACTTCATGGGCAGAATTTGGTTACCAAAATTCGGAGGAGTAAGAAAGCTGGTCGTGGATGAAGGGCATAAGACAAGATATGCTATTCATCCAGGGGCAGATAAAATGTATCACGACTTGAAAGGAATGTACTGGTGGCCAAATATGAAGGCTGACATTGCTACCTACGTCAGCAAGTGCTTAACATGTTTGAAGGTTAAAGCTGAGCACCAAAAACCATCAGGATTGCTAGTTCAACCAGAAATACCCTAGTGGAAGTGGGAAAACATCACCATGGATTTCATCACCAAGTTGCCAAAGACGTCTGGAGGTTATGACACTATTTGGGTGATTGTGGATCGGCTTACCAAAACTGCACATTTCCTGCCCATTAAGGAGACTGATAAGATGGATAAGTTAACACGAATCTATCTTAAAGAAGTCGTCTCAAGGCATGGAGTGCCAGTATCAATTATTTCAGACAGAGACAGCCGGTTCACATCAAGATTTTGGCAGTCATTGCAAGAAGCACTGGGTACACGCCTAGATATGAGCACAGCCTATCACCCACAAACGGATGGTCAGAGTGAAAGGACGATTCAGACGCTGGAAGACATGTTAAGGGCATGTGTCATCGATTTTGGCAAAAGTTGGGACAGACACCTGCCATTAGTCGAGTTTTCCTATAACAACAGCTATCACTCAAGCATTAAGACCGCCACATTCGAGGCACTCTACGGTCGAAAGTGTCGATCACCTCTTTGTTGGGCTGAAGTAGGAGATAGTCAAATTACTGGACCGGAAATCATCCAGGAGACTACAGAAAAGATAGCCCAGATTCGTAACCGGTTAAAAATCGCGCGGGATCGGCAGAAAAGTTATGCAGACATTCGACGGAAGGATTTGGAGTTCCAAGAGGGAGATCAAGTAATGTTAAAAGTCTCGCCTTGGAAGGGCGTAATCCGTTTTGGGAAACGAGGAAAACTCAATCCTCGTTATATCGGAGCATTCAAGATCACCAAAAGAATTGGCCCGGTAGCTTACCGACTCGACCTGCCCCCAGAGCTTAATAACGTTCATAATACCTTCCACGTGTCCAATCTTAAGAAGTGTCTGGCTGATGAATCACTCGTTATACCCATGGACGAGCTGGAGTTAGACGATAAGTTGAACTTCATTGAGCAACCTGTAGAAATAATGGACCGCGAAGTCAAGAAACTAAAGCACAGCCGGATCCCGATAATAAAAGTCAGATGGAACTCTAAGCGAGGTCCTGAGTTTACATGGGAACGCGAGGATCAGTTCCGGGAAAAATACCCTCACCTGTTCTCAGATATTCAAGCAGTGGAGAACACGAGCTAATTTCGGGACGAAATTCCCTTAACAGGGGGAGACTGTAACATCCGGCACTGAACCAGGTTAGCAACAAAACCCTAATCCACATTTAATAGTCAATTATAGTCTAATCAGTGGTCATTAGAAATTAATCAAGTGATTAACAAGGTTTATTAGAAAATTCAACTCAATTAGAATCAAATTCATCAGTGCGATGAATCGGAAAATCAATTAATCCGATCGATTTACGATATGAGGGATTAATTCAACTAAGTACATAATTAAATTATGATTAGTGACACTAATCATACACTAATACAATTACTTAACATTAATTATGCAAGACTAACACAATTCATTAAAACAATGCATTCAAAAAGTATTTTGAATTTACAAGAAAAGGGAAATACAAGAATACATTCTAAATACATTCTAAATACTTTTATACAAAAAAAATGAAAATACATCAAAAATACACCCATATAGGCTGGCCACTAGGAAGGACACAAGGACACAAGAAAACAATTTTTTTTATAAACCTCCATCACCCTTTCAACATCAAATCCTTCAACACCATTTCCTTTCAATTCAAGAGGGATTTTACACTCAACCTCCACCTTTTCAAAGACCAATTTTCTCTATAAATAGGGAGCAATCCTCCTCATAATTTTCACACCAAAAACCCTTTCTTCCTCTCACAAGATCCGGCCACCTCTCTCTTTTCCAAGAGAAAGTTGCAAATTTTGCATTCTTTCAACATTTCAAGTGTTCTTTTGGTACAAGTCTTGCAAGGATCTCAACTTCTACTCATTTTCATTCCTATAACACATCAAAGTAAGTATATACTAGCTTATATCATCTTATATTTATGTTCATATAAGTCTTGCTTAATATATATAATCACCTACAACAACAAGTTTCATAAAAACTCAAGTTTATAAGTTTCTAGTGGTTATTTTTAAGTTGTTTCTTTAAATGTGCTTATGAATATATGAACACATTATAAGCATGTTAATATTATGAAAACATGTGTTTTATATGTGGTTTTATAACTATTATGGCTTTTAAACAAGTTGTCTTTAAATAAACAACAAGAATCATAAGTTGTTTTAAATTTATAAACTACGGAATTTCGGCAGAATATTTGTATCGACTTTGAAAAATCATAACTAATTCATAACTCAACGAAATGAGTTGATTCTTGTCTCAAAAGTTAGATCTATGTCTTAACTATAGATCTGCAATTTTTCATAATTTATTTTGAAGTTTAAGACCTCCAGAAATTATTTGAGAAACCGAAAGTTTGACAGCTCAAAAATGGCCAACATAGCGTTTTTAACGAGATTTTTCACCAACCTAAACAACTCGAAAAATGGTCGTTCTTGATTCTAAAACTCCTTTGTATATAGTAGGTTAATGTCCTAGAAAACCAAAGTCTAAAACATTTTGGAGCTTGGTCAAAAACAGCCTCAAAGTAGGCCGAAAAAGCTGGAAAATTATATATATATAAACTTGACGTTTTAAGCAAATCTTATTTATAAACTTGTAATGTTGGGTGATTTAAGACATAAAAATCTATAAATATACATATTTTCATATATTAGTGATATTAAGTCCTTATCATCATTTAGGACTCGGTTAAACACCTCCGGTTTCATCACCCACCAAACAACGCACTTTTGCATTTTTGCGCGTCGTTTTGCCATCACAAGTTCGGTGAGTCTTCATAGCCCCTATTTTTCACTATCTATTGGGGTGGAAATACATGCACTGTTTTTCATATGGACATCAAAACTGTTTATTTCTTATATGTATTAAATGTTCGGATTCCATCAGCCCTTATATCGTGAACCGTTAATTGCATTTATTTGTAAGCGCGAGTATATTGTGGATAGATCTATTGGGAGTCATGTCCCCCATTCGTGTTAGCTCGGTTCGGCTAACAGCGAGTGCATATATATTCAACACACGGTATTACGTATGGGAATACTGCACAGGGCAAACTCATTCTAATTAAGATTCGGTTGCATGATGGTTTATGTAATACATACACGGAATTTATGATTTTATAAATTCAACTCATCTGATAATGTCCATACAACTGGTCTTTTCGCGTAAACCTATGAGCTCACCAACAATTTTTGGTGACGTATTTTAGCATGTATTTTCAGGTAATTAAGGCAAGTATGCCTTCAGAAGTAACCACTTTCAAGCTTCCGCACTTAAGGAGTCGCATTCTTTTTCAAACCGTCGGAGATTTATTTGCATTATTTTGGATAATTTAATTATGTATTCAAATCTCTGTACCTTGCGAACTACTCCTTATTATTTACGGGTTATGTAAAACATTTCTACCTTTTAAAGTTATATCGATGTATTTCTTTGAAAACGTCCATATAGTGGTCGTTCATTATGATTATGGTCACGCTTCCGCGACGTCACGCTTCGTTGCCAAATCGGGGTAGCGGGGTGTGACAACAAACTAATTAACATTATATATTGAAGTTAATCATCTTCTCTTTACAATTCATTGCATGCACCCAAAAAGGATCCAGCCTGATAACAATATGTTTACAAATAATTGTGACTTGGACACTAATCCAATAGTCTCCCACTTGTACAAGTTGGCAACTATTTGTCTAAACACATTCTATTACCAGCCTTCCTAGCTACTCGATACCGCTGCCGAACTCTGAATCATATCAGAGCTAATCCTTTAGATAAGGGATCAACTATTCCTTCGTTCTCTGATATCGTATGAAACTAAGACATGGATTATAATCAATCTTTGGTTTCAAAATTATGTTTCTGATTTCCGATTAATATGACTATATGAGACTTATTAATTGAACACTTCAATTTTGTCTCGGTCGGGCCCGACACTCTAGAGTAAACGTTTAATCATCAGAGGGCCCATAGATATCGCTTTTCCATATAGGCAAAAGGAACGAATAAACTTCGCATACACAGCGCTAGCTAACTAATAACATCGTAACTAGATACATCTGTTATAACTAGAAGCTACGCACGGCGTTTGAATGCACTAAGGTATGACGGACTAGGAAACCGCAACTTCAATGTATCTCCGTCTGAAGAATAGAGGATATTATCATCTTGGAAATACTTATGATTTGATCCATGAAGTATCTTTCCAAGTGCGAGTGCCCTATACTTAAATCTCCATTAAGTACCCATGAATATTGCAGCAATCTCTATGCTATGTCAAACCTTTGACAGTCTACTAACATTCCATGACAGTCTTTATTCAATACTAACTCCCGGTATTACGAACGACTGAGGTATTTGAATAAAATCAATTACTCTGGGAGTTGGTTCTAAACATGCAAAAGGAAACACAACGAGAAATTAATAAAAGATGACAGCACTTTGCAAATAAATAAATCTCCATTATTTAATCACCAAATCCATTACAATTTCAAATCATTGTTACAATTTTTCAAATTCAAAACTAACTACTAAACTTTACATTATCTCGTAATCCTATGCTAACAGCATGACTACAGTGTTTCGGTTGAGAAAGTGGCTTTGTGAACGGATCAGCTGGATTCTCCTCTGATCGCACTCTTTTCACAATCACATGTCCTTCTTTAACCTTGATACGAACAAAGTTGTACTTCCGATCAATATGCTTGGACTTTTAATGATCCTTGGGTTCTTTAGTCAACGAAAAAACATTTTCGTTGTCGCAGAATATTTCGATGGGGTCTTGAACCGTTGGGACAACTCCAAGATCTGCAATGAAATTCTTCAACCAGATGGCTTCCTTTGAGGCTTCTGAGGCCGCAATATATTCTGACTCGCAGGTAGAGCTAGTCTGCCACAGTTTCCTGCTTCGAACTCTTCCACGTCACGACTCCCCCGTTCAATAAGAACACCCAACCAGATTGTGATCGACAGTCATCTCTATCCGTTTGGAAACTCGCATCGCAATAACCGGTTACTTTGAGTTCATCCTGTCCACCGTAAACCAAGAACCTGTCTTTAGTATTTTCTTAAATACTTAAGAATATTCTTGACCGCCGTCCAATGAACTTCACCAGGGTCTTACTGATGTCGACTCACCATGCTTAAAGCAAATGAGACATCAGGCCTCGTACATGTCATGGCATACATTATAGATCCTATGGCCGAAGCATATGGAACTCGACTCATTCTGTCTCGTTACTCCTGTGTCTTCGGGCTCATGTCTTTACTAATCTTTATGCCATGAGCAAAGGGAAGGTTCTCCTTCTTAGACTTCTCCATACTGAACCTTTTCAGTATTTTGTCCAAGTACGTATCCTGGCTTAGTCCTGTTAGACGTCTCGTTCTATCTCTATAAATCTTTATACCCAGAATAAAAGCTGCATCTCCTAGATCCTTCATAGCGAAACATCTTCCCAACCAATCTTTTACACTCTGTAATGTTGAGATGTCGTTTCCTATAAGTAATATGTCATCGACATATAATACCACGAAGACTACAGTGCTCCCACTGACCTTGACATATATGCAGGACTCATCTTTGCTTCTAGAAAAATCCAAACTCTGTGATTTTCTCATGAAAGCAAAGATTCCAGCTTCGAGAAGCTTGCTTAAGTCCATTAATGGACTTCTGAAGCTTACACACTTTCTTAGGATACTTGGTGTCTACAAAACCTTCAGGTTGTGTCATAAACACATTCTCTGTCAATTTCCCGTTAAGGAAAGCGGTTTTGACATCCATCTGCCAGATTTCATAGTCATGAAACGCAGCTATGGCCAGAACTATCCTTATGGATTTAATCTTAGCTACCGGTGAAAAGGTTTCCTCATAGTCAATCACGTAGGTTTGAGTATAGCCCTTTGCCACCAGCCTAGCTTTGTAAGTGTGTACTTTCCCGTTCATATCCATTTTCTTCTTGAATATCCACTTACAACCCACCGTCTTTAGACCGGGTGTGGGATCAACCACGTTCCAAACTTGGTTGCCATACATGGATTCAATCTCGCTATCCATAGCTTCCTTCCATTTGGCTGCCTCAGGGCCTGCCATCGCTTCCCGGTAGTTAGCTGGTTCATCTAAGTCGACTAGTGTACTATCACTAATCATATCATCCTGTTCAATATGTAAACCATAGTAGAACTCAGGAGGATTGCTAACTCTACTGGATCTGCGCAAAGGTAAGGATATGTCATTGGGTTCAACAGGCATCTCAGCCTCATGTTGATGGTCAGTGTTTGCAGTTGGTTCTTCATCGGTAGTATCTTGAATCTCATCAAGATCGATCTTACTCCCACTGTCCTCTTTAGATATTATCTCCTGCTCGAGGAACACTCCTCTTCGATATACAAACACTACGTTTTCACGTGGTTTGTAAAATAGATATCCAAATGA